>CM061750.1:82106933-82499955 GCA_030979885.1 Lolium multiflorum
TTTAAAAGCATATAGTCTTCTTATGTCATATAGTAAGCATTCAAAAGTTTTTCTTTGAAAGAGTAGCATGCATTCAAAAGTTGATAAATAAGATTTGTACATATTTAAAACCAGACAAATCATGTATCTACCCATATGCATATATATATAACCCTATACTTTTGTCTTATGAAGGCGTCAAGGATGAAGAGTGGATTTGGGTTTCAAACATGGAAATTTCAAAAACCTCCCAAAACATGTATATATCACCCTAAACCCTAATCTTTGTCTTATGAAGCCAAGCATATGAAGAGAAGTGATTTTGGGTTTCAAACATGGAAACTTTAAAAACCTCCCAAAAGCTTCATTTAGAGAGACTAAGAATGATCCATATGCTTACCTTTTCATTGCCATGTTTAAACTTGTTTTAACCTTGGTCGAACCTAGGATTTGACCAAGATTCAAATAGGAGTAAAAATTCAGAAAAATTCCAAAAAATAGAAAAACTATTATTGATATATATTATGATCTTATGTCATATAGTAAGCATTCAAGTTGATAAACAGTGCAATCTCTAGACATATTCAAAGCAGATACATGTATATATGTATATATCTGCCTAACCCTAGCTAAACTCTGTCTTATGAAGTCAAACATATGAAGAGAGACGGGGTTTTGGGTTTCAAACATAAAATTTTCAAATACCTTCATTTTAGAGTGAGTAAGGAAGGGATTCATGTACAGTTTCATTTTCATGTTTTAAACTTGTTTAAACCTAGGATTTGACCAAGATTTAAATAGACATAAAAAAATCGAAAGAAATCAAAAATTGAAAAACCAAAGCACATATATATAGCCTTCTTATATCATATAGTAAAAAATTCAAGTTGATAAACAAGGTCTAGACATATACAAAAAAAAAAATCTTATGAAGTCAAGCATGAAGAGAAGTGGTTTTTGGGTTTCAAACATGGAAATTTCACAAACCTCCCAAAAGCTTCATTTTAGAGTGACTAATTAAGGAGGATCCATGCTTACCTTTTGGCTTAAACGTTTGAAACCAAAACCACTTCTCTTCATGCATACTTGACTTATAATATAAAACGAGTTTAGCTAGGAGCTCGTTAGGGGTGTGATACATGATTTCTTGGTTTGAATATGTCTAGACCTTGTTTATCAACTTAATTGATTGCTTACTATATGACATAAGACGACTACGTGCCTTGGTTTTTCATTTTTGGTTTTTTTTGAATTTTATGCTCATATATTTGAATCTTGGTCAAATCCTAGGTTTGACAAGATTTAAACAAATTTAAAACATGAAAATGAAAAGGGAAGCATGTATCCTTCTTCATTAGTTAAAATGCAGAAGCTTTTGGGATGTTCTTGAAATTTCCCTGTTTTGAAACCAAAAGCGACTTCTCTTCATGCTAGACTTCATAAGATCAACAGGGTAGATACATGATTTGTCCGGTTTGGATATATCCTAGCCCTCGTTTAACTTGAATGCATGCATACGATATGACATAAAAAGACTACATGCTTTTGTTTTTCATTATTCGATTTTTTGAATTTGTGCCCACCCCTTTGTATCTTGGTCAAATCTGGCTTGATAATGATTTAACAAGATTAAAATATGAAAATGCAAGAGTAAGCATGGATCCTTCTTATTAGTCACTCTAAAATGAAGCTTTTGGGAGCAAACCACTTCTCTTCATATGCTTGACTTCATAAGACGGAGTTTAGGGGTTAGGAGTATAGATGCATGCATGATTTGTCTGATTTGAATATGTCTAGTGTTTATCACCTTAATTGGCTTACTATATGACATAAAAACTATTTGCTTTGGTTTTTTCTTTTTCTGATTTTTCAATTTTGATGCCCATTTGAATCTTGTCAAATCCTAGGTTTGGTGAGATAATTAAACAAGCTTAAAACACGAATACGAAAAGGGAAGCATGTATCCTTCTTTGTCACTCTAAAATGAAGTTTTTGGGAGGTTTTTTCAAATTTCCATGTTTGAAACGACCCAAAACCACTTCTCTTCATGCTTGACTTCATAAGACAGAGTTCATGGGTTTGGGGGTATAGATACATGATTTGTCTAGTTTGAATATGTCTAGACCTTGTTTATCAACTTAATTAATTGGCTTACTATATGACATAAGAAAACTATTTGCTTGGTTTTTTTTTCCTGATTTTTCGATGCCCATTTGAATCTTTGTCAAATCCTAGGTTTAATTGAGATAATTTAAACAAGCTTAAAACATAAATATGAAAAGTGACATGCGGCCTTCTTGATCACTCTAAAATGTAGTTTTTTGGGGAGGTTTTGAAATTTCATGTTTGAAACCCAAAACCACATCTCTTCATGTTACCAATTTATAAGACATAGTTTAGGGGTTAGGGGGTAGATACATGATTTGTATGGTTTGATATTTCTAGTCCTTGTTTATCAACATATCTTACTATATGACATAAGGTAGCTATGTGATTTGGTTTTTCATTTTCTGTTTTTTATTTTATTTTTATTTTTGCCATTTTTGGTTGTGAAATCCTAAGTTTGACCAAGATTTAATTAAGTTTAACACGTGAAAGCGAATAAGTAACTTCAGATCCTTCTTAGTCACTCAAAAATGTACCAATCGATAGATGTGTTAACTTTGCTTCATGGAAATAATAATGTCATGTAAATGAGTTAACTTGGATTTCTACATGAATCCATAGGAAACTTTGTTCTAATGCACTATTATAATCAACGGAGTTTTTAGAGCAACAAGTCCGTCACTTACGTGTGGTGCCCACGCGAGAGGTCCCACACTCGATGGCTTACAAAGTCACGTGCAATAGGTCGCAAACTCCCAAGCCATCTTCTTTGTCAGAGAAGACGCATCGGGATCACGTTTGGAAGTGGGTCCTTCAGGATCCTTCGATTGTCCCTCTCACAAAAAAATGTCTCATTCTCGACCTCAGCCTCGACTGCGCTCGCTCATTTCAAGCTCGCTCGCACCTCTGCTGCTCAGCAAACCACTGCACAAAAGTCAACATCATCACACGGAAACACCATAATTCTCTCCCTTCTTCTCTCCTTGAGTGATCCCTCTTCCTCGAGTTTCACTCGACGGGCAACAAGCACACATGTGTTGCATAGTAATAATAATAAAAGGTAGTACTCGTAGAAAAATCGATACGAATCCGTAATTAAATAGGTTAAACTGGGGTTTTGCCCAGTTCTACAGATCAAAGGGTTCAAAAATCCAGCTACGGGGGTTGAACAACACGATTCTAATCCAAAAATTTTTTCGACCTGTCACCCAACTGGCCTCAAACTATAGGGTTAGCATCTGGTGCAGTATGCTTGAAAATGTATGCACTATGTGTGCTATAACTTGTATGTCTTTCAAATTTGAACCAAATTTGAATAAGTTTTGAAATATTTGAAAATGGGCTTTTGGCTTAAACGTTGGAAGCCAAAAACCACTTCTCTTCGTACATGCTTGACTTCATAAGACAGAGTTTAGCTAGGGTTGGGGGGTAGATGCATGATTTTCCTGGTTTGATTATGTCTAGACCTTGTTTATCAACTTAATTGAATGCTTACTATATGACATAAGAATACTATATGTGCCTTGTTTTTTTATTTTTTATTTTTTAAAATTTTATGCCCATTGAATCTTGATCACAAGTTTGGTATGGTTTAAATAAGTTTAAATCATGAATATCAAAAAATTAAGCATATATCCTTCTTCGTCACTCCAAAATGTAGCTCGGTCTTGGGAGGTTTGAAATTTCCATGTTTGAAACCAAGCCACTTCTCTTCATATGTGACCACATAAGACGGAGTTTAGGTTGGAGGTGAATAACCATTATTTTTAGTTTTGAATATGCTCTAGACCTTGTTTATCAACAGATCTTAATTACTATATATATGACATAGATGTTATGATTTTTGTGGTTTTTCATTCTTTTGATTTTTTATGAATTTACATTGAACATTTGAATCTTTTGGTCAAATCCTAGAGGATTGAGACAAGGATTTACAAGTTTAAAACATGAAAATGAAAAGGAGGAAGCTTGTATATCCTTCTTAGTCACTCTAAAATGAAGTTTTTGGAGGTTTGAAATTTCCATGTTTAGGCAAAACCACTTCTCTTCATGCTAGGCACTTCATAAGACAATTTAATTAGGGTTAGGGAGTAGTCCCATGATTTATGCACGGTTTGAATAAGTCAAACACTTGTGTATCAACTTGAATGCTTACTATATGACATAAGAATGCTTACCATATATGTTTGAATTTTAAAAGCATATAGTCTTCTTATGTCATATATATAGTAAGCATTCAAAAGTTTTCTTTGAGAGAGGGTAGCATGCATTCAAAAGTTGATAAATAAGATTTGGACATATTCAAACCAGACAAATCATGTATCGATCTACACCCTCTAACCCTAAACTCTGTCTTATGAAGTCAAGCATGAAGAGAAGTGCTTTTAGGTTTCAAACATGGAAATTTCACAAACCTCCCAAAAGCTTCATTTCTAATGACTAATTAAGGAGGATCCATGTACCTTTTGGAAACGTTTGAAAGCAAAAACCACTTCTCTTCATGCATGCTTGACTTCATAAGGCAGAGTTTAGCTAGGGCGTTAGGGGGTAGATACATGATTTTCCTGGTTTGAATATGTCAAGAGTTTATCAACTCAATTAATTGATTGTTTACTATATGACATAAGAAGACTATGTGCCTTGGTTTTAAATTTTCTAAATTTTTTTGAATTTTATGCCCATATATTTGAATCTTGGTCAAATCCTAGGTTTGACAGATTTAAACAAGTTTAAACATAAAAATGAAAAGGGAAGCATGTATCCTTCTTAGTCACTCTAAATGAAGCTTTTGGGATGTTCTTGAAATTTCCATTTTGAAACCAAAAACGACTTCTCTCTTCATGCTAGACTTCATAAGATGTGGAGGTATAGATACATGATTTATCTGGTTTGAATGCCTAGACCTCGTTTATCAACTTGAATTCATACGATATGACATATGAAGACTATGTGCTTTAATTTGTTTTTCATTTTTCTGATTTTTTTGAATTTTGTGCCCACCATTTGTATATTGGTCAAATGCTAGGCTTGATAATGATTTAAACAGTTTAAAATATGAATATGCAAAGTTAAGCATGGATCCTTCTTAGAAACACTAAAATGAAGTTTTTCGGAGGTTTTGAAATTTCCATGTTTGCAACCCAAAACAACTTCCTCTTCACGTGCTTGACACTTCATAAGACGAGTTTAGGGGTTAGGGGGTATATATATAGATACAGATTTGTCTAGTTTGAATATGTCTAGACCTTGTTTATCAACTTTAATGCTTACTATAAGACATAAGAAAACTATTTCCTTTGGTTTTTCTTTTTTTTCTGATATTTTTCAATATTGATGCCCATTTGAATCTTGTCAAATCCTAGGTTTGACCAAGATAATTTAAACAAGCTTAGAACATGAATATGAAAAGGGAAGCGTGTATCCTTCTTAGTTAGTCACACTAAAATGAAGGTTTTGGGAGGTTTTTGATATTTCCATGTTTGAAACCCAAAACCACATCTCTTCATGCTTATTAATTTATAAGACATAGTTGGGGTTAAGGGGTAGATACATGATTTGTATGGTTTGATATTTCTGGACCCTTTTTTATTATCAACTTTAATGCTTACTATATGACTTTATAAGATGACTATGTGATTTGGTTTTTCATTTTTAACATTTTTTATTTATTTTTCTGCCCATTTTGAATCTTGGTCAAATCTAGGTTTGACCAAGATTTAGACAAGTTTAACACGTAGATGAGTAAATGCTTATGTATCCTTCTTAGTCACTCAAAATGTACCAGTCGATAGATGTGTAACTTTGCTTCATGGAAATAATAATGTCACGTAAATGAGTTAACTTGGATTTCCTACCCTTGAATCCACATAGGAAACTTTGTTCTAATACTATATAATAATCAATCGATTTTTTCACCAACATGTATATTTGTCATAAGTGGTGCCCAGCGTGGTCCTTCAGTAGAGGCACAAGTCACGTGCAATAAGTACGCAAACTCCAACCATCTTCTTTGTCAAGAAACGCATCGGGATGCGTATTGGAGAGTACGTAGGTCGTCTGGATCCCCTTCTTAGTCACTCTAAAATGGGGCTTTTTCAGGAGGTTCTTGAAATTTCCATCAATATTTGAAACCCAAAACCACTTCTCTTGTTGCTTTACTTCATAAAACATAGTTTAATTAGAGTTTAGGGAGGTAGATATATACATGATTTTCTGGTTTGAATATATATGTCTCTAGACCTTTGTTTATCAACTTGAATGCTTAATATACATATGACATAGAAAACTATTTGCTTTGGTTTTCTTTTTTCTGAATTTTCAATTTTGATGCCCATTTGAATCTTGTCAAATCCTAGGTTTTGACAAGATAATTTAAACAAGCTTAAAACATGAATATGAAAGAGTAAGCATCTGTCCTTCTTAGTCACTCTAAAATGTAGTTTTGGAGTTTTTGAAATTTCCATGTTTGAAACCCCAAAACCACTTCTCTTCACATGCTTGACTTCATAAGACAGAGTTAATTAATTTAGGGTTAATTAGGGGTATAGATACATGATTTGCATCTGGTTTGAATATGTATGGACCTTGTTAATTAACAACTTCAATGCTTACTATATGACATAAGAAAACTATTTGCTTTGGTTTCTTTTTTTCAATTTTTTTCAATTTTGATGCCATTTTGAATCTTGTCGAATCCTGAAGTTTGAACATGAATTTAAACAAGTTTAAAACATGAATATGAAAAGAGAGGCATGGATCCTTCTTAGTCACTCTAAGAGAAGCTTTTGGGAGGTTTTGAAATTTCCATGTTGAAACCCAAAACCACTTCTCTTCCCATACTTGACTTCATAAGACAGAGTTTAGGGTTAGGGGTATAGATACATGATTTGTCTGGTTAATATGTACAGACCTTGTTTATCAATTCAATACTTACTATATGACATAAAAGAAGACTATGTGATTTGGTTTTTCATTTTTATGTTTTTATTTTTACCCATTTGAATCTTGGTCAAATCCTAAGTTTTTCATTCTTTTGATTTTATTTAACGTAAATAGATTGCTTGGATTTCCTACCCATGAATCCATAGGAAACTTTGTTCTAATGCACTATAATAATCCACCGAGTTTTTACACCAGCAGTCTGTCGCCATTGTGGTGCCCATGCGTGGAGTCCCACACTTCGATGAGCACAAGTCACGTGCAATAGTTACGCAAACCCCGGCCCGGTTCTTTGTCAAGAGAAGACGCATCGGGATGCGTATTGAGTCTGTGGGTCCTTCTGGATCCTTCGTCGTCCCTCTCACAAAAAAACAAATCTCTCATTCTCGGCCTCGCTCGACTGCAGCTCGCTCTCGCTCGCTCGCTCGCACCTCTTGCTCACTGACAAAACCCTGCGCAAAAGTCAACATCATCACCCGAAAAGGAGACACCATAATTCTCTCACACTTCTTCTCCTTCCAAAGTGATCCCTCTACCTCCCAGAGTTTCACTAAAGCAGACAAGCTACCCACATGTCTTGCCTATTAATAATAAAAAGGTAAGAAAAATCGACCTACGAATATATAATTAAATAGGTTAAACTAGGGTTTAGCCCAGTATACAGATCCAGGTTCAAAAAATCCAACTACGGGGTTCGAACAACACGATTAATCCAAGAATTTTTTTAGAGCCTGGGTCACCCAAATGGCCTCAAACTATGGGGTTAGCATCTAGTCATTATGTGTGAAAATGTATGCACTATGTGTGCTATAACATATGTCTTTCATATTTGAACCAAATTTGAATAAGTTTGAAATAATTGAAAAGGGGTTTTGTTAAACGTTTGAAACCAAAAACCACTTCTCTTCATGCATCAACCTTGACTTCATAAGACGAGGTTTAGGGTCGGGTTGGGGATAGATGCATGATTTTCTTGGTTTGAATACTCTAGACCTTGTTTATCAACAATTGAATGCTTACTATATGACATAATAATCTTTTATGTGCATTGTTTTTTATTTTTTTGATTTTTTAAAAATTGTATGCCCATTTGAATCTTGGTCAATCCTAGGTTTGAACATGGTTTAAGCAAGTTTAAATCATGAATATGAAAAATTAAGCATCTATATATCCTTCTTAGTCACTCCAAAATGTAGCTCTTGGGAGGTTTTTGAAATTTCCATGTTTGAAACCAAAACCACTTCTCTTCACATGTGACTTCATAAGACAGAGTTTAGCTAGGGCGTTAGGGGGTAGATACATGATTTTTCCTGGTTTGAATATGTCTAGACCTGGTTTATCAACTTAATTAATTGATTGTTTACTATATGACATAAGAAGACTATGTGCCTTGGTTTTAAATTTTTCTGTTTTTTTTGAATTTTACGCCCATATATTTGAATCTTGGACAAATCCTAGGTTTGACCAAGATTTAAACAAGTTTAAACATAAAAATAAAAAGGGAAGCATGTATCCTTCTTAGTCACTCTAAAATGAAGCTTTTTGGATGTTCTTGAAATTTCCATTTTTGAAACCAAAAACGACTTCTCTCTTCATGCTAGACTTCATAAGATCGACAGGGGGCAGATACATGATTTGTCTGGTTTGGATATGTCCAAACCTTGCTTGTTTATCAACTTGAATGCTTACTATATGACATAAGAATGCTTACCATATGTTTGAATTTTAAAAGCATATAGTCTTCTTATGTCATATAGTAAGCATTCAAAAGTTTTTCTTTGAGAGAGTAGCATGCATTCAAAAGTTGATAAATAAGATTTGTACATATTCAAACCAGACAAATCATGTATCTACCCATATGCATATATATATAACCCTATACTTTTGTCTTATGAAGACGTCAAGGATGAAGAGAAGTGGATTTGGGTTTCAAACATGGAAATTTCAAAAACCTCCCAAAACATGTATATATCTACCCCTAAACCCTAATCTTTGTCTTATGAAGCCAAGCATATGAAGAGAAGTGATTTTGGGTTTCAAACATGGAAACTTCAAAAACCTCCCAAAAGCTTCATTTTAGAGACTAAGAATGATCCATATGCCTTTTCATTGCCATGTTTTAAACTTGTTTTAACCTTGGTCAAACCTAGGATTTGACCAAGATTCAAAATGGGAAGTAAAAATTCAGAAAAATTCAAAAAAAAATGAAAAACCAAAGCACATATATATATATATAGCCTTGATCTTATGTCAATAAGTAAGCATTCAAGTTGATAAACAAGGTCGATCTCTAGACATATTCAAGCGAAATATCATGTATCATATCTACCCCTAACCCTAAACTCTGTCTTATGAAGTCAAACATATGAAGAGAACTGGGGTTTTGGGTTTCAAACATAAAATTTTCAAGTACCTTCATTTTAGAGTGAGTAAGGAAGGATTCATGCTTCCGTTTCATTTTCATGTTTTAAACTTGTTTAAACCTAGGATTTGACCAAGATTTAAATAGGCATAAAAAAATCGAAAGAAATCAAAAATTGAAAAACCAAAGCACATATATATAGCCTTCTTATATCATATAGTAAAAAATTCAAGTTGATAAACAAGGTCTAGACATATTCAAACAAGAAAAATCATGTATCTACACACCTAACCATAAACTCTGTCTTAAGTGGTTTTGGGTTTCAAACATAAAATGTCACAAACCTCCCAAAAGCTTCATTTTATGACTATATAAGGAGGATCCATGCTTACCTTTTGGCTTAAGCGTTTGAAACAAAACCACTTCTCTTCATGCATGCTTGACTTCATAATATAAACGAGTTTAGCTAGGGTGCGTTAGGGGGTGTAGATACATGATTTCTGGTTTGAATATGTCTGGGTGTTTATCAACAATTGATTGCTTACTATATGACATAAGACGACTACGTGCCTTGGTTTTCATTTTAGTTTTTTTAATTTATGCTCATATATTTGAATCTTGGTCAAATCCTAGGTTTTAAGATTAAACAAGTTTAAAACATGAAAATGAAAGGCATGTATCCTTCTTAATCACTCTAAAATGAAGCTTTTGGGATGTTCTTGAAATTTCCATTTTGAAACCAACGACTTCTCTCTTCATGCTAGACTTCATAAGTTAATGGGGGTATAGATACATGATTTGTCTGGTTTGGATATACCTAGACCTCATTTATCAACTTGAATTCATACGATATGACATATGAAGACTATGTGCTTTAATTTGTTTTCATTTTTCTGATTTTTTTGAATTTTGTGCCCACCCATTTGTATATTGGTCAAATGCTAGGCTTGATAATGATTTAAACAAGTTTAAAATATGAATATGCAAAAGTTAAGCATGGATCCTTCTTAGAAACTCTAAAATGAAGTTTTTCGGAGGTTTTGAAATTTCCATGTTTGCAACCCAAAACAACTTTCCTTCACATGCTTGACTTCATAAGACAGAGTTTAGGGGTTAGGGGGTATATATAGATACATGATTTGTCTAGTTTGAATATGTAGACCTTGTTTATCAACTTTAATGCTTACTATAAGACATAAGAAAACTATTTCCTTTGTTTTTTCTTTTTTTTTGATTTTTTCAATATTGATGCCCATTTGAATCTTGTCAAATCCTAGGTTTGACCAAGATAATTTAAACAAGCTTAGAACATGAATATGAAAAGGGAAGCGTGTATCCTTCTTAGTCACACTAAAATGAAGTTTTTGGGAGGTTTTTGATATTTCCATGTTTGAAACCCAAACCACATCTCTTCATGCTTGACTTAATTTATAAGACATAGTTTAGGGTTAAGGGGTAGATACATGATTTGTATGGTTTGATATTTCTAGACCTTGTTTATTATCAACTTTAATGCTTACTATATGACATAAGATGACTATGTGATTTGGTTTTTCATTTTTCTGTTTTTTATTTTATTTTTATGCCCATTTGAATCTTGGTCAAATCCTAGGTTTGACCAAGATTTAGACAAGTTTAGCTGTGGAATAAGTAAGCATGGATCCTTCTTAGTCACTCAAAAATGTACCAATCGATAGATGTGTTAACTTTGCTTCATGGAAATAATAATGTCAAGTAAATGAGTTAACTTGGATTTCCTACCCTTGAATCCATAGGAAACTTTGTTCTAATGAGTATAATAATCAATGAGTTTTTACCAACATGTACATCGCCACATTGTGCTTACGCATGAGGTCCCACCTTAGTGAGCACAAGTCACGATGCAATAGGTCGCAAACTCCCAGCCATCTTCTTTGTCAAGAACGCATAGGATGCGTATTGGAAGTCTGTGGTCCTTTGGATCCTTCT
The DNA here is from genome assembly GCA_030979885.1 of Lolium multiflorum. Lineage (NCBI taxonomy): Eukaryota > Viridiplantae > Streptophyta > Magnoliopsida > Poales > Poaceae > Lolium > Lolium multiflorum. Next base: position 82,118,287 of record CM061750.1, read on the forward strand.
TAGTCACTCAAAATGAAGCTTTTGGAGGTTCTTGAAATTTCCATGTTTGAAACCTAAAACCACTTCTCTTCATGATTTACTTCATAAAACATAGTTTAATTAGAGTTTTAGGGGTAGATATATACATGATTTTTCTGGTTTGAATATATATGTCTCTAGACCTTTGTTTATCAACTTGAATGCTTATACACATATGACATAAGAATGCTATGTGCTTTGGTTTTCATTCTTTTGATTTTTTTCTGAATTTTTAGGGCCATTTGAATCTTGGTCAAATCCTTGGTTTGACCAAGATTTAAACAAGTTTAAAACATAAAAATGAAAAGGGAAGTATTTATCCTTCTTAGTCACTCTAAAATGAAGCTTTTGGGAGGTTTTTAAAATTTCAATGTTTGAAACCCAAAACCACTTCTCTTCACATGCTTGACTTCATAAGACAGAGTTAATTAATTCAGGGGTTAATTACGGGTATAGATACATGATTTGTGTGGTTTGAATATGTATGGACCTTATTTATCAACAACTTTAATGCTTACTATATGACATAAGAAAACTATTTGCTTTGGTTTTTCTTTTTTCAATTTTTTTTTCAATTTTGATGCCCATTTGAATCTTGTCAAATCCTAGGTTTGACCAAAATAATTTAAACAAGTTTAAAACATGAAAATGAAAAGGGAAGCATGGATCCTTCTTAGTCACTCTAAAATGAAGCTTTTGGGAGGTTTTGAAATTTCCATGTTTGAAACCCAAACCACTTCTCTTCACATGCTTGACTTCATAAGGCAGATTTAGGGGTGAGGGTATAGATACATGATTTATGCAGTTTAATATGTCTAGACCTTGTTTATCAACTTTAATGCTTACTATATGACATAAGAAGACTATGTGATTTGGTTTTTCATTTTTCTTCTTTTATTTTTCTGCCCATTTGAATCTTGGTCAAATCCTAGGTTTGACCAAGATATAGACAAGTTTAACACGTAAATGAGTTAACTTGGATTTCCTCCCTTGAATCCATAGAAAACTTTGTTCTAATGCACTATTATAATCAGCCGAGTTTTTACACCAACAGGTCAAAGTCACTTACGTGTGGTGCCCACGTTTGAGGTCCACACTTCGGTGAGCACAAGTCACGTGCAATAGGTACGCAAACTCCCAGCCATTTTCTTTGTCAAGAAACGCATCGGGATGCGTATTGGAAATGTGGGTCCTTCTGGTTCCTTCGTCGTCCCTCTCACAAAAAAACAAATCTCTCTCATTCTCGGCCTCAGCTCGACTCGCTCGCTCGCTCGCTCGCTCGCACCTCCTCTCTGACAAAACCTGCACAAAAGTCAACATCATCACCCCGAAAAGGAGAACACCATAATTCTCTCCCTTCTTCTCTCCTTCCGAGTGATCCCTCTTCCTCCGAGTTTCACTCGACGGGCAAACACCCATGTGCTGCATAGTAATAATAAAAAAGGTAGTACTCGTAGAAAAATCGATATACGAATCTGTAATTAAATAGGTTAAACTAGGGTTTTGCCCAGTTCTACAGATCAAGGGTTCAAAAAAATCCAACTACGGGGTTCGAACAACACGATTCTAATCCAAGAATTTTTTCGACCTAGGTCACCCAAATGGCCTCAAACTATAGGGTTAGCATCTAGTGCGGTATGTGTGAAAATGTATGCACTATGTGTGCTATAACTTGTATGTCTTTCAAATTTGAACCAAATTTGAATAAGTTTATGAAAATGGGCTTTTGGCTTAAACGTTTGGAAGCCAAAACCACTTCTCTTCGTGCATGTTGACTTCATAAGACGAGTTTAGCGAGGGTTAGGGGGTAGATGCATGATTTTCCTGGTTTGATTATGTCTAGACCTTGTTTATCAACTTAATTGAATGCTTACTATATGACATAAGAATACTATGTGCCTTGTTTTTTTTTTTTTATTTTTTAAAATTTTATGCCCATTTGAATCTTGGTCAAATCCTAGGTTTGAACATGGTTTAAACAAGTTTAAATCATGAATATGAAAAATTAAGCATCTATATATCCTTCTTAGTCACTCCAAAATGTAGCTCGGTCTTGGGAGGGTTTTCGAAATTTCCATGTTTGAAACCAAAAACCACTTCTCTTCATGCATGCTTGACTTCATAAGACGGAGTTTAGGGTTAGGGGTAGATATATACATTATTTTCTGGTTTGAATATGTCTAGACCTTGTTTATCAACTTGAATGCTTAATTACTATATATATATGACATAAGAATGTTATGTCCTTTGGTTTTTCATTCTTTTGATTTTTTATGAATTTCTATGCCCATTTGAATCTTTTGGTCAAATCCTAGAGGTTTGACCAAGATTTACAAGTTTAAAACATGAAAATGAAAAGGAAGCTTGTATATCCTTCTTAGTCACTCTAAAATGAAGTTTTTGGAGGTTTTGAAATTTCCATGTTTGAAACCCAAAACCACTTCTCTTCATGCTAGAGTGCTTCATAAGACAATTTAATTAGGGGTTAGGGGGTAGATACATGATTTGTGCGGTTTGAATATGTCCAAACCTTGCTTGTGTATCAACTTGAATGCTTACTATATGACATAAGAATGCTTACCATATGTTTGAATTTTAAAAGCATATAGTCTTCTTATGTCATATATTAAGCATTCAAAAGTTTTTCTTTGAGAGAGTAGCATGCATTCAAAAGTTGATAAATAAGATTTGGACATATTCAAACCGGACAAATCATGTATCGATCTACACCTAACCCTAAACTCTGTCTTATGAAGTCAAGCATGAAGAGGAAGTGCTTTCCAACATGGAAATTTCTAAACCTCCCATTTTCAATGACTAAGGAGGATCCATGCTTACCTTTTGGCTTTTTGAAACCAAAACCACTTCTCTTCATGCATGCTTGACTTCATAAGAGATAGTTTAGCTAGGGCGTTAGGGGGTAGATACATGATTTTCCTGGTTTGAATATGTCTAGAACTGGTTTATCAACTTAATTAATTGATTGTTTACTATATGACATAAGAAGACTATGTGCCTTGGTTTTAAATTTTTCTTTTTTTTTTGAATTTTATGCCCATATATTTGAATCTTGGTCAAATCCTAGGTTTGACCAAGATTTAAGCAAGTTTAAACATAAAAATGAAAAGGGAAGCATGTATCCTTCTTAGTCACTCTAAAATGAAGCTTTTGGGATGTTCTTGAAATTTCCATTTTTGAAACCAAAAATGACTTCTCTCTTCATGCTAGACTTCATAAGATCGACAGGGGGTATAGATACATGATTTGTCTGGTTTGGATATACCTAGACCTCGTTTATCAACTTGAATTCATACGATATGACATATGAAGACTATGTGCTTTAATTTGTTTTCATTTTTCTGATTTTTTTGAATTTTGTGCCCACCCATTTGTATATTGGTCAAATGCTAGGCTTGATAATGATTTAAACAAGTTTAAAATATGAATATGCAAAGTTAAGCATGGATCCTTCTTAGAAACTCTAAAATGAAGTTTTTCGAGGTTTTTGAAATTTCCATGTTTGCAACCCAAAACAACTTCTCTTGACTTTGTAAGACAGAGTTTAGGGTTAGGGGGTATATATAGATACATGATTTGTCTAGTTTGAATATGTCTAGACCTTGTTTATCAACTTTAATGCTTACTATAAGACATAAGAAAACTATTTCCTTTGTTTTTCTTTTTTTTTGATTTTTTTCAATATTGCCCATTTGAATCTTGTCAAATCCTAGGTTTGACCAAGATAATTTAAACAAGCTTAGAACATGAATATGAAAAGGGAAGCGTGTATCCTTCTTAGTCACACTAAAATGAAGTTTTTGGGAGGTTTTTGATATTTCCATGTTTGAAACCCAAAACCATCTCTTCATGCTTGACTTAATTTATAAGACATAGTTTAGGGGTTAAGGTAGATACATGATTTGTATGGTTTGATATTTCTAGACCTTGTTTATTATCAACTTTAATGCTTACTATATGACATAAGATGACTATGTGATTTGGTTTTTCATTTTTGTGTTTTTTATTTTATTTTTCTGCCCATTTGAATCTTGGTCAAATCCTAGGTTTGACCAAGATTTAGACAAGTTTAACACGTGAAAACGAATAAGTAAGCATGGATCCTTCTTAGTCACTCAAAAATGTACCAATCGATAGATGTGTTAACTTTGCTTCATGGAAATAATAATGTCATGTAAATGAGTTAACTTGGATTTCCTACCGTTGAATCCATAGGAAACTTTGTTCTAATGCACTATAATAATCAACCGTGTTTTTACACCAACATTGCCAGTCATCACTTACGTGTGGTGCCCATGAGGTCCCACACTTGGTGAGCACAAGTCAAGTGCGGTAGGTACGCAAACTCCAAGCCATCTTCTTTGTCAAGAGAAGTTCATAAATGATTGGAAGTCTGTGGGTCCTTTGGATCCTTCGGTTGTCCCTCTCACAAAAAAAAACAAATCTCTCTCATTCTCGGCCTCGCTCGACTCGCTCGCTCGCTCGCTCGCTCGCACCTCCTGCTCCTTTGACAAACCTGCACAAAAGTCAACATCGTCACCCGAAAAAGGGGAGACACCATAATTCTCTCCCTTCTTCTCTCCTTCCGAGTGATCCCTCTTCCTCAAAGTTTCACTCGACGGGCAAACACACATGTGCTGCATAGTAATAATAAAAGGTAGTACTCGTAGAAAAATCGATATAGGAATCTGTAATTAAATAGGTTAAACTAGGGTTTTGCCCGGTTCTACAGATGAAGGGTTAAAAAATATCCAACTACGGGTTCGAACAACACGATTCTAATCCAAGAATTTTTCGACCTAGGTCACTCAAATGGCCTCAAACTATAGGGTTAGCATCTGGTGCAGTGTGTGAAAATGTATGCACTATGTGTGCTATAACTTGTATGTCTTTCATATTTGAACCAAATTTGAATAAGTTTGAAATATTTGAAAAGGGGCTTTTGGCTTAAACGTTTGAAAAAAAACCACTTCTCTTCATGCATGCTTGACTTCATAAGACAGAGTTAGCTAGGGTTAGGGGATAGATGCATGATTTTCTGGTTTGAATATGTCTAGACCTTGTTTATCAACTTAATTGAATGCTTACTATATATATGACATAAGAATACTATGTGCCTTGTTTTTTATTTTTTGATTTTTTTAAAATTTTATGCCCATTTTAATCTTGGTCAAATCCTAGGTTTGAACATGGTTTAAACAAGTTTAAATCATGAATATGAAAAATTAAGCATCTATATATCCTTCTTACTCACTCCAAAATGTAGCTCTTGGGAGGGTTTTCGAAATTTCCATGTTTGAAACCCAAAACCACTTCTCTTCATGCATGTTGACTTCATAAGACGAGTTTAGGGTTAGGGTAGATATATACATGATTTTACGGTTTGAATATGTCTAGACCTTGTTTATCAACTTGAATGCTTACTATATATATATGACATAATAATGTTATGTCCTTTGGTTTTCATTCTTTTGTTTTTTTATGAATTTCCATGCCCATTTGAATCTTTTGGTCAAATCCTAGAGTTTGACCAATTTAAACAAGTTTAAAACATGAAAATGAAAAGGGAAGCTTGTATATCCTTCTTAGTCACTCTAAAATGAAGTTTTTGGGAGTTTTTTGAAATTTCCATGTTTGAAACCCAAAACCACTTCTCTTCATGCTAGACTTCATAAGACAATTTAATTAGGGGTTAGGGGTAGATACATGATTTGTGGTTTGAATATGTCTCAAACCTTGCTTGTGTATCAACTTGAATGCTTACTATATGACATAAGAATGCTTACCATATGTTTGAATTTTAAAAGCATATAGTCTTCTTATGTCATATATATAGTAAGCATTCAAAAGTTTTCTTTGAGAGAGTAGCATGCATTCAAAAGTTGATAAATAAGATTTGGACATATTCAAACCAGACAAATCATGTATCTATCTACACCCCTAACCCTAAACTCTGTATTATGAAGTCAAGCATGAAGAGAAGTGCTTTTGGGTTTCAAACATGGAAATTTCACAAACCCCCAAAAGCTTCATTTTACGGTGACTAAGAAGGATCCAGGCTTACCTTTTCATTTTCATGTTTTAAACTTGTTTAACTCTTGGTGAAACCTAGGATTTGACCAAGATTTAAATGGGCATAAAAAATCAGAAAAAAACAGAAAAAAATGAAAAACCAAATAACATAGCCTTCTTATGTCATATAGTATGCATTCAAGTTGATAAACAAAAGGTCTAGACATTTTCAAACCAGAAAAAGCATATCTACCCTAACCCTAAACTCCTGTCTTCTGAAGTCAAGCATGAAGAGTGGTTTTGGGTTTCAAACATGGAAATAAAACCAGCAGCTTCATTTTAGAGTGACTAAGAAGGATCCATGCTTACCTTTTCATTTTCATGTTTTAAACTTGTTTAAACCTTGATAAAACAGGATTTTACCTATTTAATCATAGATTCATAGGTCGATTTTTTACTTTTTTATTTTTACTATGCAGCACATGTGTGTTTGCCCGTCCATGAAACTCGGAGGAAGAGGGATCACACGGAAGGAGAAGAAGGGATAGCAGTCACGGGGCCCCTCTTATTATTTATGGTGTATATCTTTTTTCTGTGATGTTGACTGTTGTGCAGCGTTTGTCAGTGCGCAGGAGGTGCGAGGCTGCGAGCGAGCGAGTCGAGCGAGGCCGAAATGAAGGAGATGTTTTTTTCTTTTTCTTTTCCGTGAGAGGGACAACAGAAGGATCCAGAGACGACTTCCACTACGCATCTGGTGCGCGTCTTCTCTTGACAAAGAAGATGGATGGGAGTTTGCGTACCTACTAATCTACTATAGTACTACTACTACACAAGAACCATATACATGTCAAACTTTTCAATCATGACCCACATGCATTTTATGTATATATTCAGAACTTTTAATGCATGCATGAAAACTCAGCAAAATATGTGCATTTTGGGTTGTCGCACATAAATGTGCTTTTACTTGTCTGCCACCAATCCAATTTTCATGTTAGGGGGAAACACGACACACGATGGACATTTCCAATGTTTCACGAATTAATTATCTCAATTTGCATCCATATATATATGCGCCTGGTTACTGAAAGATCGAACCAAAGGTGAACTTGAAACGTTTTAATTTTCATGTTTTAAACTTGTTTAAATCTTGGTCAACCCTTGGATTTGACCAAGATTCATAAAAAATTCAAAAACATAGTCTTCTTATGTCATACAGTCAACATTCAACTTGATAAAACAAGATCTAAACATATTAAAAGAAGAATCATGTATCTACCCCCTAACCCTAAACTCTGTCTTTTGAAGTCAAACATGAAGATACGTGGTTTTGGGTTTACAAAATGGAAATTTCAAAAACCTCCGAAAAGCTTAATTTTGGAGTGACTAAGAAGGATACATGCTTACTTTTTCATTTTCATGTTTTAAACTTGTTTAAAGCTTGGTCAAACCTAGCTAGCTTGGATTTGACCAAGACTCAAATGCGCATAAAAAATTCGAAAAAACCCCCAAAAATGAAAAACCATAACACATAGTCTTCTTGCGTCACATATATTGTAAGCATTCAAGTGTTGATAAACAATATCTAGACATATCAAACAAGAAAAATCATGTATCTATACCCCTAACCCTAAATTTGTCTTATGAAGTCAAGCATGAAGAGAAGTGGTTTGGGTTTTCAAACATGGAAATTTCGAAAACCGCCCAAAAGCTTCATTTCGGACTGACTAAGAAGGATCCATGCTTACCTTTTCATTTTCATGTTTTAAACTTGTTTAAATTCTTGTTCAAACCTAGGATTTGGCCAAGATTCAAATGGGCATAAAAACAATCGAAAAAATCAAAAATGAAAAACCAAAGCACATAGTCTTCTTATGTCACATAGTAAGCCATTCAACTTGATAACAAGGTCTAGACCTATTCAAACCAGAAAAATCATGTATCTACCCCTAACCCTAAACTCATTTGTCTGATGAAGTCAAGCATGAAGAGAAGTGGTTTTGGGTTTCAAACATAGACATTTCAAAAGCCTCCCAAAAGCTTCATTTTGGAGTGATTGAGAAGGATCCATGCTAAATTTTTCATTTTAATGTTTTAAACTTGTTTAAATCTTGGTTAAACCTATGATTTGACCAAAATTTGATTTGGCATGAAAATTCAAAACAAATCAAATAAATAAAAAACCAATGCACATAGTACATCTTCTTATGTCATATACTAAGCATTCAAGTTGATAAGCCGGGTCTAGACATATTCAAACTAGAAAAATCATGTATCTACCCCTAACCCTAAACTCGATTTGTCTTATGAAGTCAATCATGAAGAGGTGTTTTGGGTTTCAGACATGGAAATTTCAAAAACCTTCCAAAAGCTTCATTTTGAAGTTACTAATTAAGAAGGATCACTACAAGAAAAGTTTGGCAAATTTTCTTGTAGTGGATCCAGGCTTAATTTTTCATCATGTTTTAAATTTTGGTCAAACCTAGGATTTGTCCAAGATACAAATGGGCATAAAAATTCAGGGTAGCATCATACCCCCCTCCTTCCCGCGTAGAAAAAGTGTTAGGCGAGGTAGTAGAATGGCATGACCAACAAGTTTCAAGTAAAATTTTGAATATGACCAAAATATACCAATTGATAGATGTGTGTGACCCAAGATTGAGCCATGGTACATTTTGCCAACAAAGTAGCAATTGAGTTGGCTTTCTACCTTAGTAGGCGTGCATTGGAAGGATGCATTATGCCGGCAAAGTTTTCAAACGTTCAAACTTTTCCGGTTTCTCATACAGTATTTGGCTCCTTGAGAAGCATTGATGTGATCATATAAGGTTATCCAAAACTTCGCCTTTCCGTATTTGCCCGAGCACTCGACACCCCTCGTCCCATGGCGACTCCTCCAGCCATAGCCCCGTGCACCCAGGCTCCACGACTCAGCCTCGGAGGGGTGTGCGCTAAAAGCTCGCAAATGTCTGTGTGCCATTGGTGTGCGATGAAGCAGGCGGCTCTGTGTCTTGCTGTGGCTAGACTCCTGGCGCCCTTTGATCTAGGAGAGGAGAGGAGGGAGGGGGTCCCATGAAGCGGCGGTGGCCCAGGTATCGGCGGCAGCCCAGGCAGCAGCGGCAAAGTGGGCTGGTCGGAGCATAGGCATGCGCCGGGGGCGAACCTCGCCGGGTGAGGATGCTTCCATTGTGAAGAAGCACTTGCCATCCAGGGCTTCGGGTTCGCCAACAAACTCAGCGCCTCGGTCCATGGCGTTGCCGTCGTGGGGACGTCGGGGGCGGCGGCGACGTGCTGCAGCCCCAGCCTTTAGTGGGGACCAAAGTGCGACCGACATCACGGCGTCGGCGGCATTGGGGATGCCGATGGGCATCCACTGCCACACACAGATTTGGGAGGTTCTGGCCGGGCCGAGTTCCAAACTTCCATCATCGGAGCCGAGGGCTTGGTACTTCAAATTCCGAATCAGGCAATCCTTCGACCCCAATCAGCTTCTGCTGTGGTCCAAATCAAGAGATATCTTGGCGGCAGCTATGCTGGTTAAGCTTAGCCGACAGCGGCAATCGACGATCTGCAAAACCTAGATGCCTTCCGAGGATTTGCAGCAGCCGTCAATGCACTCGTGGAGGCATCGCATGCTGGTAGCAGCGGCGAATGCGGGTATGTTGTTTTACTCCCTTTGTATGCTTTTGTCATAAAAATCAATTTGCTAATTCTCATTCGATTGAAAATCAGACCCATTCACCATCAACTCTCAAACAGTGGACACTAGTAATATGTAGAACTAGAAATTACACAAGATTTCTGTCTGCTAGTACTATTACTTCGACGCTACATGTTGTTTACACGAGGAAATTGCACAAACTACCGCTTATTGCTGCCTTCGTTGCTTAAAACACTTTTTAAAACTGTAATTTTTTTCCGCACAAACCACCAACTATCGTGTTCTGTTGCAGAGAATTTCAAATTTAGGATTGAGCTGTTTAAGAGCAAATCAGATGATCGGGGACCACCAACTACTATAGTTTTAATTGCAAATAGAATAGATTTTGCAAAATTATGAAACGCACATAACGTTTGAATTACTACAATTTTTTTGAAGGTTTGATATTTTCATCATTTTTGTGTGAATCTTACACCAAGTAACACAACTTTCAGACGGAATACAAAATATTTTCAAACTTCCTAGATTTGATAGCTCAAATATTTTTAATTACTAGTTTTTCAGTATTTTAAAAAGTCGAAACACTATATTTTGGCTGAATGTTAGAAAATATATTTCATGATTATCCCATATTAGTTAAGAAGTACATAAACTAGTAGTAGTAATAAAGAACAGAGGGAGTTTATGGAGATACATCCATTAAGGGCATGTTAGTGTGTGTTGGTGTATTACTTATGCCTTCTTTGGTTAATACACTTCTCAAGTGATCCCCGCAAACCCTCTATTCTTGCCTAGAATACAAAAACTCCCCATCAAAGTATTAGTGCATTTTTTGGATGAGTATTCGAGAGGGTTGGGTGAACACCAAGGATTTGCATAGGGAATTGGTACAATTGAATCCTTGGCTGTTTGATTTGTAGGATTGTTTCCGATAGGAATTTTTCCTAAGGATTTCTTTGCACAGATTCCATAGAAAATTAAACATCTACTCATACCTCTTTTTAAAATGCTTTAGGGCTCCTTTGATTCAAAGGATTTGCATAGGAATTGTGTAGGATTTGGTTCCTATGGGAAAAATTCCTATACATGTTGTTTGATTCATAGGAACATATCCTATAGGAAAAATTCCTATAGGAATCTTGTAGTGTGATTCCTATAGGAAAAAAGCATTAGCTCATACCTCATGGAAAAATTCCTTTGCTACAATCAAACAAACTTCATCTTCCTATAGGTTTCAAGTAGACATGCCATTCCAATCCTATACCTTTCCTATTCCTATGTTTTTCCTATCCTTTAAATCAAAGGAGCCTTACTTTTCCTATGGTGGAATCAAACAAAGTTTGGATTCTATGAATTCCTATAGGATTGGAGTGGACATGACATTGCAATCCTACATTTCCCTATTCCTACATCTTTCGGTAGGCATTTGCCTAGAATAAATAACCATGTGTATTACGGAGTAGCAATAAAATATAGGTTTATTTCTCTAAAGCATCTTGCACTGTACTAGTACATGGCTTAAGAGACAATATTTTTACCATTTTTTTTGCGAGAAGACAATATTATTACCATAGTTACTAAGTACATTTTATTGGATGATGAAGTGATAGCCCTCATCAATGCATTGTGAATTATTAGGGCATGGGTCACACGTGATTTACGAGTACACCGCACGATCGAGAGCCGCCGTCCCTCTTTGCTTTTTACCGATGCGGCGGAGCTCCTCCCCACACCCACGAATAACTGAAAGCCACAACTGCTGGGGAAAAGTCTTGCGCCGAGAAAATCTACAACCGTGGTTGAGTACATGTGTTTCTTAAGATACGAGTGCTCCAATGCATTTTTCTTTCCTTTTACTAATTTACCTTGAGAAAATCCTGCACGTCCACTTATTTGTGGACGGAGGGAGTACGCCAAGAGGAAGTAGGACAATACTTTTGCCAGCTGTTGGCTCTTCTATTGTTCTTGCTCTAAAGAAACCCCGATTGTGAAAGGCCAAGGCGTACTTCTTTTGGTCACGCAAAATTCAAAATACTGCCATGGACATTGAATTGACATGACAACACATAGCTTGGGATGTCCAAATTTGCACGTTAGACCAGTGACTTGTTCTTCACCTTTTCAGAGGGAACAGTGACTTTTTATTATGGGTCTATACACTTTCCAAGAAACAGGAGGAGATGCTGTAGAGTGTAGAGGAGCGAAGTCAAGCGCCCCGCCCCACCTGCCCTATTTCTGTTCACCTCCATCGTCTACCTCCGCCCCCGCCCGCACCAATCGACCACCTTCCATAGCACGCGCCAGTGCCGCCGCCATGCAACTTTAGAATCAATTCCACCGCCCAGTTTGAGAGCCTCCGTTCTTCATCTTCCCCGCCACCTGCCGCCATCGAACCCAAATTAAACTCCAATCAGTTGAACCCAAACCTCATAGACCCACCCCCTGCCCTGCGATGGCGGCATCGAACAAGGAAAATGATGACTCTGAACTGTTTCAGAAGGTCTTTTCCGAAGGTCCCCTTGAAGAACTCGTAACAAGATGCGACGTCATCACCGCCGCGAGCCTCGTCGGTTCGTCCAAACTATTTTTCGACTCTGCAAATGATAGTGCAACTCTATCTTTTTCTCTCCCGTTTGGCCTCCCATGTGTTCTTCATTCTCACCCGACGAAGGTAGCACGGGATTGCAAGCTGACGCCGCTGGACAGGTTCTCCTCCGACGCTGTGATGCCAGACGGTACGGGTAAGCAGTGGGTAGGTGCCAATGGAGATTGGGTTGCCATGGTTGACACTGGCTTTCTGCTTGCAAATGGAAACTTGTCACGTCTACACTCGCCGTGAAATTCCTCTCCCTGTGCCGTTTGAAACCACCCACATTCCAAATATATACCACCACAACCTTCGTGCTATTATATTTCACAAGATATATATTTGCCAAGTTCCCACAGCTGCTGGGGGGTACAAAAATTTCTCTCTTGTTGCTGTTTTTGACATCAGAGTTGCCCTCCTTTGCGGCGAAGATTCTGGATGGACAGTTCTTACAGAGCCCAAGTCCCACATCTTTTACAATTACAGCGATGCAATTCTCCACAATGGGCTTGTGTTTGCCACAACTCATACTGGCACTGTTCACGCATGGAATCCTCAGCAAGCTGGTAATTTTCCTCCGGACGTAAGTAGTGTATGATGAGCTTCATTATTCATGGCTGTAAAGATAATTTTAATGCACAAACTTATTAATTTTCGAACCTGACTGATCTGACTTGGAGGCTTGGGGCATATTTGCTTCGGATGAAATTTCATTGGTATTTAGACTTTTTATTCGAGATGATTACCATAGAAAAATTTGAGGATTGTATAATTAGGAGTTTTATTCTCAGATTGAATTATGTTGGATTTTGACCTCTACTTGAACTTCTTGAAATGAATCCTTTGGTTTCCCATGTGATGTACTGAAATACACCAATATGTTGTATTATTGAATGGAAATGCCATTATATCATCCCATCTGATCCTAATGCGTTTTCCCAATTCTTACGTTTTCAGATTTGTGCAAACCAAACATACCCTTCTTAACAGTAATTTCGTTTTCAAGCAGGTCCTCCGCTGATCGTAGAGCCACCGCCCATTGTGTTTGAATGGCGGTGTGCACTTGATGATGCTCTTGGCCATGATCACGAGGTCGATTATGGCATGTGGTGGTTAGCAAGATCTATAGATGGTTCTAGACTTCTTCTGATCCATACACTGGGCATTGCTGATGAAAGGGAATATTCCTGTAAAGTTTGCCATACTGCTTCTGTGTCGTGTTCATCATGGTCGCACTGTTGGCAACTATGCTTCTGGGTTTGGTTGCCTGGTGTTCACGAAGGACACTAGTAAGTTAAATGAAGGTATTCCATGGGAAAAGATTGATGACCTTGGAGAATATTCTCTTTTCCTTGGAGTGAACTATCCGATTATGCTGCCATTAGGCGGTGCAGATGTTGTCCCAGGATGTCTGACGAGAAGAAATTGTGTGTACACCTTGCCGAATGAAGCATGGCTTCGCAATTCGCAGCTGCCTGAAATATGCCGATTCATCTGAATCGTGAAGATTGCGCCGTTGGTTTCCAAACCAACGCCTTGGAGAAAACAGGCAAAACAAAAAGAGATAGGTGGTAAAGACACCGCTTTGGTTCATCCCAAACTTCGCCAACGCCCCGGATTGGAACAAGTGTGATGTTTAATTCTGAAACAGGGCCTGCAGCCATTGTAGCTACTGATAGTATGTAATTTCATAGCTAATGAACGAGGCAATTGTGGTCTACTAGTTACAACTGTTTTGTAAAGAGGTGGTCTATAAGTATACCCCTCTCTTCATTGATGCATTTGTGGTCTACTTGATGGTACTCTTAAATATATGGGTGTGGCTCCTCAACACATAATGTGGGGGTATTATTGTGTTAAAGTTGAAGGCTTGATCAACTATAGGTTCACTTCTCTAGTTACATTACTAGGTACTCCGGTTGGCTATGTTGTGATGAAATTGTGTTCTGTTGTTCGGTGAAGACAAAAGTAGAACTATGGTATGCTTATGTTTAAGAGCAAGCGAGGGTTTAGCTTGAGATGTTAAAATTCAGATTTGAACTATTTTTTGATATGGAAATTTGAAATATATATGGTACTGTATATGATTATGTGTAACAACAAGCGACGAAAGGGCTGATGCTCCTATTCCTTGTCGGCGGGAGGACTATGTGTGCGGCGACTTGAGCCAAATTAGAAGGCCATAGCTATGTTGATTGGTCCTTGAAGTTGGAGGGGCTAGGATTTCGGATGAGCGGAGTGGGGGAAGTTGTTGCTCATGGAACATAAGTCCTTAAAATAGTAATGTTAGTATATAGGAGTACAAGGTATATACTTGTACTATTTTAGTACTATAATAAGTATATCGGGTTCATCAAAAAGAATTATCTCGGGTTCACAACCACGTGGGGTCAAGGTGAGGGAAAGTTGGTCAATACCTCTTACCGCTATATCCCCGCCCCAAGTTCTAATGCGCAAGTGCTGTTATTTTTTTAAAGGGAAATAGTGGTTCTCTCTCCCCCGGAAACATGCCCCGCATCTCCACCTCCTAGTATCGTGTACTACTACTGCATCATCTCCAAAAAAAACCCTCTTGTCTCTTTCTCCCGTTCACCCCTCTCTCCCTTGCATTGGATTACCGACTCCAATGAAGCGAAGCGTAAGATTGAGGAGATTCCTGATTGCTACCACCAGTCCATGGGGTGGGGCAACCTCCACTACCCACTGGTGGAGAACATAGCCGAGCGGGCGGATATCCTCAGCACTGGTCGCCTCGCTCGAGGCATGATCGGCATGCGGCATGCCATCCGCGGAGCGCATAAGGTTCCGTTCGGTTTACCGAGCCTGCTCCACTGCGACCCCGAGACATGGCCAGACGACCGCGACAATACTGTAAGAGTATTTATTTATTTACTCATCTCGTTTCAGCTTGTGTTTTTTCAATCAACTTTTCTTATTGCCAAACATCATGCATGAATTTAGACTCAACATAATCACCTGATTTGGGAGTACTGTAAGGTTTGCTGCCTTCACTATGCACATGTACTCTTCGGAATTGCTTTATTTATCCATTACATCTGTGCTTCAGTTCTGCACAATCCGCTCTTCATTCTGTCGAATACCTTGCATGCATAGACAATTTTGAAACAAATCCTATTTGCAGGGCATTCACGCGTTGCTGATGCCATTAGACAAGCCGACAGTTCCAGCATTTATCCATACCAAGGAGGAACTGGATGGACATGGACCCATGCACTGGGTGGGTTGTAACGGCGACTGGGTGGCATTTGTCCAGCAGGACGGGCACTTGACGATCCGCAACATATACATATCAGATACTATTATACCTCTTCCATCTCTGCAAGATGCAGGAATTTCTTTGGGCCCTACTAGTGAATGGTGGCATGGCAGCCCACCATTCCTGTTCAAATACAAAATAGATAAAAGTTTGGAACTGCTCAAAGTACGGATCGTCAGAGGCCGTACAAAGATGATCTAGCAGGGCCATGGCATTACGAGGTAATCGTTGTATTTGACGAATTGATTGCTATCCTACAAGCGCCCCTAGAAAAGGAGTGGAATATCCTGAGAAACCCTGAATTCTTTGATAGAAACAGCTATGTCGATGCCATGGGCATTCCTGGATATGGTACAAGTTCACACCTACATCGTGTATACGCAGTTACATATCCGTATGGAGATGTTCTGGTTTGGGAACCATATACCTGTGGTGAGTCTTTGTTTTATGTCTTAACTAGTAAATGGCATGCTGCACATGTTGGACCAATTACGATTCGCAATACTGATGTATAAAAGTTGCGTTCTAAATGTTGTTCAAACTTTCAATACAACTAATAATTTGGTTATACCATCAAAATAAGTGTGAGCATACAGTTTATAAATATGAACAAAAATTTGGAACCTTTCTTAATCACTATCAAGTGGGACGTGTGATATCGGTGTGAGACTGCTCTGATTTTTCTTCATAATGGAAACATGACGGTTCTAGAAACACGTGGACACTGGTGTGGTATTTTTTTCACGCGAATACCTCTAATCCCAACCGTTAGATTTTGGACACCAACAGTTGGAATTGCTGCTACATGTCTTGTTAAAAACTGGTGCCTTATAGTAGTAGAAAATAGAAGATAGAAGAGAAGAGATAATTTTCAGTGTAGTTCCTACTTGCTGCATTGTGGTTGATCTTTGTGCATTGCAGGGACACATGCAGCCCCGCGTCTCATTGACGCCCCTGTCATTGAAGATGAAGAAGCAGAAGTGGCTGCAATTTTCGCTCAAATCGAGGGAGATGCTGTCATGGAAGATGATGAAGCAAATGTGGCTCAAGGCGATGGAGGTGCCGATGAAGATAATGATGCTGATGAAGAAGAATTAGAAGAAGAAGAATTAGAAGAAGGAATTTGATGATGAAGAATTAGATGATGAAG
The DNA here is from genome assembly GCA_030979885.1 of Lolium multiflorum. Taxonomy (NCBI): domain Eukaryota; kingdom Viridiplantae; phylum Streptophyta; class Magnoliopsida; order Poales; family Poaceae; genus Lolium; species Lolium multiflorum. Next base: position 82,135,010 of record CM061750.1, read on the forward strand.
AATTAGATGATGAAGAATTAGATGATGATGGTGATAATCATAATTATGAAGATGAAGATGTATTTCTTGGATTTTCTGACCAGCGCACTTGGTTCCTGGCACCAATGAGAGCAGAGTCCATTACTGGTGAATCTGATCTCGCGTGGATTCAGGTTAAAGGTTATCGGCCCATCCTCGGTCCTCCAATATTACATATGGGTAACAAGCTGAGGTCTTATCCTTTGGTACGGTGCTACGTTTTCTTGAGATCTGCCCATACCTTGGACCCTGTAGAAGAGGCAAGGTGGGAAAGATTGAACAATTTGAAGGGGCGTTCTTTATTTCTTGGACTCAATCACCCAATTTTCATGCTACCCCCGCCAGTCGACGCAGAGGCTGAGAACCAGATTTCCAATTGTTCAAACCTGACTGTGTCTTTGCTACCCACAATCGCGCCCGTGATACATGGATACGTCCAAGGCCAAATTGGTGCAGAATGCACGTCAATGGAGGTCCTGCCATAGGCTCAAGATTGCAGTACAAAAAAGAGAGCCGAAGCACCCATGTGGTTCGTCCCAACACTTCCACCTGTTTTTCCTTGAGAAATAAGAGACAGATGGTGACCTTATTTTATAGAGAAAACATAGTGTTCGTGAACTTAACCTCATGAACATTCGCTGTTCGGTTTTTGCTGAAATCAAAATTTTGCAGAGATGAAGATCTTTGTTTGAATCCCGTGCTGAACATATTTTTCACAAATTAGCTACCCGTATTGTGATGAATACATGCTGGTTTGTTGTTTGGTGCAGTAGCAGACATGAAGATCTTTGTCCTGAATACCACAATGGACATCTTTTTTTTCTTCAAAAATTAGCTAAGCTCACGCTATTAGGCGCAAATGCCTATTAAGAGATTTGGTGCTCTTGGGCACCATTGCTCCTGCTATTTTAGAAAAAAATAAAAAAAATTTATTTGTTCAAAAAATTAGAAAACAAATCATGGAGTAGCTAATGAATTGTCCCATAAACGTGCAAAATTTCAGTTTCAAATAAAAAAATTCTGGGCTACACAAAAGTAACAAACGTGTGGATATGGGTATGCATATTTCAAATCTCCAAATTTCAACAGTTTTGTCTTTTTTGTGTAGTCTACAATATACAGAATATCATATTAAAATTTTACACGCTTGTAGGTTACTTTATTTATTATGTCTACATTCATTTTCAGATTTTTTGAAACAAATATGTATGCTATTTGATTTTTTTTAAACAGCAGAGCACTGGTGCCCATTAGCCAAAGACACTTTTCGCAAATGCCTACAATAAAGGAACGGATGGTGACCTTATTTTATAGAGAAACCATAGTGTTTGTGAAGTTAAAGTCATGAACACACGCTGTTCGGTTTTTGGTGAAATCAAAATTTAGCAGAGATGAAGATCTTTGTTTGAATCCCGTGATGAACACATTTTTCCTAAATTAGCTACCAGTATTGTGATGAATACATGCCGGTCTGTTTTTCGGTGGAGTAGCAGACATGCAGGGGATCGAAAGAAACGGCAAAGTAGCCAGAAATCAGGGGTCAAATATAAATTCGAGAAAGGAAACGTTTATTCAACAGTCAGGCTGACATGTGGGACGTATCTTGCAGCCGCGGCCCCAACATTTATCATTCAGAGAGGATGACATGTGGGACCCACGAACCAATATCGTTCTCGGCGTTTCTCAAAGGGGGCAGGAGATCGAAAGAAAAAGGCAAGTAGCTCGAAATCAGGTGTCCAAAAAATCCAAGAAAGGAAAGGTTTATCGCACAAAGAGGCTGACATATTGTACCCAGTTTGCAGCAGCGTCATCAACGTTTCAAAGGCGGTGGAGTTCGAAGAAAAGGCAAATAGCCAGAAATTAGGGGTAAAAAATAAATCCAGCAAAGGAAACTTTTATCGTACAAAAGGCTGACATGTGGGACCCAGCCAGCAGCGTCCTCAACGTTTCTAAGGTGGCAGGCAATGGAAAAAAGGCAAATAGTCAGAAATTAGGGGTCAAAAATAAATGCAACAAAGAAAACTCTTATTGTTCATAGAGGCTGACATGTTGGACCCATGAGCCAGCAGGGCCCTCAACGTTTCAAAGGCGTCACGGGATCAAAAGAAAAGAACCAAGTAGTCATTAATTAGGTGTCAAAAATAAATCCAAGAAAGTAAATGTTTTACTTTTCATAGAGGCTGTCATATGGGACCCATGAGCCAGCAGCGTCCTCAACGTTTCTAAGGCGGCTGGGATCGAAAAAAAAAGCGAAGTAGCCATTAATTAGGGGTCAACTATAAATCCAAGAAAAGAAATGTTTATTGTTCTTAGAGGCTGACATGTGGGAGCTATCGCCAGCAGCGTCCTCATCGTTTCCAAGGCGGTCGGGGATCCAAAGAAAAAGGCAAATAGCCAGAAATCAGGGGTAAAAAAAATCCAGAAAAGAAATATTATTGTTCATAGAGGCTGGCATGTGGGACCCATGAGCCAGCAGCGTCCACAATTTCAAAGGCGGCACGGATCGAAAGAAAAGGCAAGTGACCAAAAATCAGGGGGTAAAAAAGAAAAAAACTTTATTGTACATAGAGGATGACATGCGGGTCCCATGAGCCAACAACTTACTCGTCGTTTCAGAGGGCCGAGGCGGCATGAGATCGAAAGAAAAAGGAAAGTGACCAAATATCAGGAGCAAAAAATAATCCATGAAAAGAAACTTTCATTGTACATAGAGGATAACATAGGGTCCCATGTTGTAGCAGCGGTCTGAACGTTTCAAGGACGGCATGAGATCGAAAGAAAAAGGCAAGTGACCAAATATCAGGAGCCAAAATAATCCAAGAAAAGAAACTTTTATTGTACCTTTGAGAGTCGGCATGAGATTGAAAGAAAAAGGCAAGTGACCAAATATCAGGAGCCAAAAACCTAGAAAAGAAACTTTTATTGTACATAGAGTATGACATGCGGGTCCCATGACGCTGCAGCATCCTCAACGTTTCCAAGGCGGCAGGGGATCAAATGAAAAGGAAATAGCCAAAAAGCAGAGGGTGAAAAAAATCGAAGAAAAGAAACTTTTATTGTTCATAGTGGATGACATGTGGGACCCATGAGGCAGCAGCATCCTCAACGTTTCCAAGCAGCAGAGGATCGAAAGAAAAAGGAAATAGCCAAAAATCAGAGCGTGAAAAATAATCCAAGAAAAAACTTTTATTTTACATAGAGGATGACATGTGGGTTCCATTTTGCAGCAGCGGTCTCAATGTTTCATATGCGGCTTGAGATCAAAAGAAAACGAAAGTAGCCCGAAATTAGGGGGAATAAAACTCCAAGAAAAAAAAGTTTTTTGTACATAGAGGATGACATACGGGTCCCAAGGCGGCAGGGGAACAAAAGAAAAAGGAAATAGCCAAAAATCAGAGGGTGAAAAAAAATCCAAGAAAAAAGAAACTTTTAGAGTTCATAGTTCATAGAGGATGACATGCGGGTCCCATGAGGCAGCAGCGTCCACAACGTTTCCAAGGCGGCACACAGGACCAAAAGAAAAAGGATGTACCCCTGCTGGGCCTTTTGATCAAAAAATAATCCAAGATAAGGAAGATATAAATTGGGGCTGCCTGGCCATCTGGGCCTTCTAACCTGTTGGACGTCTTTTGACTCGTACAATTTCAGCCCACTCCAAAACAAGAAAGTCCTATGCTTCGCAAAAACAAAACAAAAACAAGGAGATTCATATTAGTTCATTTATGTAAAAATAAAGATTTAATTTATCCGTTTGCAATAGCTCAGAGCGAAATACACTTTTTATTGTCTGTAAAATAATCAAGATATCACATGTTTCTTGTACGGGGAGGCTGACATCGGGACCCATGAGCCAGCAGCGTCGTCAAAGTTTTAAAGGCGGCAGGGGATCGAAAGAAAAAATAAATCAAAAATCAGTTAGGAAAAAAATCGAAAAGAAACATTTATCGTTCTGAGAGGATGACATGCGGGACCCATGTGGCAGCAGCATCCTCAACGTTTCAAGGCGGCACGGGATCGAAAAAAAGGCAAAATAGCCAGAAATTAGGGGTCAAAATAACTCCAAGAAAAGAAAGGTTTATCGTCCATAGAGTCTGACATGTGGGACCCATTAGCGAGCAGATTCTTCAACGTTCAAAGGCGGCAGGGGATCAAAAGAAAAAGGAAGTAGCCAGAAATTAGGGGTAAAAAATAACTCCAACAATGGAAACTTTTATTGTTCATAGAGGATGACATGCGGGACCCATGAGCCAGCAGCTTCCTCAACGTTTCAAAGGCGGCATGGGATCGAAAAGAAAAGGCAAGTGACCAAATATCAGGAGCCAAAAATAATCGAAGAAAAGAAACTTGTACATAGAGGATGACATGCGGGTCCCATTTAGCAGAGCGGTATCACCGTTTGAGATGCGGCAGGAGGTCACGAAAGAAAAAAGGCAAGTGACCAAATATAGGAGCCAAAAAAATCCAAGAAAAGTTTTATAGTACATAGAGGATGACATCCGGGTCCCATTTAGCATCAGCGGTATCCCGTTTGGAGGGCGAGGGATCGAAAGAAAAAGGCAAGTGACCAAATATGAGGTGCCAAAATAATCAAAGAAAGAAAGTTTTCAATGTTTCAAAGGCGAGGATCAAAAGAAAAGGGAGTAGCCAGAAATTGAGGCAAAAATAACAGAAACTTTTATTGTTCGTAGAGGATGACATGGGGGACCCATGAAGCCAGCAACTTACTCAACGTTTCAAAGGTGGCATGAGATCGAAAGAAAAAAAACGCAAGTGACCAAATATGAGGTGCCAAAAATAATCAAAGATTTATTGTACATAGAGGATGACATGCGGGTCCCATTTGCAGCAGCGGTCTCAATGTTTGAAATGCGGCATGAGATCAAAAGAAAAAGAAAGTAGCTAGAAAGTAGGGGGTCAAAAAAATCCAAGAAAAAGAAAGTTGATGGACATAGAGGTTGACATGCGGGTCCCATGTGCGACAGCTTACTCAAGCATTTCAAAGGGACCAGGGATCAAAAGTAAAAGGCAAGTGACGAAATATCAAGAGCCAAAAATCAGAGGGTGAAAAAAAATCCAAGAAAACAAACTTTTATAGCACATAGAGGATGACATGCGGGTCCCATGAGCCAGCAGGTTCCTCAACGTTTCAAACGTGGCATGAGATCGAAAGAAAAAGGCAAGTGACGAAATATCAGGAGCCAAAAATAATTCAAGAAAAGAAACTTGATTGTACATAGAGGATGACATGCGGGTCCCATGTGTAAGCTTACTCAACGTTTCCAAGGCGGCGGGGCATCAAAGAAAAAAGGAAATAGACAAAAATCAGAGAGTGAAAAAAAACCATAGAAAATAAACTTTTATAGCACATAGAGGATGACATGCGGGTCCCACGAGCCAGCGGGTTCCTCAAAGTTTCAAACGTGGCATGAGATCGAAAGAAAAAAAGGCAAGTGACCAAATATCAGGGAGCAAAAATAATCCAAGAAAGAAAGTTTATTGTACGTAGAGGATGACATGCGGGTCCCATTTTGCGCAACGGTCACCGTTTGAGAGGCTGCACGGGATCGAAAGAAAAAGGCAAGTGACCAAATATCAGAGCCAAAATAATCCAAGAAAAGAAATTTTATTGTACGTAAGGATGACATGCGGGTCCCATTTTGCAGCAGCGGTCTCAACGTTTCCAAGGCGGCACAGGACCAAAAGAAAAATGAAGTAGCCAGAAATCAGAGGGTGAAAAAATCCAAGAAGAAAGATTTCAATTGGGCTGCATCTGGACATCGGGCTTCGAACTATCTGGCTTGGCCTTTTTTGACTCGTACAATTTCAGCCCACTCCAAAACAGGAAAGTTCAGAATTTTCTAAAAAAACAGGAAAGTCCTATGCTTCGCAAGGACAAAAAAACAAGGAGATTCAACATATAAGTTTGTTTATGTAAAAATAAAGATTTAATTATCCGTTTGAAATAGCTCAGAGCGCAATACATTGTTTATTATGCATAATAATCAAGATATCATATGTTTCTTGTACGGGGAGGCTGACATCGGGGACCCATGAGCAAACAGCGTCGTCAACGTTTTAAAAGCGCAGGGATGGAAAGAAAAAATAAACCAAAAATCTGTTGGTAAAAAATCCAAGAAAAGAAACATTTCGTTAGAGGGATGACATGCGGGACCCATGTGGCAGCAGCATCCTCAGCGTTTATTGTTCATAGAGGTTGACATGTAGGACCCGTGAGCCAGCGGCGTCCTCAACGTTTAAAAGGCGCAATTGATCGAAAGAAAAAATAAGCCAAAAATCGTTTGGTCAACAAAATCCAAGAAAATAAACATTCTGCGTTACGAGAGGATGACATGCGGGACCCATGAGCGCGGCATCTCAGCGATTCCAAAGGCGGAAATATCGAGAAATTAATGAGGGGTTCAAAATAAATCCATCAAGAAGCTTTTATTGTTCATAGAGGATGACATGTGGGACCGAGCACATATGACGTCCTCATCGTTTCGAGGAGGGGCGGGGAGATCAAAGAAAAGGCAAATAGCAGAGCGGTAAAAAATAACTCCAAGAAAAGGAAACTTTTATTGTTCGTAGAGGATGACATCGGGACCCATGAGCCAGCAGCTTACTCAACGTTTCAAAGGCGACATGAGATCGAAAGAAAAAAGGCAAGTGACAAAATATCAGGGGCCAAAAATAATCCAAGAAAAGAAACTTTATTGTACGTAGAGAGGATGACATACGGGTCCCATTTAGTAGCCCAGTCTCAGCGTTTCAAATGCGGCTTGAGATCAAAAGAAAAAGAAAGTTGATTGTACATAGAGGATGACATGCGGGTCCCATGAGTCGCAGCACCCGTTTCCAAGGTGGCGGGGGATCAAAAGAAAAGGAAATAGCCAAAAATCAGAGGTGAAAAAAATAAAGAAAATAAACTTTTATAGTACATAGGATGACATGCGGGTCGGATGAGCTGCGGGTTCCTCAACGTTCAAACGTGGCATGAGATCGAAAAAGAAAAGGCAAGTGACCAAATATCAGGGAGCCAAAAATAATTCAAGAAAAGAAAGTTTTATAGTACATAGAGGATGACATGCGGGTCCCATTTAGCGACACATCGGTATCACTGTTTGAGAGGCGGCAGGTGATCGAAAGAAAAGTCAAGTGACCAAATATGAGGTGCCAAAAAAATCCAAGAAAAGAAAGTTTTATAGTACATAGAGGATGACATCGGGTCCCATTTAGCAGCAGCGGTATCACCGTTTGAAGGGGATCGAAAGAAAAGGTAAGTGACCAAATATGAGGTGCCAAAAATAATTCAAGAAAGAAAGTTTTATAGTACATAGAGGATGACATGCGGGTCGATTAGCGACGCAGTATCACCGTTGAGAGGCGGGAGGATCGAAAGAAAAAGGCAAGTGACCAAATTTGAGGTGCCAAAAATAATCCGGAAAGAAAGTTTTATAGTACATAGAGGATGACATACGGGTCCAATTTAGCAGCAGCGGTATCACCCGTTTGAGAGGCGAGGATCGAAAGAAAAAGGCAAGTGACCAAATTTGAGGTGCCAAAAAAAACTCCAAGAAAAGAAAGTTGATTGCACATAGAGGATGACATGCGGGTCCCATTTAGCGACGAGTCTCCTACGTTTCAAGGCGGCAGGGATCAAAGAGAAAAGGAAGTAGCCAGAAATCAGGGGGTCAAAAAAATCCAAGAATAGAAAGAATTTTGGTTCATAGAGGATGACATGCGGGACCCATGATCCTGCATCGTAAACGGCTCGATCGGAGAGCGTTGAACGAGATGGCGCGATGTAGAAAAAAACAATGCCAGAGAGGCTGCCATCTGGGCCCTACATCCCTCGGCGGTGCGGATTTGCGTTGACTCGGCGGCGAACCCGAGATTTCGAGATGCACCACGTCCCGGGCCACCATACGCCACGTTTTGGCCGCTTTCGTCGGGCTAGGTGGCCTCAAAAACGAGAAAAAAAAAGTTTTGACATGCACCACGGAGGGACCAAAATCGTCGGCCATGGTACACCGACAACCACGGCGCGACTTCAACTTCGTCGGCCATGGCAACACTGTAGTGTTACTTGGAAGCGTCTGTTTGTTTTGTTTTTGTTTGGTTTGAATAAATGATTGTTTGGGAGAGAGACACGCTCAGCGCTGGTTCGTATGAACACATGTGTTCTTAGCTTTTAATGTTCATGGCGAAGGTTGAAACTGCTTCGTTAATTGTTATATGGTTGGAAACGGGAAATGCTACATGTAGTAATTGGTATAATGTCTTGAATAATGTGATACTTGGCAATTGTTGTGCTCATGTTTAAGCTCTTGCATCATATACTTTGCACCTATTAATGAAGAAATGCATAGAGCTTGCTAAAATTTGGTTTGTATAATTGGTCTCTCCAAGGTCTAGATAATTTCTAGTAAGAGTTTGAACAACAAGGAAGACGGTGCAGAGTCCTATAATGTTTACAATATGTCTTTTATGTGAGTTTTGCTGCACCGGTTCATCCTTGTGTTTGTTTCAAATAACCTTGCTAGCCTAAACCTTGTATCGAGATACTTCTCATGCATCCAAATCCTTGAGCCAACCACTATGCCATTTGTGTCCACCATACCTACCTACTACATGGTATTTCTCCGCCATTCCAAAGTAAATTGCTTGAGTGCTACCTTTAAACAATTCAAAATTTATCACCTCTGATTTGTGTCAATGTTTTATAGCTCATGAGGAAGTATGTGGTGTTTATCTTTCAATCTTGTTGGGCAACTTTCACCAATGGACTAGTGGCTTCATCCGCTTATCCAATAACTTTGCAAATGGCAATGGGATTCCCAGTCCCAAATTAATTAACAAAAATAGACACTCCTCCATGGTATGTGATTGTTGGACGGCACCCGAAGGATTCGGTTAGCCATGGCTTGAGAAAGCAAAGGTGGGGAGGAGTGTCATCTAAATAAAACTAAAATAAAAAGGCACTCCTTCATGGTATGAGATTGTTGGCAGGCACCCGAGGATTCGGTTAGCCATGGTTTGTGAAAGAAAGGTTGGAAGGAGTGCCACACAAAATAAAAATAAATGGGAGCCGCTCTTTGAAGGTTTGTATAGCAAGGGGGTTAGAGTGCCCACTACCATTCGTTGACAACAACAAACACCTCTCAAAACTTTACTTTTATGCTCTCTTTATGTTTTCAAAACCAAAGCTCTAGCACAAATATAGCAATCGATGCTTTCCTCTTTGAAGGGCCATTCTTTTACTTTTATGTTGAGTCAGTTCACCTATTTCCTCTCCACCTCAAGAAGCAAACACTTGTGTGATTGTGCATTGATTCCTACATACTTGCATATTGCACTTGTTATATTACTTTACATTGACACTATCCATGAGATATACATGTTATAAGTTGAAAGCAACCGCTGAAACTTAATCTTCCTTTGTGTTGCTTCAATACCTTTACTTTGATTTATTGCTTTATGAGTTAACTCTTATGCAAGACTTATTGATGCTTGTCTTGAAGTACTATTCATGAAAAGTCTTTGCTTTATGATTCATTTGTTTACTCATGTCATTACCATTGTTTTGATCGCTGCATTCATCTCATATGCTTACAATAGTATGATCAAGGTTATGATGGCATGTCACTTAAGAAATTATCATTGTTATCGTTTACCTACTCGAGGGCGAGTAGGAACTAAGAGAGGATGCTTGATACGTCTCCAAACGTATCTATAATTTCTTATGTTCCATGCCACATTATTGATGATATCTACATGTTTATACACATTATATGTCATTATTATGCGTTTTCCGGAACTAACCTATTGACGAGATGCGAAGTGCCGGTTCTGTTTTGCTTTGTTTTGGTTTCAGAAATCCTAGTAAGGAAATATTCTCGGAATCGAAATCAACGCCCAACATCCTATTTTTCCCGGCTTCCGAGCACCGAAGAAGGGCCGGAGGGGAGCCAGGGGGCCCCACCTCACGGGCGGCGCGGCCCAGGGGGCCGCCCCCCTGTGTGGGCCCCGTGGCCCCTCCGACTCCCTCTCTTCGCCTATAAGATGCCTCTCTGACCTAAAAACTCGACACGGAAAAACCACGATACGAGAAAACCTTCCAGGCCGCCGCCATCGCGAAATCAATTCGGGGGACAGAAGTCTCTGTTCCGGCACGCCGCCGGGACGGGGAATTGTCATCTCCACGCCGTCTCCACCGCCATCTTCACCGCCATCGCTGTCTCCATGATGAGGAGGGAGTAATTCACCCCGGGGCTGAGGGCTCTACCGTAGCTATGTGGTTAATCTCTCTCTGTACTCCAATACAATGATCTCGTGAGTTGCTTTGCATGATTGAGATCCATATGATGAGCTTTGTATCGCTACTAGTTGTGTGCTACTCATGTGATGTTATTAAAGTAGTCTATTCCTCTTGCATGGTGTAAAGGTGACTAGTGTGTGCACCGTGTGGTTCTTGTCGTAGGCTATGATCATGATCTCTTGTAGATTGTGGAGTTAATTATCATTATGATAGTATTGATGTGATCTATTCCTCCTTCATAGTGTAATGTGGACAGTGTGTGCGCTATGTTAGTTCTTGGTTTATTTTGCAATGATCTATTATGCTCTAAGGTTATTTAAATATGAACATCGAATCTTGTGGAGCTTGTTAACTCCGGCATTGAGGTGCTCTTGTAGCCCTACACACGAATGGTGTTCATTATCAAACAAGAGTGTATGTAGCACATATGAGAAAGAGTTATTTATTATGCGATCAATGTTGAGAGTGTACACTAGTGAAAGTATGATCCCTAGGCCTTGTTTCAATATAAATACAAACATTCTTTACATTCTTTGCATGTTTACTCGTTGCCATATTTTATTCAGATTGCTATTACCACTCATATACATCCATACTACTTGTATTTCACTATCTCTTCGCCGAACTAGTGCACCTATACATCCGACAAGTGTATTTGGTGTGTTGGGGACACAAGATACTTCTTGTATCGTGATTGCGGGGTTGCTTGAGAGGGATATCTTTGACCTCTTCCTCCCTGAGTTCGATAAACCTTGGGTGATCCACTTAAGGGAAACTTGCTGCTGTTCTACAAACCTCTGCTCTTGGAGGGCCAACACTGTCTACAAGAATAGAAGCACCCGTAGACATCATGGGACAGTCATTCTTTCTATTGCCCGGATTTTTACCGGATTCACCCCGGCTTGACACAAGAAAGCCAAGCAGCTTACCGGTAGGGACACAGGTGCATTTTGGGATTGAGTTTCATCGGAACCGTCGGTTATCAAAGTTTGCCGAATATCATCGATTAAGGTATTTTCTACCATAGTTTTTATCACAATATCGTCCACATAGACTTGCACATTCTTTCCGATTTGATCAAACAAGCATTTTTGCATACAGCGCTGGTACGTTGCACCAGCGTTGCGCAAACCAAAAGGCATAGTAACATAGCAATAAGCCCCGTGCGGGGTAATGAACGCAGTTTTTATTTGATCTTCCTTTTCAGCGGGATTTGGTGGAAACCGGAATACGCATCCAGAAAGGACAACAACTCACACCCAGCAGTAGAATCAATCACTTGATCGATCCGGGGGCAGGAAGAGAAAGGATCTCTTGGGCAAGCCTTGTTGAGGTTGGTATAGTCGATGCACATGCGCCACACCTTTGGAGCTTTTGCCTCCAAGTTCTCATCTTTCTTCTTTTCAACCATTACGGATTGGCCAGCCACTCGGTGTGCGTGACTTGACAATGAATCCGGCAACCAGCGATTTTCACTTCTCCAATAATCTTCCTCCTATCTTCAGCGAACCGACAAAGGTTGTCACCGGCTTGGTATCCTTCGGACGTTTAGAGAGTGCTCAGCCAGCTCCCTGGAGACACCCACCAAGTCATCAGTAGACGAGGCAAAGATATTCCGATTCTCACGGAGGAAGGCGACAAGCGCGCTTTCTATGTGATCGAGGCCACCGTCTGACGGTGCGCTCACGGGTAAGCCGGATCGACACAATGTCTTTTGTTTCATTCGTCGGCAGATCTGGTGAGCCCAAGTTTCCACTCATTGCCGCTAAACTCAGTGTGAGGGTGAGCTGCGCAACCGCGGTTCATCCTTCTTTTTCCTCTGCAGTCACGATTCCGCTAGGTTTGATCCGTGAGATCTGTTTCCACCAGTTAGGGTCACGGTGCCGACATCTTCATCAGGGTAGTTGTGTGGGTCGAGGCCATGAAGGCTGCCAATGCTGGTCTCCCCAATAGTGCATGGTACGGGATATCTAGGTCCACCACCTCGAACTCAATGTTTTCAACCCGGCAATTGTCACGTCCTCCAAACGATACGTCCACCCGAACTTTTCCTACCGGTGCGCAGACAAACCGGAACGATTCCGTGGAACGTTGTACGAGTTGGCTGAAGCATGTTTTCTGTTATGCCCAGCGTATGCATGGTGTGCCGGTACATTATGTTTATGCTGCTCCCATTGTCTATCAACACTTTGCTGAATTTGACGCGAGTCGTTGGCCCTTTCATGATTGGGTCCACCACGAGAGCGTAATCGGATTCGGCATGATTTGGGGGTGATCCTTGAACGACCAGGTGATTTCCTGATCGACCACAGCATGTACTTGGGAACCTGGCATCACGGCGTTTACTTCCATGGAGGCGGCAATGCACACTTTGCATGTATGTTGGCTCGGTGACAAAGACAACCACGGCGTGGGGTCCTAAACATTCCGGCCCAAAGGTGCCGGTGGAGGTGTGTTGGCCGTGGTCTCTCCCACCTGATTGACTTATTTGATGTTTCTTGCTGTTGGGTGGGCCTGCGGTGCATTTGCTCGATGAAGTGGTGGTGGTGGTAGTTGTTCTTGGCAGCGTAACATATCTTGCGACGGTGGCAACATTGTGGTGCCCTTGTGCTGCGCATCTTTTACTGCTCCCTTTGCATCAAGTACTTGGTCCAGAGAACAATCCTCGTCAAGTGGTTTGACGGGTGGCCGGGTTCGGCGTGTGCCATCGGCAAGGTTGATCCATGGCGCTTCCATGGTGTATTTTCGGGTTCTTGACAATTCTTTCTGGCCCGGGGTTTCTTCCGACCCATTGCCTCTTGAGACCCCGCCCATGGCTGCGATCCGGTTTTTACGCCTCTGTTTGCTGGCATCGAGTTTTCTTGCACAGCAGCAACTTGATGCGGAGCGTACCTTGATAAAATCTTCCCTTCTTTTGTTGTTCCGATTTGTCCCGGTATTGTTGCTCTTGAGGCGGGTTTGTTCAAGCTAGCTTGCACGCCGGTTGCATTGGGTCTCCCAACGCATAGTTATCCGCCACATCATCTCCGCCAAAGTTGTTGGCATGTTTCGCTGCAGCTTTTGCCACAAAGGTGAACCTCGCCGGCATCCTGGCTAAACCATGTGCTTCTATCACTCCTTCACAGAGTTTCTAATGGAGTTCCACCGGGTGGGTAATCCCGGTCTGTTTCTGGTATTGGCCTGCAGTCTGAGGCCTGGTGAGCCTTGGTAAGTGCTACTGAAGTTACTACAAGGCTTCCTCAAAGTCCAACCAGCCATTTATGCTTCCTGCGACAAGTTGTTCAACAGATTCTTATAGGTCCCACTAAAACGTTGGCACAATTCTCACTGCCGCGCGGTTTCCTCCTCCGGCTACATCCTCCGCACTTGGCCCGGTATACACATGGTCACTAATCCAGCGAGCCAATCTTAAGCTTAGTGGTGCCATCGCAAGTTTGGTGTCCGCAGGCGAGGCTGGAAGTTGCGAACCGTGGTTGCTCTTTCATGATCCTTGGGCCAAAGCACTTTGGACGGAGGATCTCTGTCTCTATCATTTGAGACAGGTACACTCTATCCAGGCGGTGCCTCGTATCCATTCTGGCAGGTCTCTTTCTCCACGCAGCTCTCCCAAAGGATTTCGATAGCGGTGAATCTTGTCGATCGGCTTCATCGTAGCGTTCATTGTGACCCTTGTTGCCGGTACCTTGGTGGAGCATCTCCTCCTCATCATACGCTGCCCTGCGACTATAGTTGCCCGGTTTCATATCTACCGGCACGATTGTTTCCGGCATAGCCTCCTTTGGCGTAGCCTCGATCTGCCCCTTGGCTTTTTCTGACATCGTGTTGCCCGGCTTGTTGTTTCCAAGAACCGGATCATACACGATCATCTGTTGTGCGTTCATTTCTTTTCTCTCCTTCTGTCCGGGTGGGGGACGAAGCCTGCCCATGGGACTTGCTTCCGGCCTTCTTTGTTGAACGCGGGGATTTTGAGGCCGGCCTTGTTCAGCTTAGCCAGCTGCTCGCTCAGCATTCTGCTGCTCGATAGTTTCCAGCAGCTCTTTTACACGCATCTCCGGAAAGCGATTCACATAGCTCTACTGCAGCTTTAGCCTTTTATAGTTTTATCAAGACTCTTGTGTAGGTTTTCACGATGCTAACGAGATGCAGAGGTACTTTTGCGGCAAGAACTTCCTTGCAAATCCTGATCTAGATTCGAGCTTTAAGCCGGTTCTCCGGTATCCTAGCAGCATGAGCGCTAACGAAGCAAAGCCATGGGCAGGTGTACTCACGTAGGGTTAATTCCTTCGCTTGCCGGACGATGTCGGCGCCGTTCGAAGCGGCCGGCGTTGTGCCTCCAGCTCCTTTGAACGCTTTGGGTCGATGTTCTGCGCGATGGGCGTTGCCAGCCGTTCATCGCCGCTTGGAGTGGTGTTCCGGTGGTGCGGAAGATGCTCCCGCAGCGCCATCGCGCTCCAGCGGTGGCTTGGCGCACGGGTCGAAGCGCACGACCAGCACCTTCATCCGCAGCCTCCTTGCCTGCACCAACCACGCCGGTCATCATTACCTCGACGTGCCGGCGGCGCGGCCAGCACTGAGCCACCTTGGCGGGTCCGGTGCCACCAGCACCGACGAAGCGGCCGCGCACAGGCCGTGCGAAGTAAACGCGGTGGCTGCCGAACTCGATGATGCGGCCGTTCTTGGGGAAGATGCCGCCGTTGGCGAAGCAGCCAGCGTTGTCGTTGATGAAGTCCATGGAGTAGAGGCGTTGGACGCGCGGACACCGTCCGCTCGCCGGCGACCTCGAGGATGCCCGCCCGAATATGAATCCAGCATGCGCCACTTCATGCCCCACGGTGGCCGCCAACTGTCGTCGTGGTGAACGGACAGGATGCCATAGGATGGCTTAAGTTGGGGCCGAATGGACGCTAAGGATTCGGGGAGGGTTTGTGATTAGATGGGATGAACTTCGGATGGTTTCCTCAAGAACCTACCAAGGCTAGAGGTTGAAGAAGAAAGACACAAGGAAGAACTCGCTCTAGATCATCTTCTTTATTGATCTCCACGGGTTACAAGTTTGTGCTTCTGAGGTATGATCCTAGTCTCGAGAAATGCTGGTGCCCCCTCCTTATATAGGGGAGAGGGTGGCTTACGAGGGAAGAAACCCTAATGGCATCTTTGACTAGACAAACTACTTTACAAAGTTACTTTAATCATAGATGACACCGGGGTCTTCTTTAATCAGGAAGGCTGACGTCCTCCGGCTTCTTTCATCGTCATCCTCCTCTTTATCGTCGGGCCTTCGTTTAAAGCTTTGGCTAATCTTTGTCCTCTAGCTCTGGAGAGAATCTTTGACGATCCGCTGACATGCTCTTCTTTCCGGTATCCCGGTGTCTTTTTTACCCGGTTCCGGTATACCCCTCTTGGATACCGGCTTAGCTTTACTTAGCCAAACTCTTATCTTTGTGCTCCGGTATGAACATTAAACCGGTATCTTGATGGCTCAAACCATCCGGTTTGGCATACCTTTGGCATACCGGGGGTCATCCCCCCAACACAAAGGGGTACCTCTATGCCACATGTACAAAGGTCCAAGGAGATAAATCGCATTTGATTTCTCGATTTTGATAGATCTCAACTTGAGGACATCCATACCGGGACAACATAGAAATCAGATAATGGACTCCTCTTTTATGCTTTAAGCATTCAACAACAGATAATATTCTCATAAGAGATTTGAGGATTAATGTCCAAGCTGAAACTTCCACCATGATACATGGCTTTGGTTGGCGGCCCAATGTTCTTCTCTAACAATATGCATACTCAAACCATTCAAATCATGGCAAATCTTAAATCCTTCGTGTGGCCCCCTGACCTGCCCTTCCGCCTACTTAAATCCTTCGTCGCGAAACCCCCAGTACCGAGAGCCACGATACGGAAAACCTTCCAGACGCCGCCGCCAATCCCATCTCGGGGATTCAGGAGATCGCCTCCGGCACCTGCCGGAGAGGGGAATCATCTCCTGGAGGTCTCTTCATCGCCATGATCGCCTCCGGATCGATGTGTGAGTAGTTCACCCCTGGACTATGGGTCCATAGCAGTAGCTAGATGGTTTTCTTCTCCTCATTGTGCTATCATGTTAGATCTTGTGAGCTGCCTATCATGATCAAGATCATCTATTTGTAATGCTACATGTTGTGTTTGTTGGGATCCGATGAATATTGAATACTATGTCAAGTTGATTATCAATCTATCATATATGTTATTTATGTTCTTGCATGCTCTCGTTGCTAGTAGAGGCTCTGGCCAAGTTGATACTTGTGACTCCAAGAGGAGTATTTATGCTCGATAGTGGGTTCATGCCTCCATTAAATATGGGACCAGTGACGGAAAGTTCTAAGGTTGTGGATGTCTTGTGTTGCCACTAGGATAAAACATCGATGCTTTGTCTAAGGATACTTGTTTTGATTACATTATGCACCATACTTAATGCAATTGTGTGTTGTTTACAACTTAATGCTGGAAGGGGTTCGGATGATAACCTGAAGGTGGACTTTTTAGGCATAGATGCATCTTTGGATAGCGGTCTATGTACTTTGTCGTAATGCCCGATTGAATCTCATAGTACTCATCATGATATATGTATGTGCATTGTTATGCCTTCTTTATTTGTCAATTGCCCAACTATAATTTGTTCACCCAACATCTTATTTATGGAGAGACAAGCTAGTGATCTGTACATGTCTTCCTCACCAAAAATACAATCTCTGAAGTTGTTCTTTGCTGTTTCTTCGCAAACAATCATCATCATCCACACTATACATCTAATCCTTTGTTTTCAGCAAGCCGGTGAGATTGACAACCTCACCGTTTCGTTGGGGCAAAGTTCTGCGATTGTGTTGTGCAGGTTCCGCGTTAGCGCGGAATCCCTGGTGTTGCGCCTTTACACTCCGCCGCCATCAACCTGAACGTGCTTCTTGGCTCCCTCTTTGGTTAGATAAACCTTGGTTTCTTTCTGAAAGCTATCATGCATCACACCTTCCTCTTGGGGTTCCCAACGGACGTGTCAACTACACTCATCAAGCACTTTCTGGCGCCGTTGCAGGGAGATCAAGACACGCCGCAAGGGAGTCTCCACTTCCAATCTCTTTACTTTGTTTTTGTCTTGCTTTGTTTTACTTTATTTACTACTTTGTTTGCTGCACTTAAACAAAACACAAAAAATTAGTTGCTAGTTTTACTTTATTTACTGTCTTGTTCTCCATATTAAAAACACACACAAAATAGTTACTTGCATTTACTCTACTTTATTTAGTTTGCTACTGCTAAAATGGGTACTCCTGAGAATAACAAGTTGTGTGACTTCACTAGCACAAATAATAATGATTTCATATGCACACCCATTGCTCCACCTGCTACTACAGCAGAATTCTTGTTATGAGAGAGCAATTTTCTGGTGTTAGTTCTGATGATGTTGCTGCCCATCTTAATAATTTTGTTGAACTATGTGAAATGCAAAAATATAAGGATGTAGATGGTGACATTATAAAATTGAAATTGTTTCCTTTCTCTTTAAGAGGAAGAGCTAAAGATTGGTTGCTATCTCTGTCTAGAAATAGTATTGATTCATGGACTAAATGTAAGGATGCTTTTATTGGTAGATATTATCCTCCGCTAAAATTATATCTTTGAGAAGTAGCATAATGAATTTCAAGCAATTAGATAATGAACATGTTGCTCAAGCATGGGAGAGAATGAAATCTTTGGTGAAGAATTGCCCTACCCATGGACTAACTACTTGGATGATCATCCAAACCTTCTATGCGGGATTGAATTTTTCTTCGCTGAACCTATTGGATTCAGCTACTGGGAGGTACCTTTATGTCCATTACTTTGGGGGCGGCAACAAAGCTTCTTGATGATATGATGATAAATTACTCTGATGGCACACGGAAAGAAGCTCCAAGGTAAGAAGGTAAATTCTGTTGAAGAAACCTCCTCCTTGAGTGATAAGATTGATTCTATTATGTCTATGCTTGTGAATGGTAGATCTAATGTTGATCCTAATAATGTTCCTTTAGCTTCATTGTTGCCCAAGAAGAACATGTTGATTTGAATTTCATTAAAAATAATAATTTCAACAACAATGCTTATAGGAATAATTCTGGTAACAACTATAGGCCATATCCTTCTGCTAATGGTAATAGTTATGGTAATTCTTATGGGAATTCTTACAACAATAATAGGAGTGTACCCCTGGTCTTGAAGCCATGCTTAAAGAATTTATTAGTACACAAAGCTTTTAACAAATCTGTTGAAGAAAAGCTTGATAAAATTGATATTCTTGCTTCTAAGGTTGATAGACTTGCCTCGATGTTGATCTTTTAAAATTGAAAGTTATGCCTAATAAGGATATTGATAATAAAATTGTTACTACAACAAATGCCATCCAAGTTCGAATTAATGAAAATATAAGATTGATGGCTGAATTGCATACTAGGTGGGAAAGAAGAAAATATGAAAACTAGCTAAAGAGAATAATGTAGCTAAAGTTTGGACTATTACCACCACTAGTAATGTTAATGATTCATATGTTGCTATACCTCCTACTATCAATGGTAAAATAATTGGTGTTGGCAATGTTTCTACTCCTAGTGCAAAGCGTGCAAAATTGCCAGAAAGCTACTGTGAAATTGATAAAACTGCTGAAAATTTTCAAAATATTGGGGACAATGATCCCATTGCTGTAGATCATAATGGTTTAGACTTTGATGATTGTCACATCTCTGAAGTTATAAAGTTCTTTCAAAAGCTTGCTAAAAGTCCCAATGCTAGTGCTATAAATTTGGCCTTTACAAAACATATTACAAATGCTCTCATAAAAGCTAGAGAAGAGAAACTAAAACTGAAACTCTATTCCTAGGAAGTTGGAAGATGGTTGGGAGCCCATAATTAAGATTAGGGTCAATGATTTTGATTGTAATGCTTTGTGTGATCTTGGTGCAAGTATTTCTGTTATGCCTAAGAAAATTTATGATATGCTTGACTTGCCACCATTGAAAAATTGTTATTTGGATGGTAATCTCGTTGATAATGCTATAAAGAAACCTTTGGGGAGGATTGATAATGTTCGTATTATGGTTAACAATAACCTTGTCCCCGTTGATTTTGTTGTCTTGGATATTGAATGCAATGCATCTTGTCCCATTATATTGGGAAGACCTTTTCTTCGAGGTGGTGCTACCATTGATATGAAGGAAGGTAATATTAAATATCAATTTCCTCTCAAGAAAGGTATGGAACACTTCCCTAGAAAGAGAATGAAGTTACCTTATGATTCTATTATTAGAACAAATTATGATGTTGATGCTTCATCTCTTGACAATACTTGATTCACACCTTCTGCGCGTAGCTGAAAGGCGTTAAAGAAAAGCGCTTATGGGAGACAACCCATTATTTTACTTCTGCACTTTTGTTTTATATTTGAGTCTTGGAAGTTGTTACTACTGTAGCAACCTCTCCTTATCTTTATTTTATTGCATTGTTGTGCCAAGTAAAGTCTTTGATAGTAAAGCCAATACTAGATTTGGATTGCTGCGCAGAAACAGATTTCTTGCTGTCACGAATTTCGATATGCCTCTCTGTAGGTAACTCAGAAATATCTGCCAATTTACGTGCGTGATCCTCAGATATGTACGCAACTTTCATTCAATTTGGGAATTTTCATCTGAGCAAGTCTGGTGCCACTTTAAAATTCGTCTTTACGAACTGTTCTATTTTGACAGATTCTGCCTTTTATTTCGCATTGCCCATTTTGCTATGTTTGATGGATTTCTTTGTTCCATTAACTTTCAGTAGCTTTGTGCAATGTCCAGAAGTGTTAAGAATGATTATGTCACCTCTGAATATATGAATTATGCCTGACCCTCTAATGAGTTTGTTTCGAGTTTGGTGTGGAGGAAGTTTTCAAGGGTCAAGAGAGGAGGATGATACAATATGATCAAGAAAAAGAGTGAAAAGTCAAAGCTTGGGGATGCCCCGTGGTTCATCCCTGCATATTTTAAGAAGACTCAAGCGTCTAAGCTTGGGGATGCCCAAGGCATCCTTCTTCATCGACAACTTATCGGTTCCTCTAGTGAAACTATATTTTTATTCCGTCACATCTTATGTGCTTTACTTGGAGCGTCTTTGTTTTGTTTTTTTTTTTTTGTTTGAATAAATCGGATCCTAGCATTCTTTGTTTGGGAGAGAGACACGCTCCGCTGTTTCGTATGAACAAATATGTTCTTAGCTTTATCTTTAATGTTCAATGCGAAAGTTGGACTATTTCATTCATTGTTATATGTTTGGAAACGGAAAATGCCGCATGTGGTAAATGGTTTAATGCCTTGAATAATGTGATACTTGGCAATTGTTGTGCTCATATAGATCATGTTTAAGCTCTTGCATCATGTACCTTGTACTCATTAATGAATAACTACATAGAGCTTGTTAAAATTTGGTTTGCATGATTGATCTCTAGAGTCTAGATATTTTCTGGTTGAGGTGTTTGAACAACAAGGAGACAATGTAAAGTCTTATAATAGTTACAATATTTTTATATGTGAGCTTTGCTGCACCTTTTATACTTGAGTTTGCTTCAAACAACCTTGCTAGCCTAGCCTTGTATTGAGAGGAATTCTTCTCGTGCATCCAAATCCTTGAGCCAAATACTATGCCATTTGTGTCCACCATACCTACCTACCACATGGTATTTCTCCGCCATTCCAAAGTACATTACTTGAGTGCTACCTTTAAAATTTCTATTCTTTTCCTTTGCAATATATAGCTCATGGGACAAATAGCCTTAAAACTATTGTGGTGAAGAATATGTACTTATGTGTCTTATTTCTTAATAAGTTGCTTGTTGAGCGGTAACCATGTTTCGGGGACGCCATCAACTCTTTCACCTTTGTTGAATATCATGTGAGTTGCTATGCATGTTCGTCTTGTCTGAAGTAAGGGCGATTTTCATGATCAAATGGTTTGAGTATGCATAATGTTAGAGAAGAACATTGGGCCGCTAACTAAAGCCATGATTCATGGTGGAAGTTTCAAGTGTGGACAACTAATCCTCAATCTCTTATGAGAATATTAATTGTTGTTGAATGCTTATGCATTAAAGAGGAGTCCATTATCTGTTGTCTATGTTGTCCCGGTATGGCTGTCTAAGTTGAGAATAATCAAAAGCGAGAAATCCACGTAAAATATGCAAACCAAATTAGAGACGTCTAACTTGTTTTTGCAGGGTTTGGTGATGTGATATGGCCATGATGTGATGATGAATATGTATGAGATGATCATTATTGTATTGTGGCAACGGCAGGAGCCTTATGGTTGTCTTTAAATTTCATGTTGAGTAGTATTTCAAAGTAGTTGTAATAGTTGCTACATGAGGTGAACAACCATGAAGACGGCGCCATGGACCTTGACGCTACGCCGACGACAATGATGGAGATCATGCCCGTTGATGATGGAGATCATGTCCGTGCTTTGGAGATGAAGATCGAAGGCGCAAAGACTAAAGGGCCATATCATATCACATATGAATTGCATGTGATGTTAATCCTTTATGCATCTTATTTTGCTTAGAACGCGACGGTAGCATTATAAGATGATCCCTCACATTAATATCAAGATAATAAAGTGTTCTCCTCGTATGCACCGTTGCTAAAGTTCGTCGTTTCAAAGCATCTCGTGATGATCGGATGTGATAGATTCACGTTCACATACAACGGGTGTAAGCCATGTTGCACACGCGGAATACTTGGGTTTGCTTGACGAGCCTATGTACAGACATGGCCTCGGGACAACGGAAACCGAAAGGTTGAACACGAGTCATATGGATGATATGATCAACATGTTGATGTTCACCATTGAAGCTACATCATCTCACGTGATGATCGGTTTGATGTAGTGGATTTGGATCGTGTACCACTTAACAACTAGGAGGGATGTTGTATTAAGTGGGAGTTCATTAGTAATTAGATTAAAACATGAACTAATTTTCATAAACATAGTCTGAGTAGTATTTTGAATTAATTTTGTAGTATTGGCATCCGTTTTTCTTATCGCTAGTCTTGTAATTGAGATAGAAATACTGTTAAGTCTGACAAGAAACTTTACGGACTGGTACCGTATTGTTAAAGAATCAAGAAGTTTTTAAGTCCTATTGCAAACTTTTAGTAAACCTCATATTGTTGAGTCAAAGAGCTATGGTTTCAATTAGTACCTAAAGTTATCTTGTCTCCGTCAAACTTGAAGTTCAAATTTGTTTGAAAAGTAAGGAGCTGAAAATTTAGTTTTCAGAAATAATCAAGGTATGAGATATATGTGATATCTAAGACCTTATTGCAAGATGATAGAATATAATTTGGTGAGACTACATAAACTCATAAGTTTTATGGAATGTATGAAGGTTGAAGACGCCAGGCGTCACAATCCTCCAACTATTGGGGCACTAACGATATTCGCATATCCATGAAGTAATCATCCTTAGTATGCACCGTTGCTAAGACTCGTCGTCTTTCGAAGCATCTCGTGATGATCGGGTGTGATAGATTCTACGTGTGCATACAACGGGTGCAACCCGATTTGCACATCTGAGGTTAAACTTTACGAGCCTAGCATGTATAGACATGGTCTCGAAAAGTCGTCATGAATTGATGGATAAAATTATGAGTGAAATTGTTCATCATATTACAAAGTTACTAATAGTGAAATCTGCAACACTTGTCATATGATGATCAACTTCAGAACCTCAAGGTTATTGGTATTTGACCAACAAACCTAGAAGTTATTGATGTTGAAGTGTTTTTCTGAATAATGAGGAAAGCTAAAAGAGAAACTACAAAAGATATTTTGGCAGAAAGAAAAGAAAAGACTTGAAAGTCTAGCTCAGATGTATATAAATGATATACATGTTATGGATGTATTCCTCATTTGGTCTCACAATGAAATTCTTGGGTATTTGTACCATATTGGTTGGTATGGAGTGTCATACAAAACAACGCAATACAAGAATACAATGGCCCAAGTGACTAATAAGGAATATGGTAATAATGCACGTCTGGAACATAATAAAGTGTTATTATGTTTGTCGTTGGCATTCTACCTAGCCCTTAGAATTTATAATAAAGAACTTAATAATTGTTATTTTGCTCTGGTCAAATGAAAACAATGAGTTGTTCAAATTATGACATTACTCCATGTACGATGGATAAGTTATTATGAATCTTAATGGTGAAAACACACATACATAACACTGACGCTAAAATGCCATAAGGCAAATGATTTGAATTCCACTTATTTGTGGAACCGCCATTTAGGTCATATTAGAAAGGAACGCATGAAGGAACTCCATGCAAATGGATTTTTGGAGTCACTTGATTTTTGAATCATTTGACGCTTGCAAATCTTTTCTAAAGAGAATGATTAAAATACCGTTCATAGGCCAAAAGTTGAACGGGCAACTAACTTAGTGGAAAAATACATGATGATGTATGTGGTTCACTGGGCATAGTTGTGTGCGGGAGATTCTTCTACTTCATGAAAACTTTCAACAATGAATTGAGTATATATATGTGGATGTATTCAATAAAGTTTGAAACTTTTTGAATGGATTCAAATAAATTTCAGCATGAAGTGGAAATCATCGTAATAGAAAAGTCAAATATCTATGATTAGGATCATGGTAAAAATATTTGAATTACGATTTTTAGCGAACATCTAAGAGAGTTATGAAATTATTCTACAACTCACATTTCTTGGAGTATCATAATGATGATATAGTATCCGAGATATGTATCCAAACCTTGTTGGATTAATGATGAGATAAAATATTATGACGCCATTATATTTTTGTGGATTATGCTTTAGTGACTACCGCTTTTACATTGAATAGAGCATCATCATGATCCGTTGAAATGACACCATACGAGTTAGGGTATGGGTATAAACCCTAATAGTCTTTCTTTAAATTTTGGTCTAAGAGTTTACAACCAAAATCGGATGAATGTCTTTGTTGGTTATCCCAGAGATTTAATTGGGAATTCTTCCCACGAGACAAAGACAAAAGTGTTTGTCAATGTTTCTTATTTCCGAGAAATTGTTTCTAGTGAAGTATTTGAGTGGGAGGACAATATAATTTGATAATGTTTATGAACCTGAGCATAATGATCAGAGTAGCGCACATCGGAATTTGTTTCGGAAGCGGCCACGACGATCATGGCTCCCATGACTACAAAGTGTTTTAGCCATGGAGATCGAAGTACATATTGAACCTTGTAGGTATGGTTTACTTTGTGATCAAATAAATGATTTGTGAACAAAGGATTGATTTTGAATAATGATAAACCAACTACAAACAAAGAAGTTATGATGGGCCCTGACTCCGTTAAAATGGCCATGCGCCATGAAATCCATAATAGATGAATATTTTTTGAAAGTAAATGAATCTATAGACTTGGATGAAATATCCTTAAAGAAGCTCGACTTGTCGAAAAATTGTTTACGACAAAGTTCAAAGAGTTGACTACGATAAGATTAGATCTTCCGTAGCAATGCTTATAGTCTATGTGGTTTATTCTAGTAATCACTACATATTTCTTTTATGAAATATGCTAGTAGGATGGCAAAATACATTACTTATCAGAAGTATGTATATACAACCAAGAGTTTTGCCTGTCCGTAGAATACTAGATAGGTATACAAACTTCAATTGGATGAAGTGAGTATCGCGGAGTTGGAATCTTCACCAGATGAAATAGTCAAAGAGTTTTTGATTTCATCAAGAGACGATGAAGAGGCTTGTATTTGCAAGAAATTAAGTGGGAGCGCTGAGACATATTTATAATACTTTATGTAGGTGACATATAGTTGGTTATAAATGATGTAATTATATACTTGATTAAAAGGTTTCATTGAGAAATTAATTTCAATGAAAGGATATGGACTTAAACATATTTAGTGTCAAGATCTATGAAGATAGATTGAAACACATAATAAGTTTAAGTCAAAGTACATAGAATGGATATTGAAGTAGTTCAATATATAAATATTAAGAAAATGTTCTTGTCATGTTATGTTTTAACAAGACTTGAATGTATCTGACACTCAATGAGTAAAAACACATGAGTGATTATAGATCACGAATAATATGTACACAATCAGATGTCATGTGCTATAAAGTGTTATGAGCATATACCAGAATGATTCATATGATGATCATTGAACGACAGTAAGAATATCCTTGAGTACTTTAGAAGAACTAAGGATATATATATATATAGTTTTGTATGAGAAATGACAAACAAATCGCTGTAAGGTGTTACACCGATATTGGTTTTGTCACATATAAAATATAATTTCAATCTCAAATTAGACTAAGTGTTGTTTAAAAGGTAGCACAATGAGCTAGAAGTTGTCTATGCTAGATTTAGAAGAGTTCTAAATATTGTGACGGATTCTACAAAAGAAGGCAGAGTATGTCATTGTTTTGACAATGACAAAGGATGTTAAGTCAAGAGGTTCTTTGAGAACTTGGTATAGTTCCGACAAAGTCAGAACTTTGCAGCTATATTGTGTGTGACAATATTAGTGACATATTTTAGACCGCGGAATTAAGGTTCCACCAGAAGACCAAACATATTTAATACCGACTCATTTGGAAATGAGTGATGCGTTGAGACGCAAATAAATTACAAAATACATACGTTTCTGAGCATGTCAGATCCGTTGACTAAAACCTCTCCCGTGAGCAAAACATGATAAAGCACCGGAAGGCCAATGTGTTATATCTTTACAAATGTAAACTAGATTATTGACTCTAGTGCAAGTGGGAGACTGTTGGAGATATGCCCAAGAGGCAATAATAAAATGGTTATTATAATATATCTTTGTGTTTATGATAACGTTTACATACCATGCTATAATTGTATTAACCGAAACTTTGATACATGTGTGTTATGTAGACAACAAGAAGTCCCTAGTATGCCTCTTAAACTAGCTTGTTGATTAATGGATGATTAGTTTCATAATAATGAACATTGGATGTTATTAATAACAAGGTTATATCATTATATGAATGATGTAATGGACACACCCAATTAAGCGTAGCATAAGATCTCGTCATTAAGTTATTTGCTATAAGCTTTCGATACATAGTTACCTAGTCCTTATGACCATGAGATCATGTAAATCACTTATACCGGAAAGGTACTTTGATTACATCAAACGCCACTGCGTAAATGGGTGGTTATAAAGGTGGGATTAAGTATCCAAAAAGTATGAGTTGAGGCATATGGATCAACAGTGGGATTTGTCCATCCCGATGACGGATAGATATACTGGGGCCTCTCGGTGGAATGTCGTCTAATGTCTTGCAAGCATATGAATAAGTTCATAAGAGACCACATACCACGGTACGAGTAAAGTACTTGTCGGAGACGAGGTTGAACAAGGTATAGAGTGATACCGATGATCAAACCTCGGACAAGTAAAATATCGCGTGACAAAGGGAATTGGTATCGTATGTGAATGGTTCATTCGATCACTAAGTCATCGTTGAATGTGTGGGAGCCATTATGGATCTCCAGATCCCGCTATTGGTTATTGGTCGGAGTGAGTACTCGACCATGTCCGCATAGTTCGCGAACCGTAGGGTGACACACTTAAAGTTGGATGTTGAAATGGTAGAACTTGAATATGGAATGGAGTTCGAATATTTGTTCGAAGTCCCGGATGAGATCCCGGACAACACGAGGAGTTCCGGAATGGTCCGGAGAATAAGATTCATATATAGGAAGTCATATTCCAAGTTTGGAAATGATCCGGTGCATTTATGGCAGGTTCTAGAAGGTTCTAGAAAAGTCCGGAAGAATGACACTTTGGAAAGTGGAGTCCCGAAGAGACTCCACTTGCATGACCAGCCAACCCTAAAGGGGAGGAGTCCAAGGTGGACTCCTCTAGGGTGGCCGGCCAACCCACCTCAAGGAAAGGTGGGAGTCCCACCTTGAGTGGGACTCCCTCCTTGAGTAGGTTTCCCACATATGGGAGGTTTTAGTGTTGGGGTCTTATTCGAAGACTTGGACTAGAACTCTTGGGGCTTCCACCTATATAATGAGGGGCATAGGAGAGGGGGCTGGCTACTTCAAGCCTCAGCCTTGGCCGCACTTAGAGGGCCGGCGCCCAACCCCCTCTCTCCCCAAACCCTAGCGGTCTCTCTCTCCACCACATCCCGCACGCTTAAGCGAAGCTCCGCCGGATTTCTCCACCACCATCGACACCACGCCGTCGTGCTGTCGGATTCAAGAGGAGCTACTACTTCCGCTGCCCGCTGGAACGGGAGGTGGACGTCGTCTTCATCAACAACCGAACGTGTGACCAAGTACGGAGGTGCTGCCCGTTCGTGGCGCCGGTGATCAAGATCTTCTACGCGCTTTTGCAAGCGGCAAGTGAACGTCTACCGCAGCAACAAGAGCCTCATCTTGTAGGCTTTGGAATCTCTTCAAGGGTGAGACTCGATATCCCCTCGTTGCTACCGTCTTCTAAATTGCATCTTGGCTTGGATTGCGTGTTCGCGGTAGGAAAATTTTTGTTTTCTATGCTACGTTATCCTACAGTGTCACCCCTGCGTCGCCCACGGGGAGCGACTAGGGACGAATCATTTTTTTTCTCCCAAAAAATCACTCTACTTAGCTATACCAGTATTCTACTTGTACTACTACAAAACTTGCACAGCCACGTGATGAAAGAAATAAAACTACGGGTACGTATGCGGCAAGAACTCACAGGAA
The DNA here is from genome assembly GCA_030979885.1 of Lolium multiflorum. Lineage (NCBI taxonomy): Eukaryota > Viridiplantae > Streptophyta > Magnoliopsida > Poales > Poaceae > Lolium > Lolium multiflorum. The sequence goes on from CM061750.1 coordinate 82,163,156, forward strand.
CAATTTTAGAAAAATCGTTTTATCAGGATAAAATTCTCGGTCCGAAATGTCAAGTGCATATTTCAGGAGATAAGGTAAAATCTTCAGATGCTTTTTTTAGTACCATCTTCAGATGCTTCTAACAGTTGTCTAATGCTATGCCTAACCTTTTTTCGCCTGCTCTTTACACGGCCCATTCGACCCAAAAATGGTAATGCAAATATTGCTAGGGTGACTGACTAACTGACAGCAGCAAACTGTTTCTCTTAAGTTATCCCCTTGCAGCCTAGGTGCTGCAGTAGCATCGAAGGCACATGAGAAAAGAAATAAAACTATGTACGTATGCACGCACAAGAACATACAGGAACAATTTAAGAATATTCATTTTGTCTAGGTAAAATTCTTGTCCAAAGTGTGAAGTGCATATTGGGGGAGATAAGGTAAAATCTTCAGATGGTTCAATCTTTCGCCCGCTCTTTACACACGGCCCATTTGGCCCAAAAATGGTAAAGCAAATATTGAGGATGGTGGGATCGGCCCGGGTTAACCTTACATATCCGCGTACATGGTACTTGCTCCACGCTCCCATGCTACCGCCAAGCTCCTCTTGGCTGCCGCAACTCAAAACCCTAGAAAACTACACCCACGTTCGATAACAACCCTACACCCGAGTTGCGATGTCATCGTCTTCTTCGTCGGGTGCCCTCAATACCTCCATCGGCTCTTCCCGCGTGTGGTCTCTACTGAAGCCGGGTAAGGGAGGGTCGTCGCCGCTGTTGTCTCCAGGGCTTTGCCCAGCAGCTTCTGCCAATGACGGAGGAGAGGTACATAGGAGGTCGGGGGAGACGGAGGTGGGTGGTGTCACCCCTGCGTCGCCCGCGGGGAGCGACTAGGGACGAAGCATTTTTTTTTCTCCCAAAAAATCACTCAACTTAGCTATACCAGTATTATACTTGTACTACTGCAAAACCTGCACTGCCACATGATAAAAGAAATAAAACTACGTATGTAAGCAGCAAGAACTCACATGAACAATTTAAGAAAAATCGTTTTGGCAGGATAAAATTCTGGTCCGAAATGTGAAGTGCATATTTCAGGAGATAATGTAAAATCTTCAGATGCTTTTTTTTAGTACCATCTTCAGATGCTTCTAACAGCTGTCTAATGCTATGCCTAACTTTTTTTTTCACCTGCTTTTTACACGGCCCATTTGCCCCAAAAATGGTAATGCAAATATTGCTAGGGTTAACTGACAGCAGCAAACTGTTTCTCTTCAGTTATCCCCTTGCAGCCTAGGTGCTGCAGTATCATCGGAGGCACGTGAGAAAAGAAATAAAACTATGTACGTACGCAGGCACAAGAACATACAGGAAAATTTAAGAATATTCATTTTGTCTAGATAAAATTCTTGTCCACAATGTGAAGTGCATATTGGGGGAGATAAGGTAAAATTTTCAGATGGTTCAATCTTTCACCCGCTCTTTACACGACCCATTTGGCCCAAAACATGGTAACGCAAATATTGAGGCTGACTGACTAACTGACTATTTTTGTAGCTAGCAGCAAAATGTTTCTCCCCAGTTACCCCCTGCATCCTAGGTGCTGCAGTAGCATGGGAGGGAGATTGTCTCGAACTTCGTCTTCATCATGCAGCAGAGAGACAGGGCTGCCGGGCGCCGGCGGTAGCTCAGCTCCATCCCGAACTCATCGGCCGGGCCACCCACCGTAGTCCATACCTTCTGCTTCGGCTTGCTGCTCAGCCACTGTTCAAGTAGGCAACCCAGCGTCGTTGAAAGGCAGATTGGCCACCATTCGTTGCATAGGATCTCCAACTGAAGATGCAAAGAGGTACATATGGATTAGATGAAAGAGTAGATTCAGCATTGTGGATATATGCATATAGGAAGATATGACAGGATGAACCAGTGAGCTGAAATAGTGATGCATTTTTTTGGAAGCTTAGAAACATAAAAGTTATGGAAATAGATCCTATGTCACCATCCGAAAATAATGTACTCCCTCCGCCTAAAAATAAGCGGCTCAGTTTTGTCTAGATACAGATGTATCTAGATGTATTTTATTTAGAGATACATCCGTATCTAGATAAAGTTAAGACATCCATTTTTACACGGAGGGAGTACAAACTACAAAGGTAACTGTATTCGCATTGGTTGATGACCTATACATCGAAGCAAGCAGCTTGACAAAGACCAAAGACTTTCAATGAGTTTTGTGGAGTGACAACAATCAAAATGAAAGTACAAAGACATATAAAAATCTCACAACTGATGCACATAAATCGTAAGGCGCCATAAAAAATCTAGAAATGCAGCCTGGTAGTTTCTTTACTGGAAATCGGCACGGACATATAAAAGGCTGACCTTATCATCACTTGCTAGCTCAAGTTTCTTTGTAATGTAAGTCAGGATCGAGCAGATCTGCATACTCCTATCCCTGGAACAAGCAAAAAAATAACATTGAACAGAATATATTAGATTCTTGCAATCTAGTTACATTTTAGTAGATCAAGGAAAAACTGAATTGCTGGCAGTGAAGACACAAACAGCACAGAAATTTCAAATGAAACATCTTCATTCTGATAAAATTCATGAGAGGGCTGTTTTTCTAGGTACTTCCTCTTAATATATATTTTTAAAAACTTGCTTATACCAGAGCACAGTTGCTACTAGTAGAAAACATAACAGACACACGCTGAGTCATCTAAAGCTGGGTAAGTATTTCCAGGAAAAATGCTAAAAATAAAAGAATGCCAAGTATAAGAAGTCTCAAATATTCTAGAAGTCAAATAAACTGCAAAATTAAAGTGAAACTCACTTAATTCTCAAGTACATCTTTGGCATCTGAGGCAGCAATTTATCTTGTAACCTGCAAAACGGTTTAATTTTGATGTGAGGAAGCAAAACATTTTGTGCATGAGAATCAGTATATATATATATATATATATAGAATATAACTGCAGTCTTACTGGTTCGGTGAAGTGACTAGTGAAAACCAGACTGGGGTACTTATTCCATCATGCAAAGAAAGGACCTCTCTTTTCTCTTTGCTGGCGATGTAATAGTTGGATCCTTAGATCCAAAAGCTTCCGTCTTAAGGGGAAACACCTTATTCCTGATGCTCTGAAGATTGAGATCAGGCCTTCAAAGATGAAAACGATTAATCATGTCAGGTAGCACCATATAGTTTAGTACTTGAGTCAAGATCGCAAGAATAAAAACTGGAAATAGATAAGTGCCTGGAACACTAAACTTTTGATTTACAAGAAAAGTAAGTGTGCGCATTTTAGCAAATGCTATTAGAAAAGATAACAATATAGCAGGCAGTTAGTTAGCACGAGGGGCCCAGATGGTTGTTACAACTTAGATTTATATACAGTAGAATTTATAGGAGTTTAGTGATAAGCTGGTATATTCTCAAGTAATAACCTCAAGAAACTATTTTTCAATTCAAATACATATAGATAAATGTCCTTAACAAAAAAATGTTTAGTACATTTCTCTGAAATTCAAATGCATATAGATAAATGTCCTTAACAAATCTGCTGCAACTGTGAATAAATGTTGTGTGTAAGCACGGTGATCTACTAAAATGCATTTAAAATGCAGCATTTGGAAGAAAAGGGAATTGACGGGTTGAAAAAACAATGTTATACAGATCAACCTTGATAACCATAACTTACCTGAGTTTCTCTTCAAGAGCAATACCAAGATAAACATTGCATACTAAACTTCAAGAACTGAATTTTATGCGCTTGACACATCAAAACTTCATTGGCCGTAATTATCAAATATCAGTAATGCAATAGAGTAGATGCTTGATTGCATCAAGATTGAAAGCGCATTTTTCTTGAAAAAAAGTCCTCGAAAAAAATTTGAGACAACATCATTGTACTTACGATGCAGAAGCAGTGCCAGGTTTACGGTAAAGAAATGTAATTTACATACTAGAGAGATCACCATTCCGGCCTCTACATCATAAGATACACAAATTTTATTCAAGAATGTGATGCCCGGGTTTCGACGCTATACTAAAAAGTGGGAGTTCTTTCATGTTGCAAAATATCATGCTGGGGCAAGAAAACTTATAGGCACGGATGTATCTGGCGAGTTGGAGCCGGATAGCAAATAAACATTTGAGAGGAACAACTACATAACGATCGCACAATTAACGACAAATATTTACCGTCTTCTTCAGTCAAGTTAGAGCAGACGTAACGATCCATGTTGACACAAACTGGACCTGAAGATAAGAAACCACGCAGAAGAATTATGGATTTCAGTCTGCATGATGGAAATGGTAATCTGCAGCCTTTTGAAATGTCTCGAAGTAACGGTATCACCATAACAGCTCTTGTCACGCCCTTGGATGATTGTATAGAAAGGAACAAGAAAAAGGGAATACGTTGTGAGAGATTTGGGCCCATCAAGGACTGGACAATTTCTGGCTATAAAGAAGGCACCGAAGTAATTTGGCTCTCAACAGAACTAGCTGATTATAAATGTGTGAAGCCCGCAAGAAGTTACAGGTCTTATTTTGACCCTTACAGTAAGAAGGCTTGGAGTAAGAGCATCTCCATTTGCCCCCCACACCTATCACCATAACAGCTCTTGTCACGCCCTTGGATGATAGTATAGAAAGGAACAAGAAAAAGGGAATACGTTGTGAGAGATTTGGGCCCATCAAGGACTGGACAATTTCTGGCTATAAAGAAGGCACCGAAGTAATTTGGCTCTCAACAGAACTAGCTGATTATAAATGTGTGAAGCCCGCAAGAAGTTACAGGTCTTATTTTGACCCTTTCAGTAAGAAGGCTTGGAGTAAGAGCATCTCCATTTGCCCCCCACACCCCCCCCCCCTATGGGGTGCCGGCGCTAAAAATGCGCCCAGCCAGTCCCCTCAATCTCATGTTGGCGCCGGCCAGGCGCGATTAGTAATCCGACGCCCCCTAACCGGACTGAACCCACTGGAGGCTAGCGGAGGCGCTGGACGGACTGGAAAACGAGGCGGGCAAGCCCTAGCGGTGAAAATGCGCGTCAGCGCCGCGTCCCGTCGACAGCCACGCGGTGGCGAAAATGTGTGCCACCATCGTGTTCCCGTCTTTTCCTTCCGGCCTTTTCCACTGCTTCTAGCCTTTTCTCGCTATATGTAGGAATAGATGCCATTCGTGATGTACATCTAAACTCGTCTTTGCTCTCATGTCTTCTACCGTTCCAGCTCTAACCTACGCGGAGGCGGAGGTGCTACGCGCCTCCAACTACCCCCGCACGCCGGGCTACTAGTGCCCCCCTCGATGGAGGCTGAGCACCGAAGGTGTGCCGGTATCTCCCGACCCACAAGGCGCGGCTCGGCGTGCAACCCTCACCCACCACAACTACGCCGAACTCACGCCCGATCAGCGGATGGATCCTTACTGGGATCTCGACAACAATGTGACTTCGGATGCCTTCTTCGCCAAATGGCGGGAGAGTGTGCTCGCCATGAACGAGGGAGAACGGCGAAAGAATCGTCGCTGCCGATGTGGCTGGCACCGATCCAGCCAAGAGTTTCCCCCGGCAACTCCCCACCGAACTCGCACGGACGTAGAACGGGCAGTCCGAGGACCAACCATGTCGAATCTGGCGCAGAGAGACCGGAAAGTGGAGACGCCAACGAATAGACAAAGAACGCGTCGGAGCACTACTACGCCGCACCCAGCCTTCCGCCGACTCCTCACCGCCCACACGGCCAAGAAGATCGGCCAGCACCAGCGAACGGCACCCGCCTTCCGGTCGACGCTGCCATCCACCGTCCAGGGCCACCGCCCTGGCGTCCAAACTCCACCCGCCGAAGATCCGAGGGAGCCCGGAGGACCATAGAGCAAGGGATCCGCCTCCATGAGCGCTCGTCGGCCAGCAGCAACACCACAAACCTGGAAGTGGCCAGAGCAGTTTTAGATCTGGGGATTTGGTGGGCTCGGCCGGGCCCGGGGCCCCTGCCCCGGCCCGAGCGCGAGGCGGCCGCCCAGGTCGCGCTGCCCGTCCGGCTCCATTCACGGGCTGCGCCGCGCCGACCGCCGGCGCCGTGGACACCACCCTCGCCGCGCCGCCGCTCCATCGACCGCAGCCGGGCCGCTCGCGCCGCCGCCGTGGCGAGCTTCCGCCGCCGCCGCCCGAGCACGCATCCGCGAGCCGCCGCACGCCGTCGAACGACCGCGCCGCCACGCCCTGCCCAGCGCCGCGCCTCCCCGCACCGATGCCACCTGCGCCGCCATCAATGCGAGGAGGAGAGAAGGCGCCCCCCGCCGCCGCCACCGAGCTTCGCCCGGTGGCACCTCCTGGCGGCGGCGGGGCGGGGGAGAGGAGGATGGAGCTGGAGGCGGCGGCGGACTAGGGTTTCGCCCTGGGACTCAGCGGGAGCCCAGGACGAAACGTTTTTTTGGCTCGGCCTACCTCGCAGTGAAAAACTAGTGATCAGCACCTCTCTAAGGCCTCTTCTCTCTAGTCGATCTGCATTCCATCTTGCAGCGGAGCGGTGCCCACGGACCTCCAGATAGCAGCCAAGTGGGCAACAGCTAGAATAGGATCCTTTCTGATCTCTGGTTAAAATAGCCGGCTATAGTCGATAGCCGCGAATTTTTTTTAAGCTACGAAAGGCTATAGCCGGGCTATAGCCATATTGCGGATTTGCTAAATAATGAAAAAAATTGGGCATCATATATATATATATATATATATCAATAATTCACAAATTAATAACATAATAATATCTTCACATAGGAGATACACATAATAGTTCACACATAGCTAAATACATAGTTTTGTTCAAATATTACAACATCATTACATAGTATCGGACATAGTTATGCCCATAATTACATAACTAGAGGTTGGTGGCTATTTCGCCAAGCAAATGGGCCGATCAACTGAAATTTTTGGTCCAAAATTTTGGACCCATTGAGCGGGAAGTTAGCGGCTATGAGGCTAAATTAAGGCTAAATAGTCTTAGCTGGGCTATTAGCGGCTATTTCTATTTTAGCCTCTAAAGCCTCTAGTTATAGCCGCAGGCCTCACGAAAGGCTATAGCCGGACTATAGCCGGCTATTTTAAACAGAGTTTCTGATTTCCGTCAAAAAAAAAAAAGGATCCATTCTGATTCTACGATCAAAACTACTCATCTTCAGTGTCCGGTGAAATCCCTTAATATTCAAAAGTTTCTTGATGTTATGCAGACTGTGGATGATCAGTAGCCCTGTCGTCATCCATGGACTGAGTGCCGGCGTCAGGCAGGTTGGTGACCCTGACGACGTACGGCGCGCGCGGTGGGAGCCATCGGACCAGACGATCTCACCGAAGTCGTACCAGCCTCGCGACAGCTTCGCCGGCGTGACGGTCACGTAGTACTCGGTGCAGCCGGCCCTGCCAGAACGCGGAGAGAACGTAAGAGCCGGCGGCCACACCGCCACGCGCGCGCCCTTGGAGCTGACGATGGTGGCATGGTATACCTCGTCCCTCAGGAGGCCCACGTTCGTCACCGTCCGCTTCACGGTCGCGGCGGCGCCCAGCTCGGCGAGTACGATGGCCAGGTAGTTGAGGTCGGACGCGCCGTACGGCGTCCCGGCGCCGGTACCAGGGCAGTTCGTGTTGAGCGCCGTGGAGGGGAGCACCATCTACCGCACCTGTACCTCTGTGTAGCCGCGTCCTAGGCTCCTAGCGACACGGCAGGGATCTCAGCCGCCGGCGCCGACCACGAGACGCGCGCCTGGCTGCGCAAGGTGAGCCCGGGGAGAAAGCCGACCACGGGAATGTACACGCGAGGCCATACTCGCGTCGCACGCGACTAGAAGGCGAGTAAACTAACGCGAGAACAGCGGCGGCGCTCCTCCGGGACCGACCTGATCACCAGATCACACGAACAGAGCAGAACTCGACACCAAAACCGGGACGCCAACGCGACGGGCCGACGGCGGCGCTCTTCCGGGGACGCCAACGCGACGCGACGCGACGCGATGATAGAGGCGTGCGACGGAAGCGCGCGGGGGCGCAGACACAAAAGAGTATAGAGACGAGACAAAAGGAAACCGGAGAGGCGGCGGGTAGAGAACGAAAGACGAACTTACAGGTGTGGAGGCACTCGGTGAAGGCGCAGGCCTCCCGAAAGAGGTCCTTGCAGAGCGGGCACGTCAATGTTAGTTTCCAACCTGCAAACTCCGATCGCACACAGAGAGTACAGAGGAGAGGTTTTGTGCCGTGTAAAACCTTACGGCTTTTCTGTTCGTTCTTCTCTCTTATTCATAACAGAAGGGAAACGTGATCCTACCTAGGTGCACGATGCGGAAGACTCGCGCCATCCCACGAGGCCGATCGTGCTGGGTCACGATGCTACAAATCAGGGATAGGAATCCCAATGCTGCACAGCTCGCACAAACGCGGCAAGTGCTTGACTACCTAAACTGAAAAAACGGAAAGTTCAGATATCCTAACTGAAGAAACTACTGACGACAGACAGGATTATTCAGATAACAGTTCACCCCCTTAATCTTGTCGTCGTCTAGATTATTGCAGCTACGCCAATCCTGTTCTTCAGTTCCTGGAAGCGGATGCGTCCTAGAGCCTTCGTCAGTATATCGGCGAGCTGGGCATCCGTGCTGACGTAGTCGACGTCGAGCTCACCCCGCTCCACATAATCACGGATCAGATGGTAGCGGAGGTCGATGTGCTTGCTACGATCATGAAGCACGGGGTTCTTGATGAGGGAGATCGCCGACTTGTTGTCGATCAACAGCATCGGCGCCCTCGGTTCTTCGTTCAGCAGCTCGCCGATGAGACGGCTGAGCCACAGTCCCTGGCACGCCGTGGTTGAGGCCGCGATGTACTCAGACTCGCAAGATGACGCGGCCACCACGCGCTGCTTCTGCGACTGCCAGCTGACCGGGCTTCGTCCAAGGAAGAAGATCATTCCCGTTGTACTCTTCCGATCGTCGACGTCGCCTGCCAGGTCAGCGTCGCTGAAACCCAGGAGGTTTGGAGCACCCCGTCCTCGTCCGTAGACGATGCCGTAGGACAGGGTCCCAGCCACATACCGCAGCAGATGCTTTACTGCTGCAAGATGCTCGGAGGTGGGCGCCTCCATGAATCGGCTCACATAGCCGACGGCGTAGGAGATGTCAGGCCTTGTGTGAACCAAGTACCTGAGACCCCCTACGATGCTGCGGTAGTGGGTGGCGTCGACCAGGTTTCCAGCGCCTGATCTGCTCAGTTTCAATCGCGCCTCCATCGGCACGGAGCAAGGATTGCACTCCTCCATGCCTGCGCGCTGCAGCAACTTCTTCGCGTATGCAGTTTGTTGGAGCGTGATCGTGCCTCCTCGTTGCTGCACCGCTATGCCCAGATAGAAACTGAGCTCGCCCAAGTCACTCATCTTGAAGAGGTGCGTCATCTCCTGCTTGAATTTCTTCACCTCCTCGATGGATGCTCCGGTGATGACGAGGTCGTCGACGTACACGCCGACGAGCAGCAGCTTCTCACCTCCGCCGCGCCGGTACACTGCGTGCTCAGCCTTGCTGCGAACAAACCCCAGGGAGTGGAGGCTCGCATCAAGCTTCGTGTTCCAGGCTCGCGGCGCCTGACGGAGGCCATAGAGCGCCTTCCTCAGCCTCAGCACCTTGCTCTCCTTGCCATCGACGATGAAACCTGGAGGCTGTTCCACGTATACCTCCTCGAGCAGGTCGCCGTTCAAGAAGGCAGTCTTCACGTCCATGTGGTGAATGGGCCACCCATGGTGAGCAGCGAGAGCGACCATGACGCGCACGCTCTCCATCCTTGCGACAGGGGCGAAAACTTCCTCAAAGTCCACCCCCTGTCGCTGCACGTACCCCTTTGCCACCAGCCGGGCCTTGCGCTTTGCCACCTCGCCATTGGAGTCCTTTTTGAGTTTGTAGACCCACTTCAAACCGATGGCTCGGTGTCCTGGCGGCAGTTGCGTCAGCTGCCAGGTCTCGTTGGCTTCGATGCTTGCCATCTCCTCCAGCATCGCCGCTCGCCACGCCTTGTCCTTCTCTGCTTCGGCGAAAGTTGCTGGCTCCTCTGTGGTGAGGAGACAGATCACGTCGTCATCCTCTGGGCTCATTTCTTCGGTGGCGTCGAAGAGGTCCTCCAAGGTGCGGTAGCGGCGAGGCGCCTCTTCTCCAGGAGAGGGCTGCGACGCGTTCGATGGAGGAGTGGCGAACTCCACCACGGGCGGTGGTGGTGTGGTTGGCGACGCAGGTGGGGAGGTGGTCCCCATTGCTTGATCTGTGGGGTGCCAGTCCTCGTCGTTGGCACGCCCAGTGCGCGTCACGTTCCTGGTCCGCGTGTCCGGTGCGCGCTCAGAGCGCGTCGCGCTCCCGCCGGCTCCAGGGTCGGCCACGGGAATGACGAGGTGCTCGACGACGAACGTGTCAGCGCCTCGTTCCTCTCCCTTCTCCATGCCAGCCCAGTCCCAAGTCGCCTCTTCGTCGAAGACGACGTCGCGGGAGACCTGCGCCTTGTTCGTGGCGGGGTCGTAGACACGGTAAGCGGCCGATCCCGGCTCGTAGCCGAACAGCACCATTGGAGTACTCCTGTCCTCCAGCTTCTTCAGGTTCGGGCGCGTGACCTTGACGTGTGCCACGCAGCCGAACACGCGCAGGTGCTGCACGCTGGGACGACGGCCGTGCCAGGCCTCGTAGGGCGTTTTGCCGGCGACGCTCTTCGTAGTGCCACGGTTCAGGAGATAAACCGCGGTGGTGACGGCCTCTCCCCAGAACCTCGCAGGCACCTGTTTTGCCTTGAGAAGGCAGCGTGCCATGCCGACGACCGTTTGGTTTCGGCGCTCCACCACCCCGTTTTGCTGTGGGGTGTACGCCGCCGTCAGTTGACGCTGGACACCGCGATCAGAGAAGTAGTCTCCAAGCTCTCTGGAGGTGAACTCGCCTCCTCTGTCCGTGCGGAACATCTTGAGCTTCTTACCACTCTCGAGTTCGGCTGCAGCTTGGAATTTCTTGATCGCCGCCGACGCTTGATCCTTCGTGGCCAGCAAGTGCACCCACATGAACCGGCTGCAATCGTCCACCAGTAGGAGGAAGTAGCGTTTGCCTCCTGGCGTCGGTGGGTCGATCGGGCCACACAGATCGGCGTGCACGAGGCCCAGCTGCTCACTTGCACGGTTGTGCGCCTGGCGTGGGAACGCCGCGCGCTTGTGCTTCCCGGCGAGGCAGGCGTCGCAGAGGCGATCGATCTCGCCGAGCAGGGGCAGTCCGTGCACCATGTCCCCGCGTGCGAGGCGGCGCAGAGCATCGAAGTGCATATGCCCGTATCTCGCGTGCCAGCGCCATGCATCCTCGCCGCCGTGCGCGGCAAGGCACACCGGTTGAGCCAGCTTGAGGTGGAGGATGTAGAGCCTGCCGCGGCTCCGTGGCACGCGCGCGAGTAGCTGCCCCTCTGGGTCTCGCAGCTTGAGCCAGCCATGACGAATGTGGGTGTCGAAGCCGATCTCGTCAAGTTGTCCCAGGGAGATGATGCTGCTGCAGAGCTTGGGGATGAAGTAGACTTCGAAGAGAGTCAGGTGCTCCCCACTCTTGCAGCTGAAGAGGATCGTGCCGCGCCCCTCGATTTCCACGGAGGTGTCGTCGCCGAGCTTGACGAAGCCGTGCACGCTCGTGTCGAGTTCAGAGAAGAACTCGCGCCGGCCGCACATGTGGTTGCTGGCACCTGAGTCCAGGAACCACGATGTGTCGCAGTGGCCGGGCCCCTCCGTCGCGGTCGCTCTGGAGCGCTTCTCGTTGAGCAGAACGAGCTCGCCGCCGCGCTCGTTTGGAGTGACCGGAGCGGCCTCACCGATGCGCGCCATGAGAAGGGCTACCTCCTCCTCCTCCTTCTGCTCTTGGGCGAGGTTCGCCCGCCCCTTCCGTTCTCGTTGCGGCTCTGGACATTGCTTGGAAAAGTGGCCTTTGTTATTGCAATTATAACACTTTACCGTGCTCATGTCGCGCTCGCCGCCACGGTCGTTGCCGTTCTTGGCCTTGGCCTTGCCTTTCTTGCCGCCATTGCCGTTGCGGTTGTTGGCATGCCCTTGGCCTTGATCACGTTGGCGACGCCGTTTCTCCCACTCCTCCTCAGTGAGGAGTAGGCTGCCGCCGTTGTTCGTTGTCGACGAGGATCCGCCGCCCCGCCCCTCGCTGGAGCGCAGACGTCCGAGCAGCTCCTCGACGGAGAGCGTGTTCAGATCGAGCAGCGTCTCGATGGAACACGCCATTGGCGCGTACTCCTTGGGCACCTCACGTAGGATCTTCTCGACGACCCTCACCTCTTCCATTTGATCGCCGAGGGAGCGGAGGTTGTTGACGATCCCCGTGATCCGCAACACGAACGAGTCCAAGGACTCGCCGTCGCGGAACGTGAGGGCCTCGAACTCCTTTCGGAGTCGTTGCGCCGTTGCCTGCCTGACGCGGTCGACGCCGACCCGCATCATCTTCACGGCGTCCCAGGCCTCCTTCGCCGTGCGCTTCACCAGAAGTGCGGCTTGCATGTCCGCCGGTACGGAGCGCAGGATCGCAGCGAGGGCGGCCTTGTCGACGGGCACGCTTGGCGCGTTCCCTTCCACCGCGTCCCACAGCACGCAGGCCTCCATGTTGATCTGCATCAGGAGCGCCCACTCGATGTAGTTGGTGGAGGTTAGCGTGGGCCACACGAGCACCCCGGCCTGCACCGCCGGTCGCTCATGGTACGTCGTCTCGCGCACGACGATCTCCTTGCCGTTCTGCCGTGACCGGCTTCGCCCGCGGCTCTGGTTCCGTGTCCGCGGGGGAGTCTCCGATCGTCGCGGCGGAGGCGATCTGCCCGTCGTTGGTGCAGGAGCACCTGGAGCCGTCGCCCCGGCAGCGGCCTGGCCCGCCGCGGCACCTGCCGCTGCGCCTGCCGCCGCGGTTCCAGCTCCGTCGTCCACCATGGTCCCTCAAAGCTCTAACGCGGCTCTGATACCAGATGTTAGTTTCCAACCTGCAAACTCCGATCGCACACAGAGAGTACAGAGGAGAGGTTTTGTGCCGTGTAAAACCTTACGGCTTTTCTGTTCGTTCTTCTCTCTTATTCATAACAGAAGGGAAACGTGATCCTACCTAGGTGCACGATGCGGAAGACTCGCGCCATCCCACGAGGCCGATCGTGCTGGGTCACGATGCTACAAATCAGGGATAGGAATCCCAATGCTGCACAGCTCGCACAAACGCGGCAAGTGCTTGACTACCTAAACTGAAAAAACGGAAAGTTCAGATATCCTAACTGAAGAAACTACTGACGACAGACAGGATTATTCAGATAACAGTCAAGCGGGCGGTGAGCGCACCCCGTGGCCGGTGGACGTCCCCCTTCTCGGTTCCCATCTCTCCCCGTCGCCGGCAGCCACCACCTCCTTCTCTTGGCCGATCCTCGTTGGCCTCCTCCTAGTCAGGCCTGGGGTGGGCGAGAAGCACGAATACGCGAGCCAAGGAGATGGCCTGAAGGGCGTTGAAGGGGCGGGCGAAGGCGGAGGCTGCAGGGGCGGCGGCGGCGGAGCTCCGGTGAGGCTCGGGGTTGTGGGGGAGGGGACCGAGGAGTACCAACAAAGGAAATTTGAGCCGTGTATAAATAGAGGCGGCGAACTGGCGATTGCGTGTGGCCGGCGCCGGGCGACCGGGGCCCACGATCTACGTGTACACTCTCTGGTGTGTGTATGTATACGCCTCCCGATATACGTATTCAGAACAGTTTTCCTCTATCTTGCAAAAAAAAAAAAAACAGTTTTTCTCTATTGTTTCTCAATTTTCCTTGTTGTTCCTAACCTTTTTCTTCCTATAGACGGCGCATGCCTCTCATGTTGTAACACTCTATACTCCTTCAATTCGGGTATACAAACTCCTAACGTTGGTGCCAAGGAATGCAATCCCATATCGGCGCACGACGTGATCACCCCTCATTAAATCGAACCAATGAAAAAGCGCGCGCCATGCATAACCTTGCTGCCCACGCTACGCCGCTTCGCTTGTTGTGTGCCACCGCTTTTGCCTTTCCCGCGCTCAAGTGCACTCAAGTTTTGGTTGCATGTGTTAGACCTAATTTAAAATCAGCATTGAAATAAATGCAAGGATCGACAACAGGAAGAGAAATCCCGCGCTAAGTCGGTTTGCTTGTTGCGAGCCCACACCTTTGCCCTTCCGCGCTCTACTGCATGCGAGATTTGGTTACGTGCGTCCATGCTCTCCGTGATTATAATGTTGGTATCACAATTAAACCATGATAGGCAAGTGGAGGAGAGAATAAACAAGCGCAAAATGAGAACAAAACTGTGTATTGTATTTTTTATTTTTCTATGGTTTAGTATAGAAAGGAGGGAGTTTTTTTTTTGGGGAGAGAATGCACTACAACAATATTTCAATTTGATTGTTTGGAAGAACACATCCTAAAAAGGTACTCACATTTCGTTAGATGATTTGACCCTTGAAAAATAGATTATATAACTTAGCCACGACACCCATTTCGGATGAACAAAGGTCAGCTGCATTCTTTGAGATGAAAAATTGCCACCAAAGATCCTGTCGAGACTAGTTCTAAAAAAAATCCTGTCAAGACTAATCGGTGTAGCAATTAACTTCTTGCCAAAAAAAATATTCGGGATAGTAATTTATTTTGTCGTTGGCAGGACAGATAATATTTCTCCCTGGCAAAATTAAATGGACTCTATTAATTTCGTACAGTACTACCTCGTATAGTCGATGCCACCTCACTGGAATTAAAAGGAAAGAAACACAGCTCAATCTGGGTAGATTGCCGTGAGGGAAACCGTCGGGGCCCACTTACCAAGAGCTACCAACGGTTCAAGAAGGGAGGCATACTCATACGGTCATACCTACGTTACTGACAACGCGACACCGGATCGTTCAGCGAGATACGATAATTTCTAGCTTCGGGATAGTTTTCGAAGTAAGGTATTCACTCCCTGGTGGTATGTATAAGCTTCCGCCCGACGACCCGGACGAATGAACCCTGGGTGCGCGCACCTATTTACAAAAAATTTAAAAAATTACTATTTAAAAGTTTTAAAAAAATCTGAAGTAATTTTTTGCATTTACATATTATGTTGATATTTACTCGTGTGAGTTTTCACGAAAAAAACCATTGTGTGTGACCTGCATAAAAATGACAAAATGTCCAAATGAGAATAGTGCACAGGAATAGGAATTTGCATTTTATCATTTTTGTGTAGGTCACACACAATGGTATTTTTTCGTGAAAACACACACAGGTAAGTATCAACATAATATAAATGCAAAAATTTACTTCACATTTTTTTTTAAACTTTTAATAGCATTATTTTGAACTTTTCGTAAATGGGTACGCGCGTACATTCACCATTTCCGCCCGATCTATGAACTATTTGTAGCCAGAACCTTTTGTTACCATTTTTTGTATAATGCTTTATTGTTTCCAACTTTTTTTTCTTGGTACATGGATGTGTAACTCTAGTGTTGTAACTCAACATCGTTCAGGCTTAGAGCATCTCCACCGGTGGCCCCGATAGCGGCCCCAATAGCTTTTTGGGGGTTGGCTTCATTTTTGGGCTCGCACAGGCGCGCCCCAATCTGCGCCGGCCTTTTTGCGAGCCCAATTGAATCGTCGGCATCCCCGTGCCGGCCCCTTCGCCAAGGGCGCGAATCGGGTGCGCCGGCGCCTCGCGGAACGACGGTTTTCGCGGGTGGGGGTGCCTTGTCAGGGAGAGGACGCGACGGTTCGCATCGGCCGCGACGCGGGAAGGTTGGTCGTCGGCGTTTAATGGCCTCCCGCGCGGAAATCGAGGCGGCCACGAGAGCAGCGACTGGCCACGCGGCAACCAGTCGGCGTAAATGTGGGTAGTTGCCGCCGCTATATAGTACGTACACCGTCCGCACCGCCGCTCCATTCTCTCCTCTCCACCACCGCTGCTCCATTCTTTCCTCTCCATAACCGCCGCCCCCTCTCTACAGCAAAATGCCGCGCCGTCTGAAGACCACGTACTCGATGCTTGGCTTCAACGGCCACACGATGCCTCCGCCACCACCGCAGCAGCAGCCGCAGCCCGAGCCGGAGCCGCAGGCCGATGCCGACTACAGCACCGATGAGGACGTAGACCCACGGTTTGCGGGGTGGGATGAGGTCGACGTCGCAGCCGCAGAAGAAGAGGCGGCGGAGGAGGCAGCGCTGTCGGGGCAGCCGCCGCAGGCCCCCGCCTGCCCGGATCAGGCGGCTATCCTAGCGTCGCTGAAGGCGCAACGATACCGGCGGTTGATGGAGGAGAGGGACGAGTTCATCAACGACGCGAACCTCCAGCACGGCCTCGAAATCTTGCGCCAGCGAGCGGCCACGGAGGAGGCGGGACGCCGCCTCATGGAGGCAGAGCGACAGAGGCTCGCAGAGCTCAACGCTCACCGCCACTACGAGGCGTTCGCCCGCTAGGTGGCGAGGCGCGCTGAGATCCAAGCTACTCGGGACAGGATGGAAGCGCGGGGACAGCGCTGCCGGCAAGCCCCTGCGACGCCGTCCACCATGCTCCACCGCCAGATGCGCGAAGCTAGGGAGGAGAAGCGGGCACGGACGCAGGCGGCAATGGCGAAGAACGACGACGAGGCATGGCCGTCGAGCAGACCAACCCACGGCCAGTCGTATGAATTTTCTATGAATTTCAGTTTTTAAATATTATTTTAAATTTTAAAATCTATCGGGGCCGCCTGTTTGGGGGCGCCGGTGTGGGAGCAGCGTCCCCAAATAGAGGATGCAGTGCCAGCGCCCCTGTCGGCACCTATTTGGGTGCTACCGGTGGAGATGCTAAACCAATGATGTTGGTGCCGAGGAATGGCGTGACATGATGTCCTTACCACCCGCCCTATCGTTGCTGTGTGCCCCCCCCCCGCGCCGCCTTTAGCCCTTCCCACATGTCAAATATAGGACACATAAGATTTCTACTTGGAAATTTAAAAGGTAGTCTATTAATTTGGTACCTAGGAAGGAAACATGATCAGGTTAGCTTCTGGGAGGAAAAGTCCGGGCCCACTGCCCACATGCCAGAGATCTACCAACGGTAGGACACGGACATACATTACATGACAACGTGACACCGGCCTGTTCCACTGTGACATTGGATATCCTCTGGTGTGCACCGTACAATCGATCATGACTGGTAGAGAAACCTTCCCGCTAGGTCCATATCGCTCCTCTTGGTTGCTCCCACCGCTGCAGCATTTGCAATTTTGCATACACATACCCGCCCATGTTGAGCATCACTCGATCAGTCAGACACAGTGAGGACACATGTTTTTAGCTCAGATCACCTCTAACTAGGCCTTGTGGAGAAGATTTTAGTCCATTTGGATCCCTGGGCTCCCTCTACATTGTGTTCAACACATGTCTTAAAACACGCGTTGTTGCTGAAAACTGTAACGGTTGCACGCATGTAGATGTGCGGGAGACGTCGCTGCAATTACTCCTATGCTTGGGACTCCATTCCACTCGCCGCCTCTTCTCTCTCACATAATAACACCAACTATCATGTCCCATCAATCGTATCTTCGATGTCTGCCTCGCTGCCTCCGTCCCTGCTGTGCTTCCTCGGCCAAGTTATCTCCCTGGTGGGATCACAAGGAGCATGCAGATGATCCGTGGATTCCAAGCCGTTACCGCTTCTCATCGAGGCCAATGGCAAGCATGAGGGCATCCCTCTTTTAAGCATCGCGTTGTGGGTGCTCTTACATGACATCGTGACACCTGTTAAGCGATGTAATTTCGTATATGATCCGGTATGAAGTAGTACTCCACCTAGACTCGTATAAGCTTTTTCTACCTATATAACATGCCCCCGAGACCTCCAACGAGGTTACTGTTTCCGCTACAACCCACATACGTTGATATGGTATCAGAGTCTGCGTCTTCCATCGACGTCTAGCCCTAACCAATATTTTTCGGCGCCGCTGTTGGACACCAACCGCTACTACCACCAGAGAGTACTCCCGGCCGCTGCTGTATTTCCAAAGTCACCGCCGCCGCATAGCCCAATACCCTACAAACAAACTCCGTCGTCGTGATCTCCTAGATCTCCTCCGCAATATCCATACACAACAACCCTACAAAAAACCGTCGTCTCTGTGATCCCCACGATCGCCGTCGCCGTAGCCAAAACCTCCACCGACAAGCTCCTCTTGGCCGCCGCAACTCAAAACCCTAGAAATCTACACCCACATTCGATAACAACCCTACACCCGAGCGACGATGGCATTGTCTTCTTCGTCGGGTGCCCTCAATACCCCCCTCGGCTCTTCCCGCGTGTGGACTGACCTAAAGCCCGGTAAGGGAGGGTCATCGCCCCCGGTGTCGCTAGGGCTTTGCCTAGGAGCTTCTGCCAATGTCGGAGGAGAGGTACAAGGGAGGTCACCGGGAGACGGAGGTGGGTGGTGTCACCCCTGCGTTGCCCGCGAGGAGTGACTAGGGACGGAGCGTTTTTTCTCCCAAAAAATCACTCTACTTAGCTATACCAGTATTCTACTTGTACTACTGCAAAACCTGCACGGCCACGTGATGAAAGAAATAAAACTACGTGCGTACGTACGCAGCGCAAGAACTCACAGAACAATTTAAGAAAAATCGTTTTGGCAGGATAAAATTCTCATCCGAAATGTGAAGTGCATATTTCGGGAGATAAGGTAAAATCTTCAGATGCTTTTTCTTTTTTACCATCTTCAGATGCTTCTAACAGCTGTCTAATGCTATGCCTAACCTTTTTTCGCCTGCTCTTTACACGGCCTATTCGGCCCAAAAATGGTAATGAGAATATTGCTAGGGTGACTCTGACATCAGCAAATTGTTTCTCTTCAGTTATCCCCTTGCAGCGTAGGTGCTACAGTAGCATCGGAGGCACAAGAACACACATGAACAATTTAAGAATATTCATTTTGTCGAGATAAAATTCTCGTCCAAAATGTGAAGTGCATATTGGGGGAGATAAGGTAAAATCTTCAGATGGTTCAATCTTTCGCCCGCTCTTTACACGGCCCATTTGGCCCAAAAACCGGTAAATCAAATATTGATGCTGACGACTATTGTTGTAGCTAGCAGCAAAATGTTTCTCCTCGGTTATCCCCCTGCAGTCTAGGTGCTGCAGTAGCATGGGAGGGAGGTTGTCTCGGACTTTGTCTTCATCATGCAGCAGAGAGACAGGGCTGCCGGGCGCCGGCGGTAGCTTAGCTCCATCACGAACTCATTGGCCGGGCCACCCACCGTAGCCCCACTGGTAGAAAAAAGGGCTTCCGTCCAGCCCCATTAGTCGCGAAAATATTCGAACCGCGACTAAAGGGGTTCGGGAGGCGACCCGCGACTAATGCTCCATCCGAGACGAAAGGGTACCCCTCTAGTCGTGGTTGGTGTCCCCAACCGCGACTAAAGGTTTTTTCGAGTTTTTTAACTCCCACGCGCCCCCCCCCCCCCGGATCGCCTTTTTGGTTTGTAAAATACAAAATAAAATGATAGAAAATTCAAAAAAAATTGTTTTCAGATTCTTGTATGTTATGCAACCTACTATTCAGAGAAATTAAGAAATTCGAATTTTCTCTTTTTTGGCAAAAAAAGTTTAAAAATTCGTAAAACCGCAATAACTTTTGCATATTACGTCGGAAAAAAAATGGTTTACCCGGTTAGCCAATTTTTAGATTCTCAAAATTCCAAATGAAAATATGAAAGCAGGAAGATTTTAGTTTTTGCCAGAAATTCCGTATTTTATATTTTTTTTAAATTTTAAATTAATAATTTTATCTTGCATAATGGTTACTATTACTTAACCATAAATTTAGCCAATTTTTAGATTTTCAAGTTTTCAGGTTTTAGGTTTGGCAAAAAAATATTAAAAAAATAAAAAATTAATTATAATATAAATTTAAAAAGTTAATATTTATTTATTTATTCAAGATTATTATTACATCATTACTTTTGTTTATTAAAATAATTATTTGGTATTCAAACAATAAAGAAGTGTGACATCGACCAACATGTTAATAGGATTGATATGATACTAGTATCAACAACATGCGCGCGAAGCACTTGAAAGGAGGATGGGAAAGAAACTTGGAAGTTAAGCGTGCTAGTGCTGTTGTAATGAGAGGATGGGTGACCGAGCGGGAAGTTCGACCACAGGTAAGAAATTTGACTAGAGATTAAGTGTAGTTAGTGACTAAACTTGGCCAATAACTGAAAAACTAGAAATTCTGAAAAAAAGAAAAAAAAAGGAATGAAAAATAATTAGAAAACCAAATGGATTAATTTTTTTTAACGAAATAGCCTTTAGTCCCGGTTCGTGTTACAAACCGGGACTAAAGGTCCTTCACCCTGGCGCACGCCAGCCGCCACGTGGACGGGCCTTTAGTCGCGGTTCGTAAGCAACCGCGACTAAATGGGGGGGCCTTTAGTCGCGCTTCGTTAGTCGCAGTTGCGCAACCGCGACTAATGGCAGTTGCGGGCCGCGACTGAAGCCATTTTTTTCTACCAGTGCCCGGACCTTCTGCTTCGGCTTGCTGCTCAGCCACTGTTCAAGTAGGCAACCCAGCGTCGTCGAAGGGCAGATTGGCCACCACTTGTTGCATAGGATCTCCAACTGAACATGCAGAGATGCACATATGGATTAGATGAAAGAGTAGACTCAACATTGTGGATATATGCATATAGGGAGATAGGACAGGATGAACCAGTGAGATGGAATAGTGATGCTTTTTTTGAAAGCTTAGCAACATAAAAATTATGGAAATCGATCGTATGTCACCATCCGAAAATAATGTACAAATGCAGGAAATTGCAGTCTAACAGGTAACTGTATTCGCATTGGTTGATGACCTATACATCGAAGCAAGCACCTCACAAAGGCCAAAGACTTTCGATGGGTTTTGTGGAGTGACAACAATCAAAATGAAAGTACAAAGACATAAAAAGCTCACAACTGATGCACATAAATCGTAAGGCGCCATAAAAAATCTAGAAATGCAGCCTGGTGGTATCTTTACTGGAAATCAGCACGGACACTGTCAGGCGCCAGGGCTGCCAGGCGCTGGTGGTAGCTCAGCTCCATCACGAAGTCCTTGGCCGGGCCGCCCACCGTAGCCCGGACCTTCTTGTTCGGCTTCCTGCTCAGCCACTGTTCAAGTAGGCAACCTAGTCGGTGCCCCAACCCCTCTTTTCCCAAACCCTAGCGCCATCCTCCTCCACTTCTCTCCCGCATGATGACGGCGAAGCCCTGCAAAAGACCTCCACCACAACCGTCACCACGCCGTCGTGCTGCCGGGATTCCGAGGAGGATCTACTACTTCCGGTGTCCGCTGGAACCAGGAGAAGGACGTCTTCATCAACATCGTACGTGTGACCGAGTGCGAAGGTGCTGCCCGATTGCGGCACCGGCAGGATCTTCTACTCGCTCCTGAGGGCGGCAAGTGATCGACTACATCATCCACGAGGTCCATCTTGTTAAACGCTTAGCGATCTTCAAGGGTATATATGTTGATCCCATCTCGTTGCTACCATCTAATAGATAAAATCTTGGATTGTTGTTCGTTTTGGCTGTAGGAAATTTTTGGTTTTCTATGCTACAAACCCCTACAAAAAACTGCCACCGCCAAGCACCTTTTGGCCACCGCAACTCAAAACCCTAGAAAACTACACCCACGTTGATAACAACCCTACACCCGAGCTGCGATGGCATCGTCTTCTTCTTCGGGTGCCCTCAATATCTCCATCGGCTCTTCCCGCGTGTGGTCTGAATAGAAGCTGGGTAAGGGAGGGTCGGCGTCACCAGGGCTTTGCCCAGCAGCTTCTGCCAATGCCGGAGGAGAGGTACATGGGAGGTCGGGGGAGACGAAGGTGGGTGGTGTCACCCTGCGTCACCCGCGGGGAGCGACTAGGTACGAAGCGTTTTTTCTTCCAAAAAATCACTCTACTTAGCTATGCCAGTATTCTACTTGTACTACTGCAAAACCTGCATGGCCATGTGATGAAAGAAATAAAATTACATACCTACGCATCAAGAACTCACAGGAACAATTTAAGAAAAATCGTTTTGTCAGGATAAAATTCTCGTCCGAAATGTGAAATACATATTCCAGGAGATAAGGTGAAATATTCAGATGCTTTTTTTAGTACCATCAGATGCTTGTAACAACTGTCTAATGCTATGCCAAACCTTTTTTTTCGCCCGCTCTTTACACGGCTCATTCGGCCCAAAAAAGTGTAATGCAAATATTGCCATTGTGACTGATCAACTGAGAAAAGAAAATTGTTTCTCTTCAGCTATCCCTTGCAGCCTAGGTGCTGTAGTAGCATCGGAATCACGTGCGAAAAGAAATAAAACTATGTACGTACGCAGGCACAAGAACATACAGGAACAATTTAAGAATATTCATTTTGTCTAGATAAAATTCTCGTTCAAAATGTAAAGTGCATATTGGGGGAGATAAGGTAAAATCTTCAGATGGTTCAATCTTTCGCCCGCTCTTTACACGGCCCATTTGGCCCAAAAAAAGGTAATGCAAATATTGAAGCTGACTGACTAACTGACTTTTGTTGTAGCTAGCAGCAAATGTTTCTCCTCAGTTACCCCCTGCATTCTAGGTGATGCAGTAGCATGGGAGGGAGGTTGTCTCGGACTTCGTCTTCATCATGCAGCAGAGAGACAGGGCTGCCGAGCGCCGGCGGTAGCTTAGCTCCATCACGAACTCATTGGCCGGGCCACCCACCGTAGCCCGGACCTTCTGCTTCGGCTTGCTGCTCAGCCACTGTTCAAGTAGGCAACCCAGCGTCGTCGAAGGGCAGATTGGCCACCACTCATTGCATAGGATCTCCAACTGAATGCAGTACATATGGATTAGATGAAAGAGTTGATTCACCATTGTGGATATATGCATATAGGAAGATATGACAGGATGAATCAGTGAGCTGAAATAGTGATGCATTTTTTGAAAGCTTAGCAACAGAAAAATTATGGAAATAGATCGTTTGTCACCATCCGAAAATAATCTACAAATGCAGGAAATTCTAATCTAACAGGTAACTGTATAGACTTTTGTTGATGACCTATACATCTAAGCAAGCACCTCGACATAGGCCAAAGACTTTCGATGGGTTTTGTGGAGTGACAACAATCAAAATGAAAGTACAAAAACATATAAAAAGCTCATAACTGATGCACATAAATCGTAAGGCGCCATAAAAAATCTAGAAATGCAGCCTGGTGGTTTCTTTACTGGAAATCGGCACGGACATATAAAAGGCTGACCTTATCATCACTTGCTAGCTCAAGTTTCTTTGTAATGTAACTCAGGATCGAGCAGATCTGCATACTCCTATCCCTGGAACAAGCAAAAAATAAAATCACATTGAACAGAATATATTAGATTCTTTCAATCTAGTTACATGTTAGTAGATCAAGGAAAAAACTGAATTGCTGGCCGGGAAGACAAACAGCGCAGAAATTTCAAATGAAACAGCTTCATTCGGATAAAATTCCCGAGAGGGCTGTTTAAAAAACTTGCTTATACCATAGCATAGTTGCTACTAGTAATAAACATAACAAACACGCTGAGTCATCTAAAGCACGGTAAGTATTTCCAGAAAAAAACGCTAGAAAATAAACTGCAGTCTCAAATATTTTAGAAGTCAAATAACCTGCAAAATTAAAGTGAAAATCACTTAATTCTCAAGTATATCTTTGGCATCTGAGGCAGAAGTTTATCTTGTAACCTACAAAACAGATTAATTTTGATGTGAGGAAGCAAAACATTTTGTGCATTAGAATCAGTATATATATAGAATATAACTGAAGTCTTACTGGTTTGGTGAAGTAACTAGTGAAAACCAGACTGGGGTAGTTATTCCATCATGCAAAGAAAGGGACCTCTCTTTTCTCTTTGCTGGCGATGTAATAGTTGGATCCTTAAAACCAGAAGCTTCTCTCTTAAGTGGGATCACCTTATTCCTGATACTCTGAAGATTGATATCAGGCCTTTAAAGATGAAAACGATTAATCATGTCAGGTAGCACCATATAGTTTAGTACTTGAGTCGAGATCGCAAGAAAAAAATTGAAAATAGATAAGTGGCTGGAACACTAAACTTTTTATTTACAAGAAAAGTAAGCGTGCGTATTTTAGCCAATGCTATTAGAAAAGATAACAATATAGCAGGCAGTTAGTTAGCACGAGGGGTCCTGATGGCTGTTACAACTTAGATTTATATACAGTAGAATTTATAGGAGTTTAGTGATAAGCTGATATATTCTCAACTAATAACCACAAGAAACTATTTTCAATTCAAATGCATATAGATAAATGTCCTTAACAAAAAAATGTTTAGTACATTTCTGTGCAATTCAAATGCATATAGATAAATGTCCTTAACAAATCTGCTGCAACTGTGAATAAATGTTGTGTGTAAGCACGATGATCTACTGGAAATGCATTTGAAATGCAGCATTTTGAAGTAAAGGGAATTGACGAGTTGAAAAAACAATGTTATACAGATAAACCTTGATATTAACCATAACTTACCTGAGTTTCTCTTCAGGAGCAATACCAAGATAAACATTGCATACTGGGCAGGAGTCGATCTCTTCATCATCTATTTTCTTCATAATACACTCCCGACAAACTGCTGGATGGTCACAAGAGGAATTCTAGAAACAAGCATGCTAGTTTGAGATTTGATAGAACTGAATTTTATGCAGTTGACACATCAAAACTTCATTGTCCGTAATTAGCAAATATCATTAATGCAATAGCGTAGATGCTTAATTGCATCAAGATTGAAAGCGAATTTTTCTTGAAAAAAAGGTGTACAAAAAAAATTGAGCGCGTGGACAACACTGACAACATCACTGTACCTATGATGCAGAAGCAGTGCGAGACTTACGATGAAGAAATGTAATATACATAATAGAGAGATCACCATTCTGGCCTCTACATCATGAGATACACAAATTTTATTCAAGAATGTGAAGTGTTGTATTGTGATCCAAATTCATATACTAAAGGGAGGCTAACTTCTAACGAGCGGAGCGAGGCCCGTCGCCGGAGGCTTGGGCCGAAGCGTACGGATCGTTGGCACCGCCTATATATATAAATCTTGTAAGCCACCGGCTAGTTTTTATCAGATTATAAGATAACCCACGGCGTTTGTAAACACTCCCCGATATAGTGAAATTTTGCTGGCTGGCGCCCGTGGTTTTTCCCCCTTCTGTGTTGTAAAGGGTTTTCCACGTTAAATCTCGTGTCTCCGCTGCGTATTCCTTTATCGTTCTTCATTATTTGCTTGTCGCTTTTATAACATGAAGCCCGAGTTTTCAGGGTATACTGAGAAGTGGGAGTTCTTTAATGTTACAAAATAGCATGCTGGGGCAAGAAAACTTATAGGCACGGATGTATCTGGCTCAGTTGGAGGCCGATAGCAAATAAACATTTGGAAGGAAGATCTACATAAGGATCGCACAATTAACGAACATATATTTACCGTCTTCTTCAGTCAAGTTACAGTAGACGCAACGATCCATATGGAGTAAGAGCATCTTCGTTTGCCCCCCAAGGGCTATGGGGGTGCCGGCGCAGCCAGTCCCCCCAATTTCATGTTGGCGTCGGCCAGGCGCGATTAGTAATCCGATGTCCCCTAACCGGACCGAACCTACTAGAGGCTAGCGGAGGCGCTGGATGGACTGGAAAACGAGGCGGGCAAGTCCTGGCAGTGAAAATGCGCGTCAACGCCGCGTCCCGTCAACGGCCACGCGGCGGCCAAAATGTGCGCCACCATCGTGTTTCCGTCTTTTCCTTCCGGCCTTTTCCACCGTTTCTAGCATTTTCTCACTATATGTAGGAACAACCGCCATTCGCGATGTACATCTAAACTCGTGTTTGCTCTCATGTCTTCTACCATTTCAGCTCTAACCTACGCGGAGGCGGAGGTGCTGCGTGCCTACAACTACCCCTGCCCGCCGGCGGGCTACTAGTGCCCCCCGATGGAGGTGCTGGTATCTCCCGACCATAAGGCGCGGCTCGGCGTGCAACCATCACCCACCACAACTACACCGAGCTCACGCCCGAGCAGCAGATGGATCCTTACTAGGATCCCGACAACACTGTGACTTCGGACGCCTTCTTCGCCAACCGGCGGGAGAGTGAGCTTGCCAGGAACAAGGGGGATGGTCCACCGCCTGTGAACAACAACGAGGCCGATCGGCGGCTATGGTGGGGTGGCCGGATCCTCGAGAGCATGATGGACCACATCATAGAGGGTGATTACCCCCGCCTTCGATACCCCCACTTCCAGCCGAACAATGGTGGCAGCGGTCGCAGTGGGACTGCCATCCGGGAGCACTCGCCCCCACGAGGGCATCTTCGGCTCATGCGGCCACAACCTGAATGGCAGTTGCCTCCGGAGTACGCCATGGACTCGCAACATTACATACTCGCCGACGATTCGGAGGAGTATATTCACCAGTGTGCCACCATACCTGCCTCCCTCGAACACAATCCTCCGACGCCGGTGGGCTACGCCCGGTCCGGGTGGGAGAAGGAGGAGCAGGCCTACCGTGCACGTTGTGGCGAACACGGCCAATGCTGCAGCCGCTGCGGCCACTGGTTCCCGCTCGCACAACCGCCACCGCCGCACTGGTTCCAGCCGA
This sequence comes from Lolium multiflorum, assembly GCA_030979885.1. Classification (NCBI taxonomy): domain Eukaryota; kingdom Viridiplantae; phylum Streptophyta; class Magnoliopsida; order Poales; family Poaceae; genus Lolium; species Lolium multiflorum. Next base: position 82,189,849 of record CM061750.1, read on the forward strand.
GCGCGCCAAGAGATGACAACGGCGGCGAGTACGGCGACTTTGGCTAGACATGAGTACGACTAGTTAAAAATATCATTCACGATAAAATGTTATTTACTTTTTCGATTGTATGTGGCTGGGGTATTTCCGTGATCACGCCAACGGTCCCATATGGGCTAAAAAGAAACACATGCGACGGACATTGTATGGGTTGGCCTAGTGAAGATGCTCTAAGGGCATCTCCAACGGGGCGATCCATCCCACGCCCGCGCGTCCGGAATGGGTCCAGCAAGACAAAAACGCGGCCCAACGCGACGACGCACCGCAAATGCGGATGGCCATGGCGTCCGGAATGACGCAAACCTGGCCCAAATCTGGGCCGGGTTTGCGTGGCTGCGGATGGCACGCGGCGTCCTCGCGTGTCCGCCTGGTCCGCGTGGCTGGCCCAGCTGTCGGTGCCCCAGTCCTATTAAATATGGACTGGCGGAGCGGGACTGTCCCTATCCAGTCCCCACTCTCCACTCCGGCCACACGTATGCGCGACCTTGAGCTTCCGCGCCGCCATGGCCCCGAAGCGGGAGTTCCTCCCGTCCGCGAACGACCAAGAGGTCGGCAGCAGCCGGCGAATCGCGCCGGCGGCGTTCGACATGGGGCCTCCGGCTCCTCCCAGCCGCGACCGGATCTACGTCACCGTAGCGGTGGCGCAGATGTTCTGGGACGCCGTCGCCCCAATGCCGTGGGGGGACGTGCACCTCCCCCACGGCTGGCACCTGAGCCCATATCGGGTTCCGGTGCCACCCATCCCGGGCTCCGGCCGCGCCCGCATCATGGAGATCCGGAGGCGCCGCGCGCAGCTGCCGGCGGACCTCCAGGAGCACCCCGCATACGGCGACACAAGTCCATGTGCGCCGGCACACATGCTTCACGTCCGCGACGGCGGGGCCTCGCACGCAGCCGCGCACGCCTGCTAGGCGGGCTGGCCGCCGCCCCGGCGGCCTCTACATCGACGAGGCCGCGGCGGCGCCACAGGCCCAGGCCCAGCCGCAGCCCGAGCCCCAGGAGGAGGACGACCCCGAGCTGCAGGCGGCGCTCGTGGCATCCCGCGAGCTCAGCGACCTCGAGGAGCTGGCCAAATGGCCGCACCTCGCCGAGACGCTGCGGCCTCCGTGCTGGAGGAGATGGCCATGAAGGCCCAGGAGGACGCCTAGGCGGAGGCGTGGGCCTTCCTCGAGATGGCTCGCCAGGAGGAGGAGGCCACACGCCAGGCTGCGCTCTGGGCGGAGGAGGAGCGCCGGGCCGCGCTCCGGCAGGAGGCGGAGCTGCAGGCCGCATCGAAGGAGCAACTCCGGAAGGAGTCCGCGCGGAAGGCACGGCTGCGCAGGCCGGTGAGCCCTCCGGACCCGCACTCCGCCTGGGAAAGGACGTAGTGCTCGCCCTGGCCTGAGTCCCCGACGTGCTTTGGCGTGTCCAGCCGGAACAAAGCGTCACCGCCGGGGTGCGTCGTCCTCACGACGGCGACGACGACGAGTACTACTGGGAGTAATACTGCCGGCGGCCACCGTGCTCGCAAACCCTGGCTAGGGTTTGCTTTTTTTTTAGTTTAAATCCCATATAGGGCTTTCTTTTGTATAAAAATTGCCCAAAATAGGGCTAAGTTTAATGAACCACTAGTTTCAATTTATTTTTTGTTGTTTTCCTTTTTCATTTTATTTTTCTTTTATTTTGTTACATTTGCGTTGTGGCCGCGCGTTGGGCGCAGCGTGCGACCCAAACGGACACGCGAACGCAGGCCGCTGTCCGGATGTCCGCACGGCCACCCAAACGGCCTAAAACGGACGGCCCAGCATGTCCGTTTGGGTCGCATGGTTGGAGATGGCCTCTTCTCTCTAGTCGATCTGCAGTCCATCCCAGCGGCGCGGCGCCCACGGACCTCCAGATAGCAGCAAAGTGGGCAGCAGCTAGGATAGGATCCTTTCTGATTTCCGTAAAAAAAAGGATCCTTTCTGATCCCACGATCAAAACTACTAATCTTCAGTGTCCGGTGAAATCCCTCAACATTCAAAGGTTTCTTGATGTTATGTAGACTGTGGATGGTCAGTAGCCCTGTCGTCATCCATGGACTGAGCGCCGGCGTCAGCCGTCAGGCAGGTTGGTGACCCTGACGACGATGCACGCGGTGGTAGCCGTCGGACCAGACGATCTCATCGAAGTCGTACCAGCCTCGCGACAGCTTCGCCGGTGCGACAGTCACGTAGTACTCGGTGCAGCCGGCCCTGCCAGAACGCGGAGAGAACGTCAGCGCCGGCGGCCACACCGCCACGCGCGCGCCCTTGTGGCTGACGATGGTGGCATGGTACACCTCGTCCCTCCGGATGCTCACGTTCGCCACTGTCCGCTTCACGGTCGCGGCGGCGCCCAGTTCGGCGAGCACGATGGCCGGTAGTTGAGGTCAGACGCGCCGTACGGCGTCCCGGCGCCGGCACTGGGCAAATCGTGTTGAGCGCCGGGGAGGGGATCACCATCTACCGCACATGTACGTCCGTGTAGCCGAGTCCTAGGCTCCTAGCGACACGGCAGGGATCGCAGCCGCCGGCGCCGACAACGAGACGCGCGCCCGGCTGCGCACGGTGAGCCCGGGGAGAAAGCCGGCCACGGGAATGTAAACGCGAGGACTAACGCGGCGCGAGCTGGCAACCATGGGCAGGCTCACAGGGCACGCGACGACTAGAAGGCTAGAAACCAACGCGAGAACGGCGGCGGGGCTCGTCCGGCACAGACCTCATCACCAGGGCACCGGAACAGCAGATCCGACACCAAAACCAAGGACGCCAACGCGACGTGACGCGATGCATAAAGAACTTCTGATGGCAACGCGTGGTGAGGCGACAGAAAGGAAACTGGCGAGGCGGCGGTGTAGAGATAACGGAAGAACTGAACTTACATGTATGGAGGCACTGGACGAAGGCGGAGGCCTCCCGAAAGAGGTCCTGGCAGAGCGGGCACGTCAAGCGGTCGGCGAGCGCACCCCGTGGCCGGCGGACCTCCCCCTTCTCAGTTCCCATCTCTCCCCGCCGCCGGCAACCACCACCTCCTTCTCTTGGCCGATCCTCGTCGGCCTCCTCCTAGTCAGGCTTCGGGGTAGGGGACAATCACGTATACGCTAGGCAAGGAGATGGCCTGAAGGGCATTGAAAGGGGGCGGGCGAAGGCGGAGGCTGTAGTGGCGGCGGCGGAGCTCCGGTGAGGCTTGGGGTTGGGGGGACCGAAGAGTACCAACAAAGAGTATGAATAGAGGCGGGAGGTGGCGATTGCGTGTGGGTGTGCGTAGCCTAGGACCGGCGCCCCCGAGAATTTCTACCTCCGGGGTATTTTTTGAAGTACGTGTACACTCTCTGGTGTATGTATACGCTGCCCGACCTACGTATTCAGAACAGTTTTCCTCTATTAATTGTTTCTCAATTTTCCTTGTTGTTCCTAACTTCTTTTTTCTGATAGACGGCACATAACTCTCGTGTTGTAACTTGTAACTCTATACTCCCTCAAGTTGGGTATACAAATATCTAATGTTGGCGCCAAGGAATACAATCCCATGTCGGCGCACGATGTGATAACCTCTCGTTAAGTCAAACCAATAAAAAAGCGTGCGCCATGCATAACCTTGCTGCCCACGCTACACCGCTTGGCTCGCTTGGCTTGTTGTGTGCCACCGCTTTAGCCTTTCCCACGCTCAAGTGCACTCAAGTTTTGGTTACATGCGTTAGACCTGATTTAAAAGTCGGCATTGCAAGAAATGCAAGGATCGACAACGGGAAGAGAAAGCCCGCGCTAAGTCGGTTTGCTTGTTGCGAGCCCACACCTTAGCCCTTCTGCGCTCTACTTCATGCGATATTGGGTTACGTGCGTTCATGCTCTCTGTGATTAAAATGTTGGTGTCACAGTTAAACTATGATAGGCAAGTGGAGGAGAGAATAAACAAGCGCAAAATAAGAACAAAACTGTGTAATTTTTTATTTTTCTATGGTTTATAGTATAGAAAGGAGGGAGTTTTTTCTTTGAGAGAATGCACTACAACAATATTTCAATTTGATTGTTTGGAAGAATACATCCTAAAAAGGTACTCCAATTTTGTTACTAGATGATTTGACCCTTGAAAAGAAAATTATATAACTTAGCCACGACACCCCATTTCGAATGAACAAAGGTCGCATGTATTCTTTGAGATGAAAAACTGCCTCCTAACATCTTGTCGAGACTAGTTCGCAAAAAAAAAATCCTGTCGAGACTAATCGATGTAGCAATTAACTTCTTGCCAAAAACAATATTCGGGATAGTAATTTATTTTGTCGTTGGCAGGACAGATAATATTTCTTCCTGGCAAAATTAAATGGACTCTATTAATTGCATACAGTACCTCGTATATATAGTCGATGCCACCTCACTGGAATTAAAAGGAAAGAAACACAATCTGAATCTGGGTAGATTGCCGTGAGAGAAACGTCGGGGCCCACTTTGCCAAGAGGTACCAACGGTTTGAAAGACGGAGACATACATACTTCATAAGTACCTATATGTTACTGACAACCAGACGCCGGATCGTTTCGGCTTGATACGAGAATTTCTAGCCCAGGGCCTCAGGGGTACTTTTCGGAGTATGTATACACTGCCGATCTATGTATAATTTGTAGTCAGAACAGTTTTTTCTATTTTGTTTCCAATTTTCTTTTTCCTGGATTCTCCAATACGGCTGTCTAACACTATGTTGTTTCTAACTTTTGTTTTCTTCTGATAAACATGCGAATAACTCTAGTTTTCTATCCTATCGGTTTTACAAGTTCCAAAACCCCTAGCATCGGAGCCAAGAAATGCAGTCACATGCCAGCTAACGACGTGAACACGTGATCACCAGTGACAGATCCAGAAACTTCTCGAATCCTCGACACAAACGTGCTCAATATGTCAATATGGGAAAATTACTAAAAAAAACTCACACATCACAAGCATGTGTGCCGCTGGCAAACTTGGGCGGCTGCCCGGACTCGAGGAATGCTAGATCCGCCCCAGGTGATTACCCCTCAGTAAGTTGAATCGATGAAAAAGGACGCGCCAGGCATGACCTTACTAGTTACTACCCACCCTACGTCGCTCCGCTTGTTGTGTGTCCCCAACTTTAAAATAAGAGGCCAAGTGCCAACCTTTGCCAGAATGAGGTCGAGGTATCCACGGATCACGCCAAATGCGCACATTTTCTCCATTACCAATTCGCCATATAAGGCCTTTTTTCAGCAGCTCTAAACCATACTGTATTCCTTGCCACGAAGCCGAAGCATTAGCAGAGAACACCGTATCTTGTAATTGTCCGTTGGGGTAGTACTTTGCCCGTAACACACGAGCACATAAGCTCCCAGGATTCACTAACAACCTCCAAGCTTGCCGAGCCAAGAGAGCCTGATTGAAGATGTGGTAGTCTCTGAATCCTAGCCCACCCTTAGACTTTGGGCAAGTGATTTTCTCCCAGGACTGCCAGTGTGTCTTTCTCTTTCCTTCTCGAGAACCCCACCAATAATTTCGGACCATACGCGTCAGATCATCACAAACTGACATTGGCAACTTGAAAATCCCCATAATGTATGTCGGAATAGCCTGAGCCACCGCTTTGATCAAGATTTCTTTCGCCCCTTGGGATAAGAGACCATCACCCCACAACATAATACGCTTCAGTAATTTCTCCTGCAAATTCGTAAACCGACCCTTATGCATGCGCCCCTCAGGTGTAGGTAAACAGAGGTACTTCTCCTCAAAGGCATTGGCCTGTACCTGCAGTACTCCTTTAACATCCTCCTGCACTTGCTGCGGACACCCATCACCAAACAGAATTGAGCATTTGGTGCGATTGATAAGCTGACACGTGGCTGAGGCGTAGGCTTCTATGATCGCTTGTACGTTTTGCGCTTGCTCAACACTGGCCTTGAAAAAAAGAATGGTATCATCGGCAAACAAGAGATGGGACACACCTGGAGCACGCCGACAAACCCGGACCGGCACCACCATATTCAGGTTCACTCCTTGTTTCAGCAACGCAGCCAAGCCATCAGCCACAAAAAGGAATAGAAATGGGGAGAGGGGATCACCTTGCCGTAGCCCACGCGACGGTGCAAATGATTCAAGCAAAGTTCCGTTAAGTTTCACAGAGTATCTCACCGATGTGACGCATGTCATAATCCAAGTCACCCACTGATGAGAAAAACCAAGCTTGTACATCATCTGCTTCAAGAAGCCCCAATCAACCCTGTCATATGCCTTCGAGAGATCTAGCTTGTAAGCACAGAAGCTCTTTTCTGGATCCTTTTCTTGCTGAATGTAATGCATACACTCGAAAGCGAGCAAGGCGTTGTCAGTTATAAGCCTCCCTGGTACAAAAGCGCTTTGTGCCTCAGAAATAATGTCACCAAGAATAGGTCTCAATCTGTTAACTAAACATTTTGCAACCACTTTATAAATAACGTTACAGAGACTTATAGGCCGGTATTGGGATAGAGATTCTGGCTCTTCTACCTTGGGTATTAAAACTATAGCAGTCTCGTTCACCCCAGCAGGCATCACACCAGTGGAAAAAAAACTCCCGCACAGCCACAGTAACCTCATCCTGAAGGACATCCCAATTCCTCTGGAAGAACCTTGCTGGAAACCCATCTGGCCCAGGTGCTTTAAGGGCTCCTATTTGAAACAAAGCATCAGAGATTTCTTTATCTGTAAAAGTTTCATATAATTTTTCATTCATCTCCGGCGTTATTTGCTCTTCAAACAGATCAATGACTGTACAAGGAACTATACTTGGATCAGCTTCAAACAGTTTACTGAAATAGTCAGTAGCCATAGCACCCATAGTGTCACGATTTGAATGCCATTGTCCATTATCATCTCGCAGTTTTTTAATATTGTTCTTCCTGACGCGCCATACTGCCTTACTATGGAAAAATCTGGTGTTTCTATCTCCTTCTCGCAACCAGTCCAAACGTGCCCGCTGCATCCACATCATCTCTTCTCGGTATAGGAGCTCATTCATTCTGTCTTGCACATCTCGTATCTCCCTTCTATCCGTGTTCATGCACATGAGCTCCTCTAGCTTCGACCTCGAAAGCTCGATTTCTCTTGTGACCGAACCAAACTTCCCCTTGCTCCAGGTTTGCAATTTGTTCATCACAGAACCTAGCCCACGACGGATATCACCGAGGGTATCTTTCGGCCCGGCATCAGTCCAGGCGTTGGCCACTCTCTCTGGTAGACTAGGATCCCTCTCCCACATAATCTCATAGTGCTTCCGTGTAGGCCGTGGCCCAGTCTGCTCCTCCTTCTTGCACTCGAGCAAGATCATACAATGGTCTGAGCATGGGGTGATCTTGTGCACTACTCTGGATTCAGGGAATAGGTTGCGCCAATCATTGTCTGCAACCACACGATCAAGGCGCACCTGGACATTGGCACTACCATGCCGCCTATTGTCATACGTGTACGCAGGTCCACTAAAGCCCAGGTCAACTAGTTCACAAATTTCCAGGGTATCACGGAAGGCCACCATTTGACTCTCAGCTCTTGGTTTTGCAGAAAGATGCTCAAAGGACCAGAGTGCCTCATTGAAGTCACCAAGCACACACCACGGTAAATTATTTTGGACTTTCAGTTTTTGTAGCTTGCTCCACATATCGTGCCGATTCTCAACTCTTGGTTCACCATATACACATGTTAGATGCCACAGGGGCTCTTGAGGGGATAACCTTAGAAACATGTCGATGTACCGGGTTGTGACCTCCTGGACCTCAACATGCAAATTTTCGCTCCAGAACAGAGCTAGACCACCACTTCTCCCTTCGCTATCTAGGCCTGTGAAACCCTTCAGCCCTAGTCTGCCTCGCAGACGCCTCATTTTCTCCGCCTTTTGCCTTGTTTCACAGAGGAAAACCATATTAGCTTTAGTTGATCTCGCAAGACCAACTATCTCACGAACTGTCGGTTTGTTTCCCGCTCCCCGACAGTTCAGACTTAAACAATTCATTGCTCCTGACGGGGCGCAACGCGCGTCCCCGTCAGTTCGCCAGCGGCCCCGTGGCTGGCTGCCTCCAGAAATTCCACCCCCTCCATCGGTCCAGCATGCGAAACCCCATTATCAATTGGTTTCACTTTCCCTCTTTTCTGTGTTGTCCTCACATCATTTTGTTCATGAACAATTAGTGCCCTGTTCCTTCCCTCTACTTCATCCTCTTCCTCCTTGTGACTAGCAAGACGTTTGCCCAGGACTGAAGATACCTCTGGCATGGATGTGTCTGAGCTCTCCTCCATCTCCCCTAGTATGCTAAGTCCTCTCAAGGCTGGGATCATCTCCGAGCTCCCAAGAGGGAACGGTCTCAGTAACACGGCCAAAGGTGGTACAAAAATCGCTGCTGTTTTATTTGGCACAATATCCTGAAGAGCCGGCATATCATCATTGTCTGCATATGGTTCCATCTGCTTCCACATTCGTTCCCTAATCTCTGTCAGTGTTTCCTTTGGATACTTTACTTGCAAAGCAGTAATCCTCTCTGCCAGGTCCATGTCAACTCGCTGATCTCCATTGGCCTCCCTGTGCTCAAAACCATCACGCTCATCGACCGCCACTGGCACCACATGCTCCACACACTGGTATACAGGACGTTTATTCTCTCTGCTTTTTGGCTTACCAAGCGTAGCAGAGTTATCTGCACTTGACGAAAAATCTAGTCCCCTCTTTGCTGTAGGATGATCAACCGGCGGTGCATATGCTTGTCTATGCTGATATTTCCGCATTGGTGAGCACCTGAGACTCGAGTCATACGCCAGAGAAGGAACACCAATCCTCTTCTTTTCACATACTGTATCATCATGTCCCATAAAACCACACCAGAAACAGAAATAAGGAACTCTCTCGTAACGTAGGATATATGTCGAGTACGTCTCAGGCCTTCCTTTAACACCAGTAGTGATCTTTGTTTGCAGTCTCCTATTAATTGGAATCTCAATACGGACACGCAAATAATCTTTTAACTTAGCACCTGACGCATCAACATCTACCTCCATAACCTTCCCAAGCCTGGCTCCCCGCTTCCTTCCATTGGCATCATTCTGTTTGTCCCACGGCACATCATACATGTGTACCCAGATTGGTACAGCTGAAAGATCTGTCTCTGAAGGTCTGGCCTCTCCCTTCAAAGGCTGCACTATGAGGGCGTTACCTAGATGGATCCATGGCCCCCCTTCTGTCACAAATTTGTAGTCTCCTTCAGAGAATAGAGTAATGACACTTTGGTTTGATCGGGGCAAAATTTGCTCCTTTGCGTAGCCTCCACACCCTGGTAAAATGCCCTTTCAGTGTTTCCGCAGAAGGTGACGATTGGCCAAGATACCTTGCCATCAATCTCCACGGTACAGGTGGAGGAGCCTGTACTTCATCAGGTTCCTCTTCCACAAACGCATCATCATCCATGTCCACCTCGCCCTCCAGCAGTTCTGCTTCATCAGCGCCCAAACCTTCCATGGCTGACGCCTGCCAATTACTTGAGCTCACCTCCTCCACCACATACCCTGCATCAGTCAACGGATTCCCCTCCAGCAGCAACGTGCGTCCACCAAGCGACTTCGGGCGGGTAGGTTCCTCATCGGATCCCCCATAATCGCCCCCATCGTTGGTGTGCGTCATCGCTGCAGCTGGTTGAGGAAATTTCTTGATTGGATCGAAGAGGGGGTTGGTGAAGAAAGTAGATTGATTTGGGGGTTTGCCTGGCGGCGCGCCCTTCATAAAGCCCTCGCGCCTGTCGTACTCCCTCCGGATTTCTCCCTTCCGATGAAACCGATCGTTTCCCACCCGATTCTCCGATTGCTTAATCTCCGATTCCCCTTCTAAAACCTTAAAACGGCTCATACTCGAGATGCTCCCGGTCTCCGGAAGGGAGGCGGCGCAGTCGCCTGCGTATTCGCCTAGCCCTTCTGCGCTCTACTTCATGCAATATTTGGTTACGTGCGTTCATGCTCTCTGTGATTAAAATGTTGGTGTCACAATTAAACCATGATAGGCAAGTGGAGGAGAGAATAAACAAGCGCAAAATAAGAACAAAACTGTGTAATTTTTTATTTTTCTATGGTTTATAGTATAGAAAGGAGGGAGTTTTTCTTTGAGAGAATGCACTACAACAATATTTCAATTTGATTGTTTGGAAAAATACATCCTAAAAAGGTACTCCAATTTTGTTACTAGATGATTTGACCCTTGAAAAGAAAATTATATAACTTAGCCACGACACCCCATTTCGAATGAACAAAGGTCGCATGTATTCTTTGAGATGAAAAACTGCCTCCTAACATCTTGTCGAGACTAGTTCGCAAAAAAAAAATCCTGTCGAGACTAATCGATGTAGCAATTAACTTCTTGCCAAAAACAATATTCGGGATAGTAATTTATTTTGTCGTTGGCAGGACAGATAATATTTCTTCCTGGCAAAATTAAATGGACTCTATTAATTGCCTACAGTACCTCGTATATATAGTCGATGCCACCTCACTGGAATTAAAAGGAAAGAAACACAATCTGAATCTGGGTAGATTGCCGTGAGAGAAACGTCGGGGCCCACTTTGCCAAGAGGTACCAACGGTTTGAAAGACGGAGACATACATACTTCATACCTATGTTACTGACAACCAGACGCCGGATCGTTTCGGCTTGATACGAGAATTTCTAGCCCAGGGCCTCAGGGGTACTTTTCGGAGTATGTATACACTGCCGATCTATGTATAATTTGTAGTCAGAACAGTTTTTCTATTTTGTTTCCAATTTTTTTTTTCCTGGATTCTCCAATACGGCTGTCTAACACTATGTTGTTTCTAACTTTTGTTTTCTTCTGATAAACATGCGAATAACTCTAGTTTTCTATCCTATCGGTTTTACAAGTTCCAAAACCCCTAGCATCGGAGCCAAGAAATGCAGTCACATGCCAGCTAACGACGTGAACACGTGATCACCAGTGACAGATCCAGAAACTTCTCGAATCCTCGACACAAACGTGCTCAATATGTCAATATGGGAAAATTACTAAAAAAAACTCACACATCACAAGCATGTGTGCCGCTGGCAAACTTGGGCGGCTGCCTGGACTCGAGGAATGCTAGAACCGCCCCAGGTGATTACCCCTCAGTAAGTTGAATCGATGAAAAAGGATGCGCCATGCATGACCTTACTAGTTACTACCCACCCTACGTCGCTCGCTCCGCTTGTTGTGTGTCCCCAACTTTAAAATAAGAGGCCAAGTGCCAACCTTTGCAACGCTAGTTCTTGTTTCATACGTTAATTTTACGCTCGAACATGTCTCCGATTCATCCGCAGGAAGCGAAAATACGAGTCACTACAGGAAACACACAAAGGCCCGATGGCCATATCCAGTGCCGGCGGCTTTTTCTCGGGGCTATCGGCACAAGACCCATTCCTGCCATGGCACCAGAACGGCCTTCTGTATAGGATTGACATCAGCATAGGAGTCCTGTACTAACGACCACCGTTGGTACATGTTAGCCATCGACATAGCTAGGGATGGGTGGCACCGGATGTTTCCGCCCGTGAAGGCGAGCAAATAGCCATTGGCACATTTTTTCCCCTTTTTGCTCCACGACCCCCTCGAATCGCCTTTTAAATTTTTGAAAAAATATAAGAAAATGATAAACATTTCAAAAAAAAATATCCTTTGAGGCGACCATGTATTATGTGTTTAGGGTTGTTAGGAAAATTAACAAGCATAAATTTCAATATATTATCCAAAATGGCGTCATGATTCGGTAAAAGTGTTTTTTTAGTTGCATATGACCTCCAATGAAATGTTTTTTTATATGAAAATATATGTACAAAAAAGTTACATCTGATTTTAACCGCCTACGGCCATTTACCATTTTTTAGATTCCTCAAAATCAAAAAGGAAATAGGAGGTTTTTTCAAGTTTTAGATTTTGATGAAAATATAAAAATAAAAAATTATTTTATTGTTTCAAGATTTATTATTAAAAGTCAATAATGTATTTATTGTTCTTTTGTCAAATAATTATTTGGAATTCAAATAATAAAGAAGTGTAATGCCATGGCCCAAGGGTCAATAGGATTGATAGATAGTATTGTCAACAAAGAATAACTCCTCTGCCGGAAGCTCATCCGGAAGAAACGAAAAAGTTACAAGTGATGGGATGAGAGTTGTCGTTGCCTATTCGATGGTACTCCAGAGGAGGGATCCTCATGGAGGGAAGAAGAAGTAGGGGGTCATAGGGCGGAGAGTCCTCGGGACGGTGGTACGCGATTACCCAGCTTCGGAACACCTGCTCGAGGACAAGGCCTACTGTTGCTTGTCTGGAATTATCTGGGCGTTTTCGCGTTGTTACAATGAGTTGTGGTTGTGTCTCTAGGGCTCCCAAGATCCGGCTTATAAAGGCGCTCGGATCTAGGGTTTACACGGAGAGTCCTAGCCAGAATACAAGATGCCTAACTACGGAATATTACATTGCCGTGCACGTTAAGGATCCACATTTCCTTACTCGTCGTAGTGGATCCGAATACTTCATGGGCCTTCACGGATCCGACTCCTGCATAGGTCGGTTCAGATCCGGCTCCTGTTCCTGGGTTGGACTTCATCCATTTTCTATCAACAGCAACTGGGCCGCCCGATGGGCCATATGCCACTATCACCATCTGTGGGCCACCCGGTCTTGCCGGATCTAGACCCCGTCGTTGATATACTCATAAAGTATACCCACAACAAGAGCAGTTTGATGAAAGGTAACCGAGTGGGAAGTTTGACTACTATTAAGTAATGTGATATAATATTATTAAGTATGCTTACGGATTAAATTGTTAAACAATTCAAAAAAAATCGTCGAAGTTTTTTAAATGTTGTTTTTTTTGAAAAAGATGCACCTGTTGACGACCTTCCTAGGCTAACAGTTGTTAAGCCTCTAGCGGGCCCACCTGAGGGCTGTGCTGACGGCAGTGGCTATGCCTACAGCCAAATGGACTGTAGAGAGATTGTACCGACGGCTGAAGGGCCCTTGATTAGTTCCACACAACTGATAATAGACTATGATGAGAATTACGACGCCCTCTTTTAAGCATCACGTTGTGGGTGCTCTTACATGAAAACGTGACACATGTTAAGCCATGTAATTTCGTATATGACCCGGTATAAAGTAGTACTCCACCTTGACTCATATAAGTTTTTTCACCTATATAACATGCACCCGAGACCTCCAACGAGGTTACCGTTTCCGCCACAACCAACATACGTTGATATGGTATCAGGCTTGCCTCTTCCATCGACGTCTAGCCCTAAACCAATATTTTCCGGTGCCGCTACTGCCGCCGCTGCTGTATCTCCGATGTCACCGCCGCCGCATAGCCCAATACCCTACAAACAAACTCTGTCGTCGTGATCTCCTAGATCACCGCCGCAATAGCGATACACAAAAACCCTACAAACAACCGCCGTCGTTGTGATCCCCATGATCATCGCCTCCGCGGTAGCCAAAACCGCCACCGCCAAGCTCCTCTTGGCCGCCGCAACTCAAAACCCTAGAAAACTACACCCACGTTCGATAACAACCCTACACCCGATCTACGATGGCATCGTCTTCTTCGTCGGGTGCCCTCAATAACTCCCTTAGCTCTTCTTGCGTGTGGTCTGACCTGAAGCAAGGTAAGGGAGGGTCGTTGCTGCCGGCACCGCCAGGGCTTTGCCCAGCAGCTTCTACCAACACCGGAGGAGAGGTGCATGGGAGGTCGGGGGAGGTGGAGGTGGGTGGCGTCGCCCCTGCGTCGCCCGTGGGGAGCAACTAGGGACGAAGGGTTTTTCTCCCAAAAAATCACTCTACTTAGCTATACCAGTATGTGATGAAAGAAATAGAACTACGTACGTACGCAACACAAGAACTCACAGGAACAATTTAAGAAAAATCGTTTTGTCAGGTCTGAAATGTGAAGTGCATATTCCGGGATATAAGGTAAAATCTTCAGATGCTTTTTTTAGTAGGGATTTCTATTTTCGTACCCTACTAAGTTACCCATCCCTAGTTTTCCTCAGCTTTCCCCTCCTCTAGTTTGAAAAGTGCACGTAGTGCTGGGGCCGGTAGCCGTCAGGAGAGGCCTTGACCGTTAGTCGACCGGGTGGGGCGCCAGCCTCCCTGACCGTCTCGTGCTGACGGGTAGGTCAGAGACACGTCGGAGCAGCCATCCATTTATCGCTGACGTGTGGGCCGTTTTATTTTTCATGATTTTATATGCGGTGCTGCCAATGACAAATGGGGCCGCTCTATAGGGCTGCCGCAGCCAATGACCAATGGGGTCGTATTTTTCAAAAGACATATATTGCCGCTCTGTGGGGCTGCCGCAGCCAATGACCAGTGGGGTCGTCTATTTATTTAGGGAAACTCATATATTGCCGCTCTGTGGGGCCTCCGCAGCCAATGACCGGTGGGGTCGTATATTTTTCAAGAAAAGACATATATTGCCGCTACGTGGGGCTGCCGCAGCAATGACCTGGGTCGTCTATTTATTAAGAGAAACTCATATATTGCCGCTCATGGGGCCTCCGCAGCCAATGACCAAGGGGTCGTCTATTTTCAGGAAAAGACATATATTGCCGCTCTGTGGGGCTGCCGCAGCCAATGACCAGTGGGGTCGTCTATTTATTTAGAGAAACTCATATATTGCCGCCCGCTGGGGCCTCCGCAGCCAATGACCATGGGTCGTCTATTTTTCAGGAAAAGACATATATTGCCGCTCTGTGGGGCTGCCGCAGCCAATGACCAATGGGGTCGTCTATTTATTTAGAGAGAAAAAATCATATATTGCCGCTCTGATATATGTCTTTAGAGAATATCATAGAGAGAAGCAACAAGTTCGCTAATTAATTATTCTTAAGCTAGACCGGAGAACCGCTGGCGTTCCCCACCGTCGGACGGAGCAGCCATCGCCGGCGCCTCGTCGCGCCGCCGGCTCTGTCCCCCGGCGGCGTCGGACGAACTGCGGCGCTGCACGTCAACCACGGCTCCAGCACTTGTTTCATCCGCACGCATTGTACCCACCGCAGGAAAGTCCGCCGCAAGCAGATCCGCCGCCCACGACGACCGGGATTTGTTCCGCGCACCAATTGGCATAGCTTGGTAAGACCTCCGCTTCTGCCTCCCCCGCCCCCTAATCGATTCGGTTCCCGTAATTTATTGGCGTTTGCAGGTACGAAATAGTCCTCAATGTCTCGTCGTAGCGGGTACACCGGCGAGGGTGGGGATTCGATCATGTCGTGGCCACGTTCTACTTCTCCTACCTCGTCGGAAGTGCAGGTATATAGCTTCAGCTCTCTGTACTACCGTTGAATTTGAAGTTCCGCCATGGCTTGTTGGGGTGATTTCAGTTGTTCTTTTTTCCATTATTGTTACAGTTAGCCAGGCAAGCCGATGATCCATGGTACATTGCATACCAAGATGAATCAACCCAGTGGTGTAGCCAGGGATTTGGAGGAGAAGGTGGCCAATTTAGGTGATGAATTGGCCCGTAAAAACCTGATGATGTTCGAGCTGAAGCGTATTGTGGAGGAAGAAAAGAAGAATTCAGAGCTTATTCGCAAGGAGAAGTTGAGAGTTGAGACAGATCTTGCCGTATTTGATCAAGTGGTAGAAAATCTAGAACATGAACTTAAAGTGATGGGAGAGGAGAAAAGTAGATTCATCTGTGCAGTTTTATTAGGTGTCATCCCTGTCCTAGCAGTTATGTGGTTCTGGTAGACGATTTAGTATAGAATTGTTATTCAGTAGATGGCTCTAACCACTGTATTTTGTTGTGGCTCTAAGCACTGTATTTCGGTGTACAATTTCCTACTTGTGCTAAGTAATGCGCACGATAATTTTAGCATGCATGAACATTTTATAAAAGTGAAGGGATCCCAAAAGTGAATGCATGTACCAGCCTCCGGATCAAATACATATCAATATCTTCCCAATCAAGTTGGGATAGAATTCAAATCATACATACGGATGTACATGGACACATCAAGAACGTGAAGAAGCTTTTGAGACGGAGGTAGTAGTTCGAACAATTTTATCCCATTTGGAAATTGAAAAATACAAATTTATAATAATTTATCCCAATTTGCGGCGTCGAACACGGCCGCGCAGCGATGGGCAAGAAAGGCCGGGATGACGGGCGGCTGAGGGGTGGTCATCTGCGCCATCAAACGTTGAAGCGATGTTATCGGCGATGGCTTCAATGTTCGTGGCATCGATGACCAGTGTCGGAACCGCCGCTGGTGTACTTCATCGGCGACGGATCTGCGGAGGGCTGGATCGGCGGCTTTGCGGCGGTTGTAGACGATGGCTTCAATCGTCTTGGCATCGATTCGCACTCGGCACCGGAAGTGAGACATCAACAGGCTGGGTCTGCGCCGTCGAAGCGATGTTGTAGGCGATGGCTTCAATGTTCGTGGCATCGATGACCACCGTCGGCACGGCCGCGTCTTGGTGTTCTTCATCATTCAACAGATCTGAGAATAGAATCGTGAGGCAGAGAGAGACATTTCAACTATTTCTGACGGTTAGATCCTCACCGGCACTCTTAGATCCACGGCGCACGCGGTTAGATGCACGCGCCGCACGCACGGGTAGATCCGCGCACGCCGCCGCCGCCGCACGGTTAGATCTGCGCCGCAGCGCCGCACGCACGGTTAGATCCGCGCCGCGCACGCGGTTAGATCCGCGCGCCGCACGCCACCGCACGTTAGATCCGCGCCGCCGCCATAAGCACGGTTAGATCCGGCGCGCACGCCGCCGCACGGTTAGATGCGCGCGCCGCCGCACGGTTAGAGAGAGAGGATGCGACTGGAATATGCGACCAGGGTTGGTAGGTATGTGCTCTGCTCTTGTCTCCGTATGCGTCCATCGTGGTCCATAGATACAGGCGTCCGATCATAAATGATCGAACGGTGAAGCGTTCGTTGAGCTTTCATCCAACCAAGATCCGTGTGACATACATCTCGACCAATTAGAGATCAGCCAGTGAGTACAAGTTAGGAAAACTGAGTAGAACCGAGAGGGGGAAAAGTGAGGAAATGTTTATCGGAAGGGCAAAACTGAGTATGACTGAGTAAGACAAGTGGGCCCGGAGGGGAAAACTGAGTAACACTAAGTAAAACAGGGGCACCCAAATAATAAATGGACTAAGGGAAATTGAAGCTTTTGGCATAAAAATTGTAAAATTGTGTTATTTGAACAATATATTACATTTTGGCCGACTAGATATTGTTTGCAACTCAAAGATACACAAGTGTGACTTATTTGGACTCATTTGGACAAAGTTTGTAAGCATAGTGGGTATTTGGGAGGTGTATTGAGCAGAAAGCCCTGCATCTTCATATCTAGTAGCTCATGGACTAGGAAGTGGTTTTGAAGCTTTTGGCATAAAAACTTCATATCTCTATATTTCCTTTTCCATTATTATTTCTCTAGGTTGTAGGTAACATAACAAGGCTCCATGGGAAGGTTCCACCATGTTTTGAATTATTTTGAATTGAACCCTAAAATGTTAAAACCCTAAAACCCTAAAACCCTAAAATGATAAATGTGGCTTAAATGTGGCATACAAATTGTTCATACAAAATTCAAATTGTTCAACACAAAGGCATCCCCAATACAAATTGTTCAACACAAAGGGATCCCCAATACAAAGGGAACCACAATACAAATTGTTCATACAAATTCAAATTGTTCAACACAAAGGCATCCCCAATACAAATTGTTCAACACAAAGGGATCCCCAATACAAAGGGAACCACAATACAAATTGTTCATACAAATTCAAATTGTTCAACACAAAGGCATCCCCAATACAAATTGTTCAACACAAAGGGATCCCCAATACAAATTGTTCATACAAATTCAAATTAGTTGTTCAGAATAAAATCTTTTTCTTGCTCCTGGTGTGACTCGCCGGGGCCACCACCTTACTCCGGGTAACCCTACCAGGGATATTACCGGTGTCTACCTTCCTTTTGCCCTCTTTCTTGTTCTTCTTCTTCTGCGAAGCTTCGCTTTTTCTTCTGCCATGAGCTCTTCGAAGTGTGCATCACACATGGCCTTACAACTATCGAGGCAATCTCGATAATATTCACTCTCCTCGGACTCATCGGTTGAAGCCTTTCTACATCCATCTGTTCCCTCTGCTCTCGATCCATCGGTTCAATCTCCTCATGTTGAACTGCTGCTTCAATCTCCTCTGATTTGTTGCTTCAATCTCCTCATGTTGAACTGTTGCTTCAATCTCCTCTCGCATTTGCTGCTTCAATCTCCTCATGTTGAACTGCTCAATCTCAAGTTGAATTGCTTTCATTCTCCTCTGCATTTCTGCTCCCGCCTGATCTTCCATTCCAAAAGCCGGATCAACTCCATTTTTACAAAGCCTAGCAATGTGTCCAGGGATTCCACAACGTTTGCACTTACGTTTTCGAATCGGTGCACCACCCTCTGCACTAGCTCTGATCCTATTCTTCCTCGGCCTACCTGCCGGTCTAGTCAATACTGGAGAGTACAGTTTGAAGCCTGGATCGACTTTCATCCATTGGTCTTTTCCCAACAAGGTAGGAACATTCATAGCATATGCAGCCCTAAATTTTGCAACAGAGAAATACTCTGACACATACTGATCAACTTCACCATCTTCACCCCTATAACACTCATGAAAAACAATGCGTGTATGCAGGGTATCCCACGGATCTGCCATCCCCTACAATGGCATGTCCTATCAACCAAACTCACTAGATACCTCCACTGCATGTTTTTACTGTCAGTGTAGGTTACCTCAGCCTCCATTCCTTTTCTGACGCATTGCATCCTCAATTGTTTTGCCCTCTCATGCAAAGACTTAATCAAAGATGCGAGCATGAGATGGCCAACATAATTTGTGGATGCAATTCTTTGACGCAGATCGATCTTTATCATGATCATCTGCCTAATCTTATCAAATATTTGCCACAGCATAAGCCCTTTCAATGACTTGACCTTTGAGTTGAAACTCTCCGCAAGGTTACTTGTTACATAGTCTACCTTGCAAATTTCATTGAATTGGCTTCTTGACCACCCTACCATGATGTTCATCCAAGTACTCCTTCACCCCAGGTTTTTGTTTATACAACACATCCAAATGAAACTTATGCTTCCTAGAGCTGCATGTGTATGAAGCTGGCCATAGGTTGTCAGTAAAAACTTTACCCTTGAATTTCTTTGTAAAATTCTGTACCAAGTGTCGCATACATTCCCTATGCTCCACTCCAGGGAATACTGCTTCTACCGCACTCTCCAAATCTTTGCAAGCGTCTGTGTGGATAACAAGTCCTGGTGGATGACCTATAAGGTCGCGCAAGTTCTGCAGAAACCAAGTCCAACTTTCCTCTGACTCAACCTCCAAAACTCCATAAGCAACAGGGAACATCCAATTATGTCCATCAACTTGTTGTCCGAAACCCACCGGGCGGCCCGGTCAACAGAGAGCCGGGAACAACTAGGGCTGCGGCTGGCCCCATCCCTCGAGCGACGGCCCGCAAAGCCTCCCCGTCGCGCGCGTGCAAATTGCAGGGCGTGCCACCGACCTATACCTGGTCAGGAAGGTGTGGATGATGCCTCGCTTAGTTTCCCGCAGGCACACACGTACACGTTAAATACGAGCCTCGATCGGCTCTCAGTTATCCTCGTGAATCGGCTCATGGAGCCGATCCACCCATGATTCGTCCAAGGTGGCCGAATATATGGTGGTCCTGCTTGATCAAGATAAAGCATATGAGATCCACGACGATTTAGGGTTTTCACCGCATAATCGGATCATCCTACTCACGAGTGGGCCTCGCGCTCGCGCATGGTGCTCGTAAGCCAATCCTAGACAAGGCCTAAAAACCAACACGAGGTTGATCCCCGGAACATCCTGTCTAGGGCTAGCAAACTACACCCTACGCGCCGCTGGATCCTCCAACCCTTTGTAAGGCCTAACTATTGCGGATGTTAAACTAATCCTTGATGAATCAAGGAGCAACCGTATCAGATCTACTAAATAACGATCAAGCGGGTGCCGCCCCTGCACCCATGATGAGGTACAAGGACGGCTAGATGCGCAAGGGTTGCACTACGACACATATGATACTAAGAACAATGCTAACCCTAACACATCTATGATAACTACGTTGCTCGCCATCAAAAAGGCTTCAGTACGAGCAACGCGTGAACAACGTAGGCAGGCTCGTGCGCCTGGTCGCGGATGCGATCTAGGCAGCATGGTGCTTACCGGGAGAAACCCTCGAGACGAAGGGGTTGGCGATGCGCTGAGATTGGTTTGTGTTGAACGTTGGTTGTTGTCTATTCCATAAACCCTAGATACATATTTATAGTCCAGCGGACTTTCTAATGTGGACGTGCACCAAACCGTGCACGAGATAAACTCTAACTTCTACGTAACCTACTATATAAAGATACACGGGCTAACTAGCCCAAACTCTGCGCATAAAGGCCGATTCACCTATTTCTTGATGTACATATCTTCAAGTCCATCTTGATCGCGGCCCACCTCGGCTTGGTCAAATTCTGGTGATAACACATTGGTTTTGGAAATGACATTTCCAAAATCATTATGCTTTTCTCGTCGGGTCATGTCGTGGCAGAGCAGAACCGTCGCAGTATTTCATGATGACGTCTTGCCTCCTCGCCTTCTCTGCGCGATTTGACGGTTCGGCCCACGTCCTCGCGATTTGACGGTTCGGCACCACGTCCTCGGAAACTGCTTGGGCATTAAATCGCTTTGCCCCTTTTATTTGGCCACTTCCCATAATTCCTTTCTTCATCCCCTTGCTCCACAGTAACCATCGGCAAAAAAAACCCCCTTAGTCCCCATGGATTCTTCCTCTTCCACTGCTTCCTCTGGCCTGTCTCTCAGTCCTCCTCCTCCACGAGCTCGAGCAGGAGGTCGATCTGATGGCCATCTACGAGGCCCACGCCCAGAATATTGGGACGCGCGGACTGGGACTTCTCCAATGAGTCGGAAGACGACGAACCCCTCACCGACGGGGAAGAAGACCTTCGTTCCTCATTGACGGGGAGCTGGAAGCAACAAGCGACGACGACCTCTTCCCCGGGACGGGGGCTTCTCCTCCGACGAGGAGGAGGAAGAGAGGAGGAAGAAGACGACGACTCCCTCGAGGGTTACCCACCAGCGAAGCGCCTCCGCATGTGGTGGGACGACGCAGCGATGACGAAGAAGAGGATGAAGCTCCCGCAAAGGGCCTCGGGAGCAGCATGAGGAGCCCGTCGGCAGCAGCGCCGATGGGAACTCCGGGGATGATGATGAAGGCAGTGACGGCCCGTAGATTAGGATCTACTAGTGTAGGCCTAGCAGTAGCGGACCCTCCTTTTGTTATTCCCTTCTTAAGCAATCGGTTCCTCCCATGTAAGAAATCTAGTTATCAATGGAGAATTTTTCCAACTTGATCTCACCGATTCTTTTTTTTTATGCTAGCTTGGCCGATTGTCAACTTGATCGATTTTTAATGAGCCGATCTCCACACATCGATCCCCCATGATCCGCTCCTCATCTTTTTGTCATCGGAATGATTGTGAGCTTGGTCAGCTCAACAAGTCCATGTCCGCGGAACCAGCCGACGACTATGTAA
This sequence comes from Lolium multiflorum, assembly GCA_030979885.1. Taxonomy (NCBI): domain Eukaryota; kingdom Viridiplantae; phylum Streptophyta; class Magnoliopsida; order Poales; family Poaceae; genus Lolium; species Lolium multiflorum. The sequence goes on from CM061750.1 coordinate 82,211,551, forward strand.
TCGGCTCCTCCAACAGCATCCAGGAGGCCAGGCTCCCCGAGCTTCAGCCGAGGTGAAAACCATGATGAGGGCCCGCAATTCAGACAAACAGTCCCAGGTTTGATCACGCCTGGAAGAGACATCGCGCAGGGCCAACCAGCCGATCATCCTTCTCCCATTGTCAGCCGTTACTTTAGGCGATCACCCCTGACTCAATGAACAATAGGCTGTTTTGGGATGCCAACTCTCTCATAACAACATTGCCAAACTGGTAATGAGGCAACTTTGAGCGCTCGTACTAGAGCCGATGGCTGCGCATCGGCTTTGCACCGTGAGACACTTCAAACAGGATCATGACTCTTACCCTTTAACCCCGCAGGCTGGTAATTTGATCTTGGGCAAGTGTCCTCAACGAAGCTCTAGGCTTGTCTCTCAATTGATGTGGGAACTGATATATTTTGGTGACACCAGCGCTATTCCTCTGACAAGCTATGGTACAACGCTAGCCGATTCCAAAAATAAATCGGCTTCTGATAGCAAAGGATCCTCCAGGGCAAAGAAATCTCCAAGGTCAGATGCCCCCCGAGCCTTTGACCAAGGCGAGCATGAAAGCGTACCGGTAGCATCGGGCCACTATCCGCTTCTCAGCTGCGGTGCGGCATCAACCGATTATGACCAAATCGGCTGTCAACAACATAGAACCTTCGGTCCAATGGGGCAACCTCTGGTGAAAATGAGTTCAATCTAGCCGGATGATCGCCGGTTGTTCTCTGATTCTAGCCTGATTGGGTACGGCTGCAATCCTTGAACTTGCCAGCAGCGTTACACTTGAAGGCTTGCAAACGACGCTGGAGGTCCTCGCGGAGAAGACCTGAGTCACCAAACAGTTGGAGAAATCTTCGCAGAGCCTCATCCTGTAACGGTGCGGCATCAACCGATTCTAACCAAATCGGCCTTTCAAAAGCAGAGGACCTTCAACGTGAACTGCCCCCGAGCTTCTTCAGCTTTCATCAATGTAGCAGAAAAAACTTCTATCCAAAGAGCCGATGCAACCAAACAAGGCTTAGAAGGATAAGTGGCCCTGGATGCTAACACTGATGTTCTTGCTCACCCTACCGAACCTGCCAACTAAGGTGGCCCTGGGCTTCCATTTGCAACAGTTGTATTCCTTGAGTCGATGGCCATGCATCGGCTGTGCTCAAAAATTTCAATTTTTTCACGGCCGACTTGTGCGTCGGACCCATACTTGATAGTGTTACCTCATATGTATTTTATCCACCTAGGTGCCCCCCCGAGCCGATTCTGCCAAGAAAATTGATGGTATCGGCTCTTTTAGGTAGTCCCTGCTGGGTCAAATGTCGATCCCAGGCAGAATAGATGGTGAGGATAATCTTGGCCGATTGCTGGAATCGGCCTCCATGTTGCTTGCTCGTTGAAGGTTGGGCCGATCGCAAGGATCAGCCTCGCCATGTTTGCTTCTTGACGTAGTCTTGCTATCGGTCAGTGGATAGAACCAGCCTTACCCCGTTCTTTGTCACATCGATGCGTTCGTCGTCCAAATTGATGCCCGAGAGTGGTTCTTGACCTGATGTCTCCCAAATGCCCATGCCGGCTGTCGAAATCTCGGCTGAATCATTGGCGTGGACGACTTCCACTTCATCTCCATCCCACTGTATTAGGCATTGGTGCATCGTGGATGGGATGCAATAGTTGGCGTGGATCCAATCCTCCCTAACAGCATAGGTGCTTTTTGTCGACAATAAAGAACGTCGTAGGGATAGTCTTCCTTCCTACGGTCAGATCCACGTTCAGAACACCTTGTGCGCGGATGCTTGGCCGTTGAAATCGCTCGATGTTACATTGGTTTTGATCAAATCGAGCTGGAGCGTCCCAACCCGTAGCATGGAGTATGGCATAATGTTGACTGCCGCTCCGGTGTCCACCAACATCTTATTGACAAGCTTCCCATTGATGTAACCTCGCAAGTACAGGGCCTTCAGATGCCTGTAACTCCTTTCTCGTGGCTTCGAAGATGACCGGCGGGCCGTCCAATTGTGCCACAGTGCTTCATATAACCTTGGAGCGCTAAATTCCGCAGAAGGATGAAGACCATGTTTGTGCCAGCCGATGTTTCATCATCGGCTTTCCTTTGCTTAGGGCGCCACTCTTTTCTTTGTGGCCGACCTTCTTCATCCAGGGTTCGCTGAATTTTGGCGGCCAGGTCAGCCGTGCCTTCCTCAACGTGCGCAGATATAACCTTTCGGCTTCTTCCAACGCACGTAGTCGCTGAACCCTTTGTTTTTGGGAGTGGCTGAGCCCATCAGGACACCATCTTGGCCGATGATACTTATCCTCTTCATCATCGCCCTCTAGTTCCTCGCGATCTTCCATCTGAACGGACTCAGCACGCTTACTCCAAGGCGGGAGAGGCCCTAGACGCTCGAACACGGACACCTGTACCCTTCTTCTTTTGTTTACATTCTGGGCAATTGCGATCGTTGGTAATCGGCTCATTCCGGAATCCAGCATGTCGAAGAAGGGAGTCCCAGTGCCTATCCACATTGTCCGGCTCCTTGACCTCCTCCGGCGGACGTTCGTACCGTCGTTGCCTCCGTCACGCTGACGGTACCTCCTGTCCTCTGCATTGGACCGATGACTTCTTTTATCGTCTTCGCCGTAGCGGCGCGTCGGTCATATGGCTGTTGATATTCTGAGGAGATGCTCGGATAATGGGCGTGGATGCCGTATGTTTCTCACCTCCTCCTCGGCCAGGTACCGTTTATCGTCGTCTTGGGGCCGGTCACGTGGAACGGCCTCCTCTTTCTCTTTGCCACGAGTGGCTGCTCTCTGCTTTGTCCGCGTCATGGCGATTCACGAACCCTGCCATATTGGCATCGAAAGAGAACCCTGGTTCTCTTATGGAGTGGCTGAGATCGACCGTGTTGACATCAGGCAACGGGCGTGTGTCTCCGTCGAGCTTGATGCCGTGCGAACGGGTCTTCCCACAGGAGCCGACGAGTTCGGTTCCGAGGACCGCCTTGACCTTGTTATGCTTCATCTTGAGCTTGTCAGCCAGGTCCTCGTACTTGACCGGAGTGCTTTCCGCCATCTCGAGATGTAGATGGCGATGTGGTGGATGTTGAAGATGGTCCCACCGGCGTGCCAGAATGTGTTGACGTCGAAAACCCACCGGCGGGCGCGACCGGTCAACACCGTAGAGCGGGAACAACTAGGGCTGCGGCTGGCCCAGTCCCTCGAGCGACGGCCAAAAGCCTCCTGGTCGCGCGCCGATGCAAATTACAAGGGCGTGCCACCTGACCTATACCGGTCGGGAAGGTGTGGATGATGCCTCGCTTAGTTTCCTGCAGGGCACACACGTACACGTTAAATACGAGCCTCGATCGGCTCTCAGGTTATCCTGTGAATCGGCTCATGGAGCCGATCCACCCATGATTCGTCAAGGTGGCCGAATATATGGTGGTCCTGCTTGATCAAGATAAAGCATATGAGATCCACGACGATTTAGGGTTTTCACCGCATAATCGGATCATCCTACTCACGATTGGGCCTCGCGCTCGCGCACGGTGCTCGTAAGCCAATCCTAGACAAGGCCTAAAAACCAACACGAGGTTGATCCCCGAACATCTGTCTAGGGCTAGCAAACTACACCCTACGCGCCATCCTCCAACCCTTTGTAAGGCCTAACTATTGCGGATGTTAAACTAATCCTTGATGAATCAAGGAGCAACCGTAACGGATCAGATCTACTAAATAACGATCAAGCGGGGTGCCGCCCCCATGATGAGGTACAAGGACGGCTAGATGCGCAAGGGTTGCACTACGACGGCATATGATACTAAGAACAATGCTAACCCTAACACATCTATGATAACTACGTTGCTCGCCATAAAAAGGCTTCGACGAGCAACGCGTGAACAACGTAGGCAGGCTCGTGCTGCCTAGATCGCGAGATGCGATCTAGGCAGCATGGTGCTTACCGGAGAAACCCTCGAGACGAAGGGGTTGGCGATGCGCCGAGATTGGTTTGTGTTGAACGTTGGTTGTTGTCTATTCCATAAACCCTAGATACATATTTATAGTCCAGCGGACTTTCTAATGTGGACGTGCACCAAACCGTGCACGAGATAAACTCTAACTTCTACGTAACCTACTATATAAAGATACACGGGCTAACTAGCCCAAACTGCATATAAAGGCCGATTCACCTATTTCTTGATGTACATATCTTCAAGTCCATCTTGATCGCGGCCCACCTCTGGCTTGGTCAAATTCTGGTGATAACACAACTGAGCAGCAACTAGCTGTCCTTTAAACCTACCATGAAGAGCTGATGCATCCACGGCCAAATAAGGCCTGCAACCGTCCAAAAAGCCTTTCCAGCAAGCTTTGAAACAAACAAAAGCCCTTCTAAAACATTCCTTGTGCATTACCTTCCGCTTTTCAATTTGTAGGGAACTGTATGCTTGTCTATTGCTACAACACTGTCTGGACTAGCCATCTCCACTTCAGCTTTGAAAGTGTAAAGCAATTGAAAGCTTTCATTCCATGGACCATTGATCTTGTCAAGAGCCATTTCCTTTGCATAGAACATCCTCATGTAAGGTACTTTCATCCCTTTATACTTCTCAGCCACCTTTTTTGGAGTGCCGTTGGACCAAGTGAAGGAGTTTCTCTCAGCCAATCTAGGATTATATCTGCCAACCACCTAGTCTTCGCTAGCTTTGTTTTCAGGTCTGGCTCCCCCTAGAGGTGGACACCTATGGATCTCCTTATTAACCTTTATCTGAAACATAATGATAAGGGATGTCAGTAATAGATAACAAATTTTACACCGTGATCTAAATACACAACTGGTTGGCGTAGTACCTGAACCAAGCTGCTTCTGCGCATTGTGGATGCATGCAGCCTAAACCTACACCTTGGGTATGGGCATTTAATTGTGAACCTACCTGGCTCACTTTTAATAACCTCATAATTATTCTTAGTGAGAATGTGATATGTAGTAATTGCATTACGGCAGTCCATCATCGTTTGAAACACGGTGCCTTTTGCAAGCTGAGGATCCTCCCTGTTCCACTCAATTGTTGGCAAGTCTTCACCTTCGTAATCGGCTAAAACGAGGCTGTCATCGTTCTCATTCTTCTCTTCATCATCAGTCTCATCAAATCTGGCACCAAAAGCAATATCTTCCATGTATTGATCCTCCATTGCCGCTTACTGCAACGATCTACCAATTCGGAAACATTAACTCATCCTCATCATCTTGGGATCCCCAATCTGCATCGTCCTCCACATTGACCACAGAACGATCGCTACCACTGCACAGGGGATGATGGTGCTGGACCTACAAGGATCACCGCGGCGCACACAATTAGCAGAGGGCAGAGAGAGACATGATGCCCGACCACCTGATGATGCCCGACCACGATGATGCCTGGCCCCTGTCCACATGGACACGAATTTTACCGAAATGGCAAGAAGCATTCAAAGCAAAAAGAATTCCCAGATCATCGTCGGAAATTAGTGGAACCAATCTTAGCTCCGTGCTGTTGAAATATTCGAAATGAACTGCATCGCGAGGGCTCCAGGGGTACTTATCGAAGATGTTAGCTTTCAAATCCTCAACGAGATGGTGGTTGCAACCACCGCAGGGAAGTAAAACCCATTCATTTCACGTTTAGAATCACGCGTAAAGCTAGAATCCAGCCTAACCACCAGCCGAAAGCCAGCGCTGGATCAATCCTATTCGAAAGCAACGCATTAGTTGAGCAACAACGATTGGCGCTCAAAAACTGCCTACTGTTAATTCACATAGGCAGACGATGCTTACCCAGATGGAATCCATGCGTTAGATCCCTCCGATTCCCAATCTTCTCGCGGCTGACGGGAAGAGTCGGCACATCAGACGGATATACAAACTCTACCGCGACAGGGGTAGATCTAGATCTGGTGGAGGCGGATCCCTCTCCGCCTCCCGGGGTGGTGGTGGGGGGGGGCGCGGCTCGGCGGCGACCATAAGGTAGGAGGGCAGGATGGCGTGGCGGCGGAGGGGCGGTGTGTGAGCTCCTCCAGTATCGGGCGGAGTGGAAAGCTTTGGGTGAGCTCCTCGAGTCAACAGTCAACATAGTTCGAAAGAAACGGTCAATTCAACACCAACGCGACTCCCTAGCCGTCACCGGTAACGGTGAAGGCCTCGACCAGACGGCAACCCTCCCGTCTGAGCGTGCGACGGGTTTCAAACTAGAGGGAGGGGAAAACTGAGGAAAAACTAAGGGGCTGGGGAAAACTGAGTACAACTAACGAACCAGGGGCACGAAAATAGAAATCCCTTTTTAGTACCATCATCAGATGCTTCTAACAGCTATCTAATGCTATGCCTAACCTTTTATTTTCGTCTGCTCTACACACGGCCCATTCGGCCCAAAAATGCTAATGCAAATATTGCTAGGGTGATTGACTAACTGACAGCAGTAAACTGTTTCTCTTCGGTTATCCTCTTGCAGCCTAGGTGCCGCAGTAGCATCGAAGGCGGAAAAGAAATAAAACTATGTACGTATGCAGGCACAAGAACACACAGAAACAATTTAAGAATATTCATTTTGTCTAGATAGCACAAGAACACAGGAACAATTTAAGAATATTCATTTTATCAAGATAAAATTCTCTTCCAAAATGTGATGTGCATATTAGGGGAGATAAGGTAAAATCTTCAGATGGTTCAATCTTTTGCCCGCTCATTACACGGCCCATTTGGCCCAAAAAATGGTAAAGCAAATATTGAGGCTGACTGACTATTGTTGTAGCTGGCAGGAAAATGTTTCTCCTCAGTTATCCCCCTGCAGCCTAGGTTCTGCAGTAGCATCGGAGGGAGGTTGTCTTGGACTTCGTCTTCATCATGCAACAGAGAGATAGGGTGCCGGGCGCCGGCGGCAGCTCAACTCCATCACGAACTCCTTAGCCGGGCTGCCCACCGTAGCCCGGACCTTCTGCTTCGGCTTGCTGCTCAGACACTGTTCAAGTAGGCAACCCAGCATCGTCGAAGGGCAGATTGGCCACCACTCATTGCATAGGATCTCCAACTGAACAAGCATATAGGTACATATGGATTAGATGAAACAGTAGATTCAGAATTGTGAATATATGCATATAGGAAGATAGGACATGATGAATCAGTGAGCTGAAATAGTGATGCACTTTTTGGATGCTTAGCAAAACATTATGGAAATAGATCACATGTCACCATCCGAAAATAGTCTACAAAGGCAGGAAATTGCGGTCTAACAGGTAATTGTAATCGCATTGGTTGATGACCTATATATCGAAGCAAGCACCTCGACAAAGGCCAAAGACTTTCGATGGGTTTTGTGGAGTGACAACAATCAAAATGAAAGTACAAATACATATAAAAAGCTTTAAACTGGTGCACATAAATCGTAAGGCGCCATAAAAGATCTACAAATGCAGCCTGGTAGTTTCTTTATAGGAAATCGGCAGGGACATATAAAAGGCTCACCTTATCATCACTTGCTAAGGTCAAGTTTCTTTGTAATGTAACTCAGGATCGAGCAGATCTGCATACACCTATCGCTGGAACAAGCAAAAAAATCACATTGAACAGAATATATTAGATTCTTGCAATCTAGTTACATGTTAGTAGATCAAGGGAAAACTGAATTGCTGGCAGGAAAGACACAAACGGGGCAGGAATTTCAAATGAAACATCTTATAAAATTCCCAAGAGGGCTGTTTTTCAAGGTACTTCCTCTTAATATTTTTTTTTCAAAAAAAACATGCTACTTATACCAGAGCACAGTTGCTACTAGTAGAAAACATAACAGACACACTGAGTCATCTAAAGCTGGGTAAGTATTTCCATAAAAATATGCTACAAATAAAAGAATGTCAAGTCTGAGAAGTCTCAAATATTCTAGAAGTCAAATAAACTGCAAAATTAAAGTGAAACTCACTTAATTCTCAGTACATATTTGGCACCTGAGGCAGCAGTTTATCTTTTTTTTTTCGATAAAGAGCATATATTAATATCATGGAGATACCAATTACACCCGGCCTCTGTAACAACATCATACTCTAATGGCATAAAAGATGCCCACGGCCAAACAAGAAAAAAGAAATACAAAAAAGGTCCCGCTACAGAGATTCATAACTTGAAACAACAACACTGACACCACCAAGATAACACCAAAAGATCAGCTTCTCCATAAGCGACGCCTCCAAGAAGAAAACAGTGCACAAACGCTGTCGTCGTCCGATCATAGATCTTAGGTTTTTTACCCTGAAGAAAGTCATCTCTCTCAAAACAATGCCTTCAACAAAAACATTGTCAGGCACAACCAATAAAGGCCAGACCTTGGATTTTCATCCTGAAAGATAAGACTCTGAACTTCTCATGTGCATGAGTTTAAATTGTAACCTGGAAAACAGTTTAATTTTTATGTGAGGAAGCAAAACCTTTTGTGCATGAGAATCAGTATAAATATAGAATATAACTGCAATCTTACTAGTTGGGTGAAGTGACTAGTGACAACCCCCCCCCCGTATTATTTGGAATGCTCACTCAGATTTAAGCCAGCAATAGCCAGTTTGTCTTATTGTGTGGAGAGTTTACCATTTGCGCTCTTACTTCTGGGTTTCAGAAGCTCTTCATGGTCAACAGTCTCGCGATTCACTCTATCTTCAGAAGATGGCTGGTTTGAGGCTACTATATCTGCATTAATCTGTTTGGGATGGAATGTGTAGTTAGAATAAACAAATGTTACAAGATAATGGGCATCACACTTGTGCACGAAATTGTGTGCTGTTGAGCACATATCTGATAGTTCTTTAATAGTACCTGTGTTTTATTTGCAGATGTTGTCGTCTTGGTAGACTGTGGTGCTGAGGTTTTCTCAGTCTTCTGATCGCGGTCTTCACAATTATTTAATAATTTCATGGTTCCATTATTAATGATAGAAGAGAGATGGGAGGTGGTTCTCCTTCTTGCAGCTTTGGTCCTCTGTCCTGTTAGAGTAATCTGTGTTGCTATCTTCGGGGTTTCAACTACCAAGGAAGAAAGGGACCTCTCTTTTCTCTTTGCTGGCGATGTAATAGTTGGATCCTTAGAAGCAGAAGCTTAAGTGGAAATACCTTATTCCTGACACTCTGAAGATTTTTATCAGGCCTTCAAAGATGAGAAGATTAATCATGTCAGGTAGAACCATATAGTTGAGTACTTGAGTCGAGATCGCAACACTACGGGAGAGACGGCGTGTGCCGACGGCCAGCCGATGTGCCGACGGCCAAATGTCGGGGCCGTCGGCACAGAGGCCTCCAGTTACCGGCGACGGAGCTCACCGTCGGCACAGCACGGCCGTCGGCACAACGCACAGCAGACCGACGGTCACCCTTGGCGCAGATGAGGCTGTCGGCACAGCTAGGTGGAGCCCGAAGGCCACCGTCGGCACACGAACTGATAGGCGGGCCCAGCCGTTAGGCTGTCACAGCGCCGTCCATGCTGTGCCGACGGTAGCCCAGGGCGCAACCACAGGCTGGAACACTAAACTTTTGATTTACAAGAAAAGTAAGCGTGCGTATTTTAGCCAATGCTATTAGAAAAGATAACAATATATCAGGCAGTTAGTTAGCACGAGGGGCCCTCATGGCTGTTACAACTAGTAACCACGAGAAACTATTTTCAATTCAAATGCATATAGATAAATGTCCTTAACAAAAAAATGTTTAGTACACTTTTCTGCAATTCAAATGCATATAGATAAATGTCCTTAACAAATCAAATGCAACTGTGAATAAATGTTGTGTGTAAGCGCGATGATCTACTGAAATGCATTTAAAATGTAGCATTTTGAACAAAAGGGAATTGACGAGTTGAAAAAACAATGTTATACAGATAAACCTTGATATTAACCATAACTTACATGAGTTTCTCTTCAGGAGCAATACCAAGATAAACATTTCATACTGGTCAGGAGTCTATCTCTTCATCATCTACTTTCTTCATAATACACTCCCGACAAACTGCGTACAAAATGATGGTCACAAGAGGAACTCTAGAAACAAGCATGCTAGTTTGAGACTTGATAGAACTGAATTTTATGCGCTTGACACATCAAAACTTCATTGGACGTAATTAGCAAGTATCGGTAATGCAATAGAGTAGATGTGTGATTGCATCAAGATTGAAAGTGCATTTTTCTTGAAAAAAAGTCCTCGAAAAAAATTGAGCGCGTAACAAATTTTATTCAAGAATGTGAAGCCTTGGTTGCCACGCTATACTACAAGGTGGGAGTTCTTTCATGTTGTAAAATATCATGTTGGCGCCGGCATGGTGCGATTAGCCGGCACCCCCTAGTCGGACCGAACCCACAGGGGGCTAGCGGAGGTGCTAGACGGACTGGAAAACGGGGCGGGCAAGCCCTAGTAGTGAAAATGCCGCGTCCCGTCGACGGCCACGCGGCGGCGAAAATGCGCGCCACCATCGTGTTCCCGCCTTTTCCTTCCGTCCTTTTTCACCGCTTCCTTTTCTCGCTATATGATATAGGAACAGCCGCCATTCGTGATGTACATCTAAACTCTCCTTTGCTCTCTACCGTTCTAGCTCTAACCTACGTGGAGGCATAGGCGGAGGTGCTACACGCCTCCAACTACCCCTGCCCGCGGGGCTACTAGTGCCCCCCGGATGGAGGCTGAGCACCGAAGGCGTGCCGGTATCTCCCGACCCACAAGGCGCGAGTTACCCAGCTTCGGAACACCTGCACGGAGACAGGGCCTACTGCTGCTTGTCTGGAATTATCTGGGCGCTTGCGCGTTGTTACAATGAGTTGTGGTTGTGCCTCTAGGGCTCCCGGGATCCGGCTTATAAAGGCGCACGGATCTAGGGTTTACATGGAGAGTCCTAGCCGGAATACAAGTTGCCTAACTAGGGTACAATATCTTGCCGTGTACGTCAAGGATCCGCCTTCCATCTTTGGCCGTGCTGGATCCGGATACTTTATGGGCCTCCACGGATCCGGCCTCCTTCGTAGGTCGGTTGAGATCCGGCTCCTTGTTCCTGGGCTGGACTTCATCCTTCATGATCAACAACAACTATGCCGCCCTATGGGCCATACGCCACCATCACCGTCTGTGGGCCACCCGGGCTTGCCGGATCCAGGCCATGTCGTTGATATACCCATAAAGTATACCCACAACAGCAGTCGCGGTGGAAACTGCCATCCGGGAGCACTCGCCCCCACGCGGGCATCTTCGGCTCGTACGGCCGCAGCCGGAATGGCAGGTGCCTCCGGCGTACTCCATGGTTGCGCAACATTACATACACGTACGCCGACGATCCGGAGGAGTATCGCGGCCAGCGTGCCGCCATACGCGCATCCCTCGAACCCAATCCTCCGGCGCCGGTGGGCTACGCTCGGTCCGAGTGAGAGAAGAGGAGCAGACCTACCGTGCACACCGTGGCGAACTCATACAATATATTATTTAATTTTTCGATTGTCCGGGGCTGCGGCATTTATGTGATCGTGCCGAGGGCCTCATATGGGCCAAAAAGTAACACATGCGACAGACGGACGCCATATGGCTTGGCCCAGTGAAGATGCTCTAGGCCTCTTCTCTCTAGTCGATATCTCCGAAATCGTTAAAAAAGGCCGACCTTCGCGAAGGGAAGACAACTCGCTCCGCACGCGACAAGTGGCGCGTTGTGGTGCCAGAAAATCCCTGGGAAGTGGTCTCCCTGCTCGCTACGTGTCGCAAGGGGAAACAAGGTGAAGATGGGAGAGGAGAGAGAAGACTGGGTTGCGTCAGTTTTTTCCCTTTTTCTTCTAGATTCGTTTTTTCAAAATGAAATATCTTGAGAACCGTAAGTTCAAATTGCGAACCATTTTTACTTTTGAGATCATCGCGTCGAGATCTTCAAAACTAGATCCCATGTTGATAGGTTTGGAGATACTTTTTTTCGTACTTCAATAATATTATGATTGTACATGTGGTGTGTACCTAACTGTACTCGTGTTTCAACGATAAGTACTTGTTTTTAGTGTATTTGGTGCAATTTTTCCCTTTACTCGCTAATGTACTCGCCGGTGTGTGCACTGTACTTACGCGTATCGTACTGCTCGTGTCCGTGTACTTCTATACATGTACTTGCTGTGTTCAATCATTTCCTATCGCGTTGTACCGCTCGTGTGCGTGACTGCACTCGCGTGTTCATACGCGTGTGTTGTGCGTGACTGTACTGCTCGTGTGCGTGACTGTACTTGTACTCGCCTGTGTGTTCAACTGTACTCGTGTGTTGTGCGTGACTGTACCTGCTCGTGTACGCGACTGTACTCGCTCGTCTGCACAACTGTACTCGCTCATATGCGCCACTGTACTCGTGTGTTATACGCAACTGTAATTGTCGGGTATACATAACTGTACTCGCATGTTGTGTCGGGAGTGCTAGCAACGCGCACGGAACTACTAATCGATCGCGGAGCGAGTACATGTGGAGCATGAGGGGAGTACGCGCGAGAGAGTTTCGCACGAGTACGCACGGACGTACGCTGCGCTCGCTTGGCTGGCCACGCGTCACGCTGTCGCTGGCCCATCTTCCCTTCGGGAAGGTTGGCCTCTAGGGAACGATACCCCGATATCTCTAGTCGATATATGCAGTCCAAAGTCCACATTTTAGCTCAGAGCACGTTTCAGATGGGCTAATACCCGCAGAGTCTGCCCCCATGGAGCAGCAAATCGGCCAAGCCTACCAAAGACCCTTACCAACCCACTTTTCATAAGTTGCTACTTCGTGACCAAAGCGCTCATTCTTCATGTACTTTTTTTCACAAAAATAATTCTACAAGCTATTGGCAGAATCTATTCTAAGATATTCTCTTTGTATGCATCCTGGTTATTATGCTCTGCTGGCCTTACCACACTATAGTAGCCAGGACGCAGAAGGTGTCTAGGTGAGGGGTATTCAAGATTTTACACCAAAAAGTATCTACGGCACAGGCAATCTCACTCAGATTTCAGCTATACCAGTATTCAACATAATGCGAAACCTGCACGAACGACGTCAGGAAAGAAACAGAATTACTCCGGAAGAGCACACATAAACACACACGAAACAATTTAAGAAAATTTAGCTGGTCTGTAAATTCTCGTCGGAAATGTGAAGTGCATATTCTGGGAGCCAAGGTATAAATCTTCCATCTTCTTTTGATGCCTCTAACAAATCTAATGCTACGCCTAACCTCTTTCTTTCGACCGCTCTTTACACGGCCCATTCGGCCCACAAAATTGTAAAGGTCAAATATATCTATGCAACTATTACTAGGCTGACTGGCTGGTAAACGATTATTGGAGCTAGCAGCAAAATGTTTCTCTTCTCCTGCAACCTAGGTGCTGCAGTAGCATGGGAGGGAGGTTGTCACGGAGTTTGTCTTCATCATGCAGCACAGAGATACGGCCGCCGGCCGCCGGCGGTAGCGCAGCTCCATGACAAACTCCTTGGCCGGGCCGCCCACCGCCGCCCGGACCTCCTGCTTTGGCTTGCGGCTCAACCACTGTTCGCGTAGGCGGTGTAGTGTTGTCGATGGGCAGATTGGCCATTCATTGCATAGGATCTCCAGCTGCACATGCAGAGAGGTACAGGATCATGAGAAAGAGCAGATTCAGCATTGTGCATGTATATACATACTTTATCTCGGCACGCACACAAGCTAACCGGAAGATATGATAGGATGGATCATTGCGCTGCAATGGTTCAGTGGTGTTTTCTTTAGGAGCTTTGCAACAGAACAATGATGCAAATAGTTCTTATGTCACCATCCAAATCTACAAATGCAGCCTAGTGGTTTCTTTATCAGGAATTGGTGGGGGACAGTGGCCCCTTCAGTATTTATGAAAACAAATCTCCAAACGCAGCAAACTCCAGTCTAGCAGGTAACTGTATTCGGATTGGTAGATGATCTGATACTTCAAAGCAAGCACCTCCACAAAAGACTAACAAATGATGCACATAAATCATATGTAACCATCAAAATCTACAAATGCAGCCTGGTGGTTTCTTTAGTGGAAAACGCCGGGGACAGTGAAAGCAGTCAAAATGAAATTACAAGGACATATAAATAGCTCACCTTATCATCACTTGCTAGCTCAAGTTTCTTTGTAATGTAAGTCAGGACGGAGGAGATCTGCATACTCCTATCTCTGAAACAAGTAGAAAAATCATATTGAACATAATATATTAAATTCTTGCAATCTAGTTACATGTTATTAGATCGGGAAAAACTGAATTGCTGGTAGGGAAGACTAAACAAACAACACAGGATTTTCAAATGAAACATCTTCTCCATTGCTGATAAAATTCCCGAGAACACTATTTTTCTACATACTTCCCCTTGGTACATTTTTTTTAAAAAAAAACTCTTGCTTATACACAGGTGCTACTAGTAGAAAACATAACAGATACAACAATCCATATAAAACTGGGTAAGTATTTCCTGAAATATAGGCTACAAATAAGAGGATGCTAAGTCTGAGAAGCCTCTAGTATTCTAGAAGTCAAAGAAACTGCAAGATTAAAGGGAAACTCACTTAATTCTCAAGTACATATTTGGTATCTGAGGCAGCAGTTTATCTTGTACCCTGCGACACAGTTAAATTTTGATGTGAGGAAATAAAATGTTTGGTCCATCAGAATAGGTATAACTATTGAATAAACTCTAATCTTACTGGCTCGGTGAAGAGACTAGTGAAAACCAGACTGGGGTAGTTACTCCATCATGCGAAGAACCAGTGATTGTAGAACCAACCGGTTCCTGCCGTGGGTCTGCTTCTGGGCTTTTCCTCAAATTATCCTCCATGGTTGTTTTATTGGAATGCTCACTCAGGCTTAGTTCAGCAATAGCCAGTTTTTCTACCATGTCATCTTTCCTTATGGAGAGTTTACCATTTGTGCTCTTAATTTTGTCCTCCTTGGCGGTAGCGCCATGGCTCTTAGAACCTGATCCAAGCGATGTATTCCTGCTTGCCTCAATACAACTGTTCAAGGGTTTTCCCTGCAAGTCTGCTTCTGTAATTTTCCTTAGACTATCCTCTGTGGTTCTTTTATCATTGGTTGATACAGATTCTGAAGAATTGCCTTTGTTTTCGTCTACAAGTTTTAACTTGTTTGGGTGCTTACCCACCCTTATTCCAGTAATAGCCACTTTATCTGCTGCGACATTTTTCCTTATTGAGATTTCACCCTTGGTGCTTTTCATTTTGTCCTCCTTGGCAGCAGCGTACTTTCTTTTAAGACTTAATCTAAGCGATCTCTTCCCACTTTCCGTGACCAAACTGTGTAAGGGTTTCTGAAGTTCTTCATTGTCAATTGTCTCACGATTCTCTCCAACTTCAGAAGATGGCTGGTTTGAGGCTATAACATCTGCATTAATCTGTTTGGGATAGAATGTGTAGTTAACATAAACAAATATTAAGATAATTGGTATCAAACTTGCAAAAAAAAACTATGTGCACATATCTGATAGTTCTTGAATAGTACCTGCGTTTTATTTGCAGATGTTGTCATCTTGCTAGACTGTGGTGCTGAGGTTTTCTCAGTCTTCTGATTGCGGCCATCGGAATTATTTAGTAATTTCATGGTTCCATTTGTAATGAGAGAAGTGATATGGGAGGTTGTTGTCCTTCTTACAGCTTTGGTCCTATGTCCTGTCAGACTAGTCTGTGTTGCTATCTTCGGGGTTTCAACTACCAAGGAAGAAAGGGACCTCTCTTTTCTCTTTGCTGGCGATGTAATATTTGGAACCTTAGAAGCATCAACTTCTGTCTTGTGTGGAAACACCTTGTTCCTGATACTCTGAATATTGTGATCAGGCCTTCAAAGAAGGAAATTAATCATGTCAGGTAGCAGCATATAGTTGAGTACTTGAGTCGATATCACACGAAAAAAATGAAAACAAATAAATGGCTGGAACACTAAACTTTTACTTTACAAGACAATTAAGTGCATATTTTAGCCAATGCTATTATACAAGATAACAATGTAGCAGGCAGTTAGCACGAGGCGCCCTGAGGGCTATTGCAACTTAGATTTACACAGTAGAATTTGTAGTAGTATACTCTCAACTAATAACCACAAGAAACTATTTTCGATTTAAATGCATAGAGCTACTTTAACAGTACAGAGACTCTTGTCCAGTTGTCCTTGACAAACAATGTTTAGTAGTACATTTTTATGTTAGATAAGGGTCGAAAATGAGTAAGTCTGCTGTAACTGTGAAAATGTTGTGTGTAAGTACGATGCTCTACTGAAATGTACATACACATTTCAAATGCAGTAACCTGAAAGAAAAGAGAATTGACAAGTTGAAAAAACAATGTTATACGGATAAACCTTGATATTAAACATTACTTACCTCAGTTTCTCTTCAGGAGCGATACCAAGATCAATGTGGCATACTGGGCAGGAGGCGATCTCTTCATCATCTATTTTCTTCATAATGCACTCCCGGCAAACTGCATACAAAAGGATGGTCACGAGAGGAATTCTAGAAATAAGCATGCTAGTTTGATACAGAGATTTGAAAGAACTGAAAATGCAATAGAGAGGCTTGACTGCATCAAGATTGAGCACGCATTTGTCTGGAAAAAAAATACTTCAAACAAATATTGAGCGTGCAGCCAAGACTGATAATATCACTGTACTTATGATGCAGAACAAGTGCCAGGCTTACGATCAAGAAATGTGATTTAGATAATAGAGCGATCACCCTCCCGGCCTCTACACCATGAGATACACAAATTTTATTCAAGAATGTGAAGCCCGGATTTCCACACTATACTGAAAATTGGGAGTTCTTTCATGTGGCAAAGTATCATGGCGGGCAAGAAAACTTCAAGCATGGATGTATCTGGAAAGTTGGAGACGGGTAGCAAATAAATATTTGGGAGGACGCCTGGATACCCACAAGTTCATCAAGCAAATAAAAGATTGAGCGCTTAGCCAAGACTGACAATATCACTGTACTTACGGTGCAAAGCAGTGCCAGGCTTACAGTCAAGAAATGTACTTTTACATAATAGAGCGATCACCCTCCCGGCCTCTAAATCATGAGATACATAAATTATATTCAAGAATGTGAAGCCCGGTTTCCACGCTATACCCAAAACACAGAGAATTGAAATACTTTCACAGTACAGAATTAAAGATCACCGCTCTCTCTCTCTAAACACTAACTAGAAGGAAGCAGAGAGCACGCCACTGAATTCCCATTCTGCTAACCAGAAGTGTCGAGGACACAACATTTCTGATCACAGCCAGCGCAGAATGCCACCAAATACAAGCTCTCCGCCACCATTACCAGACACACCGCAAGCTACTAGAACTAGAATGCCTTAACAACCCCCAGTTCCCAACATCCTGCAACAAGTGCCAACGCTTTGCAACTTTTTCTCCCAGCATCAAAAGCTCGGAAAATACTACAAGCTGCTCTGTGATCGCGGTGTCAGATGACTACCACATCAATGGTTTGGACGCAGACAGTGCCTCACAGACACAAGTTCTTCCTTTGCTGGCATTTGTCGGACGACCAAACAGCTCATAGGGGTAGGGTGTGCGTGTGTGCGTTCATAGGGGTGAGTGTATGCGCGTGTATATGAGTGTCTACGTTGTACTGCGTTTCTAAAAAAAAAATGGTGTATCGATGTTGGCTGTCATCTATGCCCAGGAACTGAATCAATCGACCATATTGCACTACACTGCAAACACTCACACTAGATATGGGACAAATGGAGGATTGCAAATCAACAAACGAGTCCAACTCGATTACCCAATTTGTCAAAACTGTCCAAACAAACATTCAGGGGGGTCACAGCAGAAGCTTGGCCAATTTGTTTTCCAGCAGGGCTGCTTAATCTATGGAAAATGAGAAATGTCCGGTTCTTTAACAATAAGCAGGTTGGGAGAAGGCAGCTCCTTTGGCAGGTGGCAGAAGATATCAGACTCTGGTCATGTAGATCGCCTAAGCTACAAACCGAGCTAGAACAGTGAGCTTCTAAACTGCCAGATTAGTACAAGTTCGTGTCTCTTTTTTTTTTCTGAACTACGAGGAAACTCGGAACGAACGCCATCCATGGCGCCGGCGTCCACTGCAGTGAAACTGTGCGCGAGGCAGGAACTCTCGGCTGCTCAAACTGCTAATGTGCTGCAGGCACGGTGACGGGACATGGCAACCACCCGGAGAGGCGAAAGTCTGCAGCTTTGCATCATTGTGAACTCCAGAGAAGGAGGCATGGCGACTCCGGAGCGCACGCAGCCCAGAGCACGGGCAATTGGGCAGACAAAAGACGGCCTCACCCGGCGGCGTCCGCGCGGAAGTTCTCCGGAGTAGTGCGCGCGGGATAGCAAACGCCTGCCTCCGGGACGAGACGACAATGCAGACAGAATCGATGGCCGTCGGAGTCAACCCGAGAGATCCCCCAACAAGAACACGAGTCGACCTAGCGAAGGGATCGCAGCCGCCGACGCGGACCACGAGACGCGCGCCGGGCAGAGCACGGTGAGCCTCCACGAGAATGACGGCACGGCCACGAGGAAAGAAAACGCGTGAGCCCAGAGCACGGTGAATCACGGACATACACACGTCGCACGCGACCAGCGGGAGAGGAACGGCGGCGGCGCTCTTCCAGGACCGACCTGATCACCAGGCCACCCGAACAGAGCAGAATCCGACACCAAAACCAAAGCCACGCGACGCGACGATAGCGGCGCAGGCGCAGGAGGCCGTGGGACGTCAGCGCGTGGGGGGCGTAGACAAGACGAACCGAAACCGGAGAGGCGGCGGCCGGCGGGGTAGAGAGAGAAAGGAACTTACAAGTGTGGAGGCACTCGACGAAGGCGGAGGCCTCCCGAAAGAGGCCCTGGCAAAGAGGGCATGTCAAGCGGGCGGTGAGCGCATCCCGCCGCACGCGGACCACCCCGTTCTCCGTCTCCATCTCTCCCCGCCGCCGGCAACAACGCCGACCACCACCTCCTTCTCTTGGAGGATCCTCCTCGTCTGGCCTGGGGCGGGGGAGAATCACGAATACGCGAGGAAGAGCCGTGGCGTGCAGGGCATTTGACGGGCGGGCGAAGGCGAAGGCGGCAGGGGCGGCGGCGGCGGAGCTCCGGCGAGGTACGGGGTTGGGGGGACCGAGGAGTACCAACAAAGTCTATTTGATATATTTGGCCGTGTATAAATAGTGGGGGAGGTGGCGATTGCGTGTGGGCGGCGCCGGGTGCGCATAGCCTAGGACCGGGGCCCACCAGAATTTTAGCTCCGGGGTACTTTTCTAAGTACGAGTATGTACTACTCCGTATTTGTATTCAAGAACAGTATTCTTCTATTGTTTCCTATATTTATTTTTGTATAACACTGTTGTTCCTAACCTTTTCTTCAGAGGGGCCTATAACTTTCGTGTTGTAACTCTATACCTCCTCTTTTTTTTAACACTATACTATACCTGGGCATAGTTTGGGCCGGCCCGGGCTTCGGGTCGGGCCTAACAAAGCCCGACGCAAAAAACCCAGGCCCTAGGCCCGGCCCGGCCAGACAGTTGGGCCTAGAATTTCGGCCCAAGCCCGGCTCATCACAACAAATACCCATTGGGCTTTGGGCCTTGGCCCGGCCTCTTTTTTATTTGTCACATTTCTCAAGCCAAGGCCCAGCCCAGCGCAATCATCAGGCCTAACTCTTTGGCCCAGGCCCGGCCCACAAGCATACTCGGGCTGGCTCAAGCCCAGGAATTTGGGGCCGGGCCGATCGAGCCAGGCTTCCCATGGCCAGGTATACTAGTTTACAAGCGCCTATACCCCTACCATCGATGCCAAAGAATGCAACCACATGTCGGCTAGCGACATTATCGCTCCTTATTAAGTCGAAGCGATAAAAAAGCACACGTCATGATCTTGCTGCCTACCTATCTCGCTTTGTTTGTTGTGCGCCGCTTTAGCCCTTCTCGCACTGCCCGGCACGTCGGCACTCTTAGTTAATAAAAAGTTTGCAATGCAATTAATGTTAGATAGACAATCCAAGGTGAAAGTCCACACTATGTCGGTTCGCTTGTTGTGTGCCCCCGCTTCAGGCCTCTCCGCAGTCTAGTGCACGCAAGATTTGTTTGTGTGCACCGTCCACGCTAGCTCTCCGTGATTAAAAAGTAGGACTCACAATTTACTATCATGATGAATAACTGCGCAAGAAAATAAATAACGAAAGCATATACAGATGGAAAAGGAAGTGGGCTTCGTATTTTCAAAATTTTCATTTTGGTATAAGGGGGGAGTATTTGAAGATATGACACTACAATATTATTGCAATAAGTACAACACGATACTCGGGTGTCGTGGCGGCTTCAAATGCCGAGGCTTGCCCATAATTATCGGGTCCACGCTAGCACGACAAAAGGAAGTTGTCAGGGAAAATTGTAGCATGGGAAAGTAGATGCATGAAAGTTTGTTTCGCTCGGCACTATAAAAACTAGGGTTAAACGTTGCCCTTTGCCTCGGGTCACCTACATGTTAATATAGATAGCACGGGAGTGGTGTTTTGGAACATCGGTTTATATGCTCCCTATATTTCGAAATGCATCTTACACATATTTTAAATTTCAAAAAAAATTAAAACAAAAAGTTGGTACATACATGTTCACGTGCTACGCGCTCACAAAGTCGTTTCATAAAAAATCGACTTATCATGTGACGTGTGTAAAAAAGTTAAAATTTAGTGCTAAAAATAATGCTTTTCACATGATAAAGTTTCTCCTTTTTACATAGACCACAAAAATATTGTTTTTTCGTGAAACTTGACGAATGCACATACATAATGAAGATGTACATGTAGAATTTTTTATCCAAATTTTTCGACATTTCAAAATATACTTTTTTGGTAGAGGGAGCATACGCACCTGGGAGCCGAATTGAATTTCCGAGATAGCACATCCATCGGATTACAGAGATTGGTGCGGTTGGGATTCTCCTTTATCTCTACTCAAAGTTAACATATGGGGAGAATCCCTAACTAGCATGATTACACAGCTACAACACGTCTTAGAGAGATACAATGATCTGAGCACTTTGCTGAAATCACAATGGCAAGATTACAATATGCTTTTCTTTCAAAGGGCGAAGCCACTAAACCACTATTTGGAGAGATCAGAAGAGAGATTGGAAAAGCCCAGGAGCACTGGATTGGGAAACCCCTGCTTTTATACATTATCTCCGTGAGGCTTGAGGTAGTGTGGCTCTCTCTCGACCTGCGGAAGGGTTATGCTTATCTGTCTTCAAGGTATTGGGCAGCTGCAGGCGCTGCTGAAGCGGTTTCTTCGCCCAGAATAATACCCAGTCCTGCCAATCTCTGGTTTGTTGATCAAGGTCTATTATGAAATAATAGGAATAACTTAAACACACTATTTTACTCTCTTCCTCAATCTAATTTTATATAAGTTGAGATTGCGATAAAACACTTCCATCTATCTAACTGACAATGGTTTGGTGAAGCCATCAGCAACTTGATCACCTATAGGAATGAATCTGATATCAACTGCTTATTAGCAACTCTTTCTAGAACAAAATGATAGTCCACTTCTATATGCTTTGTCCTAGCATGAAATACTGGATTGGCTGACAAATATGTGGCGTCAAGATTATCACACCACAATGACACTTCCTTAGGAAGTTCTATTCCCAACTCAGTCAACAAAGTTTGTACCCAAATCACTTCAGTTGTAGCATTTGCCAAAGATTTATATTCAACCCAATACTGTACCTGGACGTTGTGGCTTGTCTGCGAGCACTCCACGACACTACATTACTACCAACAAATATTGCAAAACCTTCGGTAGACCTTTTGTCATCTGAACAACCTGCCCAATTTGCATAAGAGAAAGCACTCACCAAAGTAGACTCAGATTTAACAAGCTTCAGTCCAAGAGAGATGGTAAACTTTAGATACCGAAGAATCCGCTTCACAGTTGTCCAATGTAGAGTTGTAGGTCCATGCAAGAATTAACAAATCTTGTTGACATAAAAAAGATATATCTGGCCGAGTTAAAGTAACATACCGAAGAGCACCAACTATTTTTCGATAGCGAGTAGCATCGTCAACATTAAGAGGGTATCCTTCTGAAAGGGATAGCTTTTCGGATGTGGAAAGCGGAGTGGTAACAACCTTACACTCCCCCATGCCAGCACGCTTGAGAACATCTGAAATATACAGTGTCTGAGATAAGGAGATACCATCAGGAACTGAACCTCAGTGCCAAAAAAATAACGAAGAGAGCCAAGATCCTTGAGCGCAAAATCCATGCGCAAATCTGCAAGAACTGCATCAATAGCTTGCAATGAAGAACTAGTGACAATGATGTCGTCAACATAGATGAACATAAAAATAGTAAGAGCATTGATACGTCTCCAACGTATCTATAATTTCTGATGTTCCATGCTTGTTTTATGACAATACCTACAAGTTTTGTTCACACTTTATGATGTTTTGATGCGTTTTCCGGAACTAACCTATTGACGAGATGCCGAAGTGCCGTTCCTTTGCTGTTTTTTGGTTTCAGAAATCCTAGTAAGGAAATATTCTTGGAATTGGACGAAATCAACGCTCGGCATCTTAGAATCACACAAGCTTCAAACACGAGAGCCACCGGAGGAGGGCCACATGGGCCAGATGATAGAGCGGCGCGACCTAGGGGGCGCGCCTTGTGCTGTCGCCTCGTCAGCCTCCGACTCCGCCTCTTCGCCTATTTAAGGGTCCCTGACCTAAAACTCGATACGAATAAGCCACGGTACGAGAAACCTTCCAGGGCCGCCGACATCGCGAAGCCAAGATCTGGGGGACAAGAGTCTCTGTTCCGGCACGCCGCCGGGACGGGGAAGTGCCCCGGAAGGCTTCTCCATCGACACCACCGCCATCTTCATCACCGCTGCTGTCTCCCATGAGGAGGGAGTAGTTCTCCATCGAGGCTCGGGCTGTACCGGTAGCTATGTGGTTCATCTCTCTCCTATGTACTTCAATACAATAATCTCATGAGCTGCCTTACATGATTGAGATTCATATGATGATGCTTGTAATCTAGATGTCATTATGCTAGTCAAGTGGGTTTTACTTATGTGATCTCCGGAGACTCCTTGTCCCACGTGTGTAAAGGTGACAGTGTGTGCACCGTGTGGGTCTCTTAGGCTATATTTCACAGAATACTTATTCACTGTTATGGATGGTATAGTGAAGTGCTTATTTATATCCCTTTATGATTGCAATGTGCTTTGTATCACTACTAGTCTATGTGCTACTCATGTGATGTTATTAAAGTAGTCTATTCCTCCTGCATGGTGTAATGGTGACAGTGTGTGCATCGTGTAGTTCTTGTCGTAGATTATGATCATAATCTCTTGTAGGTTATGGAGTTGATTATCGCTATGATAGTATTGATGTGATTTATTCCCCCTTCATAGTGTAAAGGTGACAGTGTGTATGCTATGTTAGTACTCGGTTTATTTTGCAAAGATCTATTATGCTCTAAGGTTACTTAAACATGAATATCGAATGTTGTGGAGCTTGTTAACTCCGACATTGAGGGTTCGTGTAATCCTACGCAACGAATGGTGTTCATTATCGAACAAGAGTATATGTAGCACAAAGGAAGAGAACTTATTTATTATGTGATCAATGTTGAGTGTCCACTAGTGAAAGTATGATCCCTAGGCCTTGTTTCCACCACAAAGAATTGCTTCCTACGCCAGCAAGCTATTTTCGCGCCGCTTGTTTACTTGTTTCTGCATCTTTACTTTCTGCAATATTACCACCATCTATACCACCTGTGTTTTACTATCTCTTCGCCGAACTAGTGCACCTATACATCGACAAGTGTATTAGGTGTGTTGGGGACACAAGAGACTTCTTGTATCGTGATTGCGGGGTTGCTTGAGAGGGATATCTTTGACCTCTTCCTCCATGAGTTCGATAAACCTTGGGTGATCCACTTAAGGGAAAACTTGCTGCTGTTCTACAAACCTCTGCTCTTGGAGGCCCAACATTGTCTACAAGAATAGAAGCACCGGTAGACATCAAGCTATTTTACGGCGCCGTTGTTGGGAGGAAAGGTAAAAGGTACTCACACTCCGGATCTCGGCTACTAAGCTATTTTCCGACGCCGTTGTAAGTACTCGAAGCTATTTCCTTTAGATCCTGCAATTGCATCTTTTGGTTTCTTGTTTACACTAGTTAGGCATAATGGAAATCAATAATGAGCTTCTTATTCTATTTCCTGAGTTAAGACATGGATTGTTTGCTGCGAAAATTAAAAAACCTATGGAATCTTATTTGCATGCTAGTAGCAATGATATTAGTATGAACGCTTTGAACACCATTGTTGTTAATGATATGGAAAATTCTAAGCTTGGGGAAGCTGGTTTGATGAGCATGATATTTTTAGTCCCCCAAGCATTGAGGAGAAAATTTTCTTTGATGATACTTTGCCTCCTATTTATGATGATTATAATGATAGTGGTCTTTTGGTGCCGCCTACTATGGAGAGTAAATTTTATTATGATTATACTATGCCTCCTACACTTGATGAGAATAATAATAGCTACTTTGTTGAATTTGCTCCCACTACAACTGATAAAATTGATTATGCTTATGTGGAGAGTAATAATTTTATGCATGTGGCTCATGACAAGAATGTTTCATGTGATACTTATATTGTTGAGTTCGTTCATGATGCTATTGAAAGTTATTATGAGAGAGGGAAACATGGTTATATGCATCTTAATAATATTAAGTTTCCCCTCTTTATGTTGAGAATCTTGAAATTGCGCTTGTGTTGCCTTCCTATGCTTGTCACTTTGTTCTTCATGAATTTATTTGTGTACAAGATTCCTTTTCATAGGAAGTGGGTTAGGCTTAAATGTGTTTTGAATTTTCTTCTTGATGTTCTCTTTTGCTTCAACTTTTATTTCTCGCGAGAGCATCATTAAAAACTGAGCCCATCTTAATGGCTATAAAGAAAGAACTTCTTGGAAGATAACCCATGTGTTTATTTTACTACAGCACTTTTGTTTTATATTTGAGTCTTGGAAGTTGTTTACTACTGTAGCAACCTCTCCTTATCATGTTTTTGTGCCAAGTAAAGTCTCTATGGTAAAGTTGATGCTAGATTTGGATTGCTGCGCAGAAACAGCATTGCTGTCTGTCACGAATTTGGGCAGAAGTCTCTGTAAAAAAATCAAAAAAATCTGCAAATTTACGTGTGTGATCCTCAGATATGTACGCAACTTTAATTAGTTTTGAGTTTTTCGTTTGAGCAAGTTAAGTGCCCTTCCAGATGCATCTTTACGGACTGTTCTGTTTTTGACAGATTCTGTCTTTTATTTCGCATTGCCGCTTTTGCAATGTTGAATGAGTTTCTTTGTTCCATTAACTTTCAGAAGCTTTGTGCAATGTCCATAAGTGTTAAGAATGATTGTGTCACCTCTGAATGTGTGAATTTTTGGTTATGCACTAACCCTCTAATGAGTTTGCTTGGAGTTTGTGTGAAGGAAGTTTTCAAGGGTCAATAGAAGAGGGTGATATACTATGATCAAGAAGAGTGAAAGGTCTAAGCTTGGGGATGCCCGGTGGTTCATCCCTGCATATTTTAAGAAGACTCAAGCATCTAAGCTTGGGGATGCCCAAGGCATCCCCTTCTTCATCGACAACTTATCGGGTCACTTCTAGTGAAACTATATTTTATTCACATCTTATGTACATTACTTGGAGCGTCTGTGTGCTTTTATTTTCGTTTTGTTATTTTCATTTTCTGAATAAGTTCATCCTTGTGTGGGAGAGAGACACGCTCCGCTTTTTCATATGAACACTAGTGTTCTTCGTTTATGTTTTTAATGTTCAAGGGCGAAAGTTGATCGCTTCACTTGTTGTTATTTGGTTGGAATAAGAAAATGCTTCATATGGTTTTGAATAATTTGATACTTGGCAATTGTTTTGAGCTCTCATAGATCATGTTTAAGCTCTTGCATCATGTAGTTTAAATCTAGTAGTGGAGAACTACCGTAGAGCTTGTTGAAATTTGGTTTGCATGATTTGTCTCTCTAAGGTCTAGATATTTTCGGTAAGAGTGTTTGAGCAACAAGGAAGACAGTGTAGAGTCTTATAATGCTTGCAATATGTTCTTATGTAAGTTTTGCTGTACCGGTTTATACTTGTGTTTGCTTCAAATAACCTTGCTAGCCTAAGCCTTGTATTGAGAGGAATGCTTCTCGTGCATCCAAACACCTTGAGCCAAAACCCATGCCATTTGTGTCCACCATATCTACCTACTATGTGGTATTTCTGCCATTCCAAGTAAATACTTCATGTGCTACCTTTAAACAATTCAAAAGCTATTATCTCTTATTTGTGTCAATGTTTTATAGCTCATGAGGAAGTATGTGGTGTTTTATCTTTCGATCTTGTCATTTACTTGACAGACTTTCACAATGGACTAGTGGCTCATCCGCTTATCCAATAATTTTGCAAAAGAGCTGGCAATGGGGTTCCCAGCCCCAATTAATTAACTTGCATTAATAATTCTTTTCACATGTTTTGCTCTGATATATCAGTAAGCAACTTAAATTTGCAAATAGACACTCCTCCATGGTATGTGAATGTTGGAAGGCACCCGGTTAGCCATGGCTTGTGTAAGCAAAAGGTTGGGGGAGTGTCATCTAATAAATAAAACTAAAGTACATGTGTAAACAAAAGAGAAGAGGGATCTACCTTCTTGGTAGAGATAACGTCCTTCATGGGAGCCGCTCTTGAAAGTCTGGTTGATAAGGTAGTTAGAGTACCCATTACCATTCGTTGACAACAACAAACACCTCTCAAAATTTTACTTTTATGCTCTCTATATGATTTCAAAACTTGAAAAGCTCTAGCACATGATTTAATCCCTGCTTCCCTCTGCGAAGGGCCTATCTTTTACTTTATTGTTGAGTCGGTTTACCTATTTCCTTCCATCTTAGAAGCAAACACTTGTGTCAACTGTGCATTGATTCTTACATACTTGCTTATTTGCATTCATCATATTACTCTGTGTTGACCATTATCCATGAGATATGCATGTTGAAAGTTGAAAGCAACGCTGAAACTTATATCTTCCTTTGTGTTGCTTCGATGCCTTTACTTTGAATTTATTGCTTTATGAGTTAACTCTTATGCAAGACTTTTTGATGCTTGTCTTGAAAGTACTATTCATGAAAAGTTTTGCTATATGTTATCTATTTGTTAGCAAACTATAGATCATTGCTTTGAATCACTTCATTCATGTCATATGCTTTACAATAATGTTGATCAAGATTATGATGGTAGCATGTCACTTCAGAAATTATTTGTGTTATCGTTTACCTACTCGGGCGAGTAGGAACTAAGCTTGGGGATGCGATACGTCTCCAACGTATCTATAATTTCTGATGTTCCATGCTTCTTTTATGACAATACCTACATGTTTTGTTCACACTTTATGATGTTTTGATGCGTTTTCCGGAACTAACCTATTGACGAGATGCCGAAGTGCCAGTTCCTGTTTTCTGCTGTTTTTGGTTTCAGAAATCCTAGTAAGGAAATATTCTTGGAATTGGACGAAATCAACGCTCGGCATCTTAGAATCACACGAAGCTTCCAGAACACCGAGAGCCACCGGAGGAGGATGTGGGCCAGATGATGGGCGGCGCGGCCCGGCGCCCCCTGTGTGCTGTCGCCTCGTCGAGCCTCCGACTCCGCCTCTTCGCCTATATAAGGGTCCCTGACCTAAAACTCGATACGAATAAGCCACGGTACAAGAAACCTTCCAGAGCCGCCGCCATCGCGAGCCAAGATCTGGGGGAGAGGAGTCTCTGTTCCGGCACGCCGCCGGGACGGGGAAGTGCCCCGGAAGGCTTCTCCATCGACACCACCGCCATCTTCATCACTGCTGTCTCCCATGAGGAGGGAGTAGTTCTCCATCGAGCTCGGGGCTGTCGGTAGCTATGTGGTTCATCTCTCTCCTATGTACTTCAATACAATAATCTCATGAGCTGCCTTACATGATTGAGATTCATATGATGATGCTTGTAATCTAGATGTCATTATGCTAGTCAAGTGGGTTTTACTTATGTGATCTCCGGAGACTCCTTGTCCCACGTGTGTAAAGGTGACAGTGTGTGCACCGTGTGGGTCTCTTAGGCTATATTTCACAGAATACTTATTCACTGTTATGGATGGCATAGTGAAGTGCTTATTTATATCCCTTTATGATTGCAATGTGCTTTGTATCGCTACTAGTCTATGTGCTACTCATGTGATGTTATTAAAGTAGTCTATTCCTCCTGCATGGTGTAATGGTGACAGTGTGTGCATCGTGTAGTTCTTGTCGTAGATTATGATCATAATCTCTTGTAGGTTATGGAGTTGATTATCGCTATGATAGTATTGATGTGATTTATTCCCCCTTCATAGTGTAAAGGTGACAGTGTGTATGCTATGTTAGTACTCGGTTTATTTTGCAAAGATCTATTATGCTCTAAGGTTACTTAAACATGAATATCGAATGTTGTGGAGCTTGTTAACTCCGGCATTGAGGGTTCGTGTAATCCTACAACGAATGGTGTTCATTATCAAACAAGAGTATATGTAGCACAAAGGAAGAGAACTTATTTATTATGTGATCAATGTTGAGAGTGTCCACTAGTGAAAGTATGATCCCTAGGCCTTGTTTCCACCACAAAAATTGCTTCCTACGCGCAAGCTATTTCGGCGCCGCTTGTTTCTTGTTTCTTCATCTTTACTACTGCAATATTACCACCATGTATACCACCTGTGTTTTACTATCTCTTCGCGAACTAGTGCACCTATACATCTGACAAGTGTATTAGGTGTGTTGGGGACACAAGAGACTTCTTGTATCGTGATTGCAGGGTTGCTTGAGTGGGATATCTTTGACCTCTTCCTCCTTAAGTTCGATAAATCTTGGGTGATCCACTTAAGGGAAAACTTGCTGCTGTTCTACAAACTTCTGCTCTTGGAGGCCCAACACTGTCTACAAGAATAGAAGCACCAGTAGACATCAAGCTATTTCTCCAATCGCGTCCCTCAAAAAACGTCCGGCACAATGATTTGGGAGCGCCGGACAAAAAAAAGACCAAAAATCTGTACAAAAAAGAGGCTCTTCCTAGCCGTGTCCATCAAACAGCGTCCGGAAGCATGCATTTTTATAGAGGGGACCACCCCATGTGGAAAAAGTAGGTGAGAGAAAGTGTGGGAAAAGAAAATGACATGTGGGAACTAGGGATGCATGCATGCATCCGGACGCTGTTTTTGTGTTCTGCGTCCCCGGTAGAGACTATATACACATAGTATCTACCGGGAACAACGTACACAAAATGAGGCACTATTTAGCTTTGGAGGACGCTACTGGAACGCCTTTTCTCCATTTCTTGTCCGCGGTCCCCCAAACGATGTGACTGGAGATGCTCTAAGGCCATTCTTACGATAGAAGAATAAGGAAGTATCAACTTTGGATGAAGGAAAACCAGAGCATACATCTTGGAAGATAACCAAGAATACCATGCTCGAGGGGCTTGTTTTAGTCCATAGAGAGATTTATCAAGTTTGGACACATATCCAGGAGTAACAGAATGCTCAAATTTGGGAAGTTGTCTCATATACACTTCTTCCAGAACGCCAATAAGAAACACATTCTTCACATCTAACTAACGCATAACGACACAGCTATAGACAAAACAATTCAAATTGTTGTAGGTTTTACCACAGGACCGAAAGAATCCTCATAATCAATGTCATAACGATGCTTGAACCCTTTAGCAACAAGCCTAGCATTGTATCAATCAACAGTACAATCAGATTTCCGCTTGACTTTATAGACCCATTTATAGTCAATAATATTGCTGCCATTTGGACCAAGAACCAAGTGCCATGTTTGATTATGCATGAGGGCAGAAAACTCCTCCTCCATTTCCGCTTTCCATTTGTCATGGCCAAGGACTTCTTCAAGACATTCAGGTTCACCTGTAGCACAGAAATTACCCCATCGAATAAAATCATCACGTAGTTCTTTCTTCTGAAATATACGACTT
Organism: Lolium multiflorum; assembly: GCA_030979885.1. NCBI lineage: Eukaryota > Viridiplantae > Streptophyta > Magnoliopsida > Poales > Poaceae > Lolium > Lolium multiflorum. The sequence continues at coordinate 82,241,693 of CM061750.1, forward strand.
TGCGAACGTGTACGGACATGCTGATCAGATGCTGGCGGAGGCACACGTGACAACGACACAGAGGATCCAGTTCGATCGGGTGAGTCAGACGAGGATCTCTCGGGATCACCAAGGGCAGAGGACATGCAGGAGATGCAACGATGTCGCTGTCTCTACACGACCGGGAGGTGGGGCTGGTCCCGAGAGAACTCGTGGTTGAGGGCGTGCCATGTGGTTCGCTAGGCAAGGTGCGCGTAGGGGACGACGCGGGAAGTACGAAGCCTCCAATCCCGAGACGAAGACAGACTTGTTGTCCAGAGAATCCGCATGTGTATTAGCATCGGGATTACCACCCGGATTTCCTGCGACGAATGGATCCTGTGAACTATCATCAACAGAAAAATTAATAGGTATAGACATATGATCATGACGTAATTCATTCTCCTGGTCCAACATGGAAGGATTCCTCAAAACAGAGGGTAAAAGAAGAAGTTCAGCACGGACCAAAGCACCAGCATTCGTCCTGAGATGAGCAAGTGGAAAAACGGACTCAAAAAATGTAACATCACGACAAATGTAGAGAGGGCCAGTAGAGATTTCTAGAAATTTGTAACCCTTATGAAGACCACTATAACAAGGGAAGGTACACTCTTTGGAGCGAAATTGAAGTTTATGCTGGTTATAGGGACGGAGATTTCACCAAACCGCACAACCAAAAGTGCGAAGGAATGAATAATATAATCTGGTGGTGTTTGGAACAAAAGTTTAGTTGGTGTATTATGTTGGATAACCTTACTAGGTAAGCGATTAATAAGATAAACAGCAGTAAGGAAAGCTTGATCCCAGTACTTGAGAGGAATAGATGCATGCGCTAAAAGACAAAGACCAACTTCTACTATGTGGTGATGCTTGCGATCAGCAGAACCGTTTTGTTGGTGAGCATGTGAACATGACACATGATGTGCAATCCCAACACGAGAAAAGAAAGAGCTCTGGTTTTGATATTCACCACCCCATTTAGATTGAATGGATAAGATTTTTCTATCAAAAAGACGTTCAACATGCTACTGAAAATCAAGAAACTTCTGAAAAACATTAGACTTATTTTTAAGCAAGTAAATCCAGGTGAACTTGCTAAAATCATCAATAGAACTCACATAGTACTTATAATGACCAACAGAAACATAGGCATGGCCCCAAACATCTGAGAAAATAAGCTCCAAGGGAGCACTAAAAACACTAGTAGATTTATGATAGGGTAATTGATGACTTTTTCCCTTTTGACATGCATGAAAAACTGACTCATTATGTATATCCGAACACGGAATTTTATTGCTACTAAGATTTTGTTGAACTATAGAAGACAAAGGATGACCAAGATGTGCATGCCATCGAGCAGATGAAGTGTTTGCACTAAGAACTTGTCTAGAAATTGAAGGGGATCCATGAAGAGGATAAAGACCGTCCCTACTCGCGCCGCATAGAAGGGTACTCATCGTGTCCTGATCCTTGACAGCTAAGAATTTAGGGTGAATTTCAACATAGGAATTATTATTAGAGACAAGTTTTGATGCAGAAACAAGACTTTTGGTTGCTTGAGGAACATGCAGAATATTTTTAAGATAAATAGGACGACCAGGAGTATGAAACGATGCATGACCAATATGTTATATTTCCATACCTAGTCCATTTGTCATGTGGACTTGTTTATTTCCGTTGTAGTGGTCACAGATGGCCTATTTGTCAAGCTCACCAAAGATATGATCAGTTGCGCATGTGTCAATGTACCAGTGGGGGTCTACTCCATGAGAACATGTCATTGCTGCATTGACTTGTACCTCGGGTGTAACAAAAGATCTATTGTACCTCTTGAAGCATTTGTAGGCGGGATGTCTAGGCTTGGTACAAATTTGATAGGGTGGAACATTGTAGCGAGCACGGTTACCTTGATGTTGTCGATTATTGTAGCCACCACTAGTGTAGCCGCCACACCCACCTTGGTAGCCATCACGACCACCTCCGCCACCACGGTTGTAGTTGCTGAAGCCACCACGATAGGTATTGTCACCACCGCGACCTCCTCCAAGGTCATCGAGATAACTACCCGAGTTGCCACCTGACATAGGCATCCCCAATGGGCCTGCCAAAGATGGTACCCGGGGTTTACTAAAGGCCCAGGACTCAAAGAATAAGAAGACTCGGAAGCCCATTTAGTGTTAAGGAAAGATAGATTGTATTAGGAAAGATAGAGATTTGTAATCTTACGGGTTGGGTACGAAACCCTCCCGAACTCTGTAACTTGTGTATTACGAAACCATCGGCTCCACCCTCTATATAAGGGGGAGTCGAGGGACGGAGAAAGGACCGAATGTATTGTCAACAGAACCCTAGTTTTCATAATCAGCGATTACTTTTCGGCTGAAACCTTCAAGATCTACTTGCCCTCTACTTCTAGCAAAACCCTAGTCTACAATCTGTAGGCATTGACAAATTAATCCTTTGTCAATTGGCGCCGTCTGTGGGAATTAGAGGCTGCAAGGATCTCGATCTCACGTCCAGAATCGTCGACTTCGTCGGTGGCTAGCAATGCGATGGATCGGGTAAACGGAAAAACTGATCTAGTCGATTTTATTCCTCACCCGCCCTCCCGTATGGATGCATGTGCCTATCTGGAGGAGCCCATCGTCATGACGTTCGGAGAATTCCGATTTGGCGTCAACAAAGAAGGATCCTATCGTCTCGAAGTTCCGATCTCGTCGGAATTTTCAGCGGTCGATTCTGACTTTTCGTCGAGTGACGGGAGTTTCGTCGCCACGCTTCATCGACACCAAGGCAAGCGGAAAGCTCGCCAAGATCTTCAGCGACACATCTTTCGAGTCGTCTGCGGACTCCTTTATAAGCAGCGATTCGACAGCGTCGCCCGACTTCATCGACAAATCTGCTGCCATCGGAAAGGTCTTCACCAATCTATATGATGGTGCCACCAATCCCGACAAAAATCAATATTCAAAATACCATCAAATATGTGCAATTGAAGAGGCAGGCGCAGAACCAGAGACGTCGGAGGCTTTCGATGATTTGGGAAATCCATACGTCGATCCCGCTGACCTCAAAAGAGCCTAGGCACTAAATATGTCGGACCGCACCTCGCGAAAGAGTTCAACTCCCGAAGCGCGTGGGATAGGGCCACAAGGGCCATGGACGGGACAGAACCAATGAACACAACCGCTACCGTACAAAAGAATTACAAGCCTATCAATATAGACTTGCTCGTGTGAGTAGGGAGCTGGAAAAAGAGACAACATCCCTGAATAGAAGAAAAGAGGCAGCCTCCACATCAAGCGGGCGTCGGCGAGCTCGTCGACAATCAGGGAACTTCGGGACAGTCACGAGAGACGCTCGGAGGAGAGCAAGATCTCGGCTGCAAAACATACCCAAAGAAGAGAGAGAAACATAATTCAAAATCTCGACATGTCCTTCATGTCGATTGATACAGAGGAAATATCATCCCGCGCGAAGCAGGATACATGGCAACGCAAGCTTACATCCTCGCGTCCAGACCACCCCGGGACCCGAGAGAAGCATTGTTCAATATGGCAATGGCTGGAGTTGGAGTTATGGGAACAGCGTTCGCAGCCACGCCTCGAAGAAAATCCTAGGCAAAATAGTCCCGACCCAGCGGTTCAAGACCCACCAAGAACAAGTGGAGCAAGAGACACAGCAGCTCAAGTAAGGGTGGACAGAGCGCGACAAGAAAGAAGAAACGTCGACATTCACCGAAGTTGCCGATGAAGATATGTGTGGGCTCCCGTGCTTTACGAGAAGAGTTCGAAAGACTCGAGTCCCAAAAGGGTTTAAGTTACCCGAGAATTTCAAGAAATTCGACGGCTGCAAGATCCGGATTGGCTCGTTGATTATCTCGAGATGGTGAAGCTGGTAGGAGGAACCAGAGCAACGACCATTCAAAGTATCCAAGTTCACTTGAGTGGTGCCGCGAGATCTTGGATAAAGAAACTTCCCAGGTTCCATCGACAGTGGGATAATTTTGAGGATATCTTCGTAGAAACTTCCGATCCACTTGCAAGAAACCTGCGTCATTAGAAGAGTTGAGGGCGTGCCGACAGGAAACACGACGAGTCAATGAGAAAATATATACAGAGGTGGAACATTATTAAAAACTCGGCAGAGGATATATCTGACGAGAGAGCAATAGACGCGTTCGTGGCAGGAATCCGGCGGGGAGATTTCGTCGAGGACATAGGGAGAACCAACCCTAAGACAATATCAGCACTAATGGAGATAGCCAACAAGTGGGCAGATGGAGAAGACGCAATATATAACAAGCGACATAGGTCGCCAGAAGAGGATCGCATCGAAATTTCCAAAATAGAAGGAGATTTTCTCGCTAGTTCTACAACAATGACGCTCTGGCCACATATCGGCTGGTTTCCGAGGAAACTACGGAGGGAATAGTCGAGATGATTACCAAAGGAGTAATGAGCAACAAGGTGACAATAGAGGTGATTCTCGCGGTAACAGGCAAAATAATGGACCAAGGTTTCAAAGACCTTATGTGTCCCCCGAGGATATGATGAACGGACCGTGTCAGATGCACTTTTATCTACAAACGGAAAGAGCAGTCGGGGCATCTCCAAAAACTGATTTTCGAGGCAATGTTCGAGCAGAGGTGCAAATGCCCAAGCAATGAACAGAAATCCCAGGGGGCCAAGGAGTGAGATCCACCTCCACCTCCTCCCGCAATTACGGATGAAAATCGGCACCATCTCAGAATAGCGCAGCACCACACCCACCTCCATATGTTGACCCCAACTCTAACGGTGCGGTCTCGATGATTCAAGCTAGGCCATCTAACGGGGCGCAGAAGGTAATCTCACGGCAAGTGTTCATGGTAGAGAAGATGCCTCCACCAACATTTGAGTACCTAAATTGGTCGGGACAAGACATTGGTTTCACAATTGCGGATCATCCACAACAAGTTCCTCGACCGGGACAATCGGCACTCATCTTACCCACAGTAATTGCTGGCTTTGACGTGTCGAGAGTTTTTAGATGGCGGCAGCGATTTAAACCTTATGTATGCGAATACATTGAGGAAGATGAACATATCCCCGGAAAACCAAAACCAACGATACACGTTTCCATGGGATCACGACGAAGAAGCCAAGTTATCCGTTGGGCAAGATCAATCTCGACGTTCGTTTGGAACCCGAGAAAACTACAGGATAGAGAATGGAGTTTGAAGTTGTGGATTTCCGTCGCAATATCACGCTTTGTTGGGACGACCAGCATATGCCGGGTTTATGGCGGTACCACATTATACGTACCTATTGTGGAGGTTGCACTGACCCAAGGGACCCTATCACAATTAAGGAAGTTTTGTTGCCGATAAGTGCGACAAAGATTTTCATCGACTGTCAGCTTTCGGGATGCAAGCGAATATATGGCGCCAACGCTCACGATTATGATGTGCCGCCGGATGCGGGGAGGGCTCTCGGGAGCCAACCTTCAAAACTGCCAAGGATTCAAAAGAGGTGCAGATCCACCCGACGGACCCAAAGAAAACGACATCCATTGCAACAAACATGGATATCGCATAGGACGCGCTCGTCGAGTTCCTCGTGAGCTGGAAAATCTTGCATGGTGTCAGGTGACATGCCGGAGTACCCAGGGAACTTGCCGAGCACCACCTCAACTTGGATCCTCTCGCGAGACCAATCAAACAACCCTTGCGGCGTTTTGAACCAAACCGCAAAGCTATGCTATCGAGAAATAGATCGACTCAAGGATGCTAGTTTTATCAAAGAGATATCTCTGAAGCCACGTGGGTAACCAGTGATGGTGCCGAAAAACACGAAAGTCCTTCGCATGTGTGTCGACTTCGTGTCTCAATAAACCTTGTCCCAAGGATCACTTTCCCCTCAAGGATCGATCAAATCATCGACTCCACGGCGGGATGTGAACGTCTTTCCTTCTTGGACGCATACTCGGTTATAACGGATCAGATTAAAAGAAGATGATGAAGCCAAGACAGCGTTCATAACACCTTACGGCGTGTTTTGCCAAAAAACAATGCCCTTTGGTTTGAAAAACGCGGGAGCAACATATCAGCGGATGATGAAGAAGTGCCTTGCAACACAGATTGGAAAAAATGTACAAGTCTACATTGACGATGTCGTGATAACATCAAAGAAGGGGTCAACATTGATCGAAGATGAAGAAACCGACAACCTCGACAAGTTCTGCGGAGTTAAACGACAAAGTGCTCTTTTGGAGTCCCTGCGGGAGAACTTCTCGGGTTTTTAGTATCAGCAAGAGGGATTGAAGCTAATCCTGAAAAATACATGCCATCTTAACTATGAGGAAGCCGACAAAGTTGAAAGAAATACAACAAGCGGCGGGACGAGTCGCGACTTTAAGCGATTCGTCGCCGAGTTGGGAAAAAACGCTGCCGTTCTAGCATTGATCAAACAGGGGAGAAATTTCAATGGAACGAGGAAGCAGATAGGGCCTTTGAGAATCTCAAGCGCACAATTTCGACACCACCAATCTTGGTGGCGCCTAAAGAGAAAGAACCTCTCCTCCTATACATTGCAGCCACACCTTAGGTGGTCAGCACGGCTTTGAGAGAGAGGAAGAAGGAAAGCTCCATGGAGTTCGGAGGCCAGTATATTCCATCGGTGAAGTATCACCATCAAAACAGTACCCCCAATACGAGCGACGTATGGAGTATTTACGACAGAAGAAAATTGACACTATTTTTCGGCGCACCCGATAATAGTGGTCAACGAAGCTCCTCTGTCAAATATATTTAACAACCCAGAAGCTACGGGTCGTGTCTCCCTTTGGTGAATAGAACTTTCCCCTCGGGACATCACGTATGAAAAAGAAAAGCAATAAAATCGCAGGTTTTACTAGATTTCATTGCAGAGTGGATGGAGCTACAAAACACGGGGCCTCGGATTTATCGAGAACATGGACTATGAACTTTGACGGGTCCAAAAGGTTAGAAGGCGCTGGAGCAGGCGTGATATTAGTATCACCTGAAGGCGACAAGTTGAAGTATGTCTTACGGATGACGTTCCCAAACGCGTCTAATAATGAAGCAGAATATGAAGCTCTCATACACGGGATGAAGATGGCGAAAGCTTGCGGTGCAACAAGACTAAAAATCTTTGGTGACTCACAGTTGGTGGCACAACAAGTTATGAATCAATGTGATGCAGTCAACGAGTATGATAGCATACAAGGAGATGGTATAATGAGCTGGAAAAATTGTTTGATGGATGCGAGGTAAACCACATCAGGAGCAATGATGAAGATGTTCTTGCAAACATCGGGTCACAATGTCTCGCGATTCCTCCGGCGTGTTTTGGGAAGAAATAGCGAGAGATCAACAAAGCCAATGAAAACAAAGAAGAAGGAGAAGGAAGAGAAACCTCGAGTGCCACCAGAATCATTGGAAGAAGAAGAAGAGGAGCAGGAGCTAGTCATGATGGTGCAAATTCCATGGATGCGAGCATACATATCATACATCCTAAGGAAAACAATACCCGACGATCCAGTTGAAGCAAGGCGAATAATTAGACGATCTAAAGCTTTTACTGTGGTAAAGGGAGTTGTACAAACGAAGTATTTGGTGTGCTACAGATGTGTTACACCGAAGAAGGAAGGATCATCTGAAAAATGTACACGAAGGAATATGCGGGCATCGCGAGCAGCCGAGCTATCGTCTAAAGTCTTGAGCATGATTTTATTGGTTAACAACAATTGAGGTGCGAAAATAGTGCGAACTTGCGATGCGTGCCAATGATTCGCCGCCAAACCCCACTCGCCGGCAGCAGAACTGATGCCAATCCCATTGTCTTGTCCCTTTGCTCAATGGGGTCTCGATATGGTGGGCAAACTACACAAAGCTTCGCCAGGAGGATATGAGTATATGCTCGTTGTCGACAAAATTACTAAATGGATAGAAGCAAAGCCGATAAATTCACCGGACGGCGCGGCAATCAAGTTTGTGAAAAGCATCGTCTTTCGATTTGGAGTCCCTCACAGCATCGTCACAGACAACGCAGTAACTTTACATCAAGGAGTTCAAAGCATATTGTCTGATGGGCATCAAGCTGAGTTTTGCGTCTGTGCACATCCACAAACCAACGGTCAAGTCGAGAAGGCCAATGGCATCATCTGCAATGGTATCAAGAAGCGCTGTTGGACCATTGGAAAAAGCTCGGCATACTTGGCCGGGCTGCCAAGCGTGTTGTGGAGTATTCGAACAACACCAAACACGGCGACACGGAGACGCCGTTTTTCTGGTCCATGGAGCGAAGCAGTCTGCCGATAGAAATAGAACATGATGCTCCAAGAGTTACAGAATATGATGAAGAAACTTCGAGAAAAGCTTTGGAGGATGATGTCGACGCACTTGATGAAGCTCGAGATAAAGTCCTGTCACGAGTCGCCAAATATCAACAGGACACTGAAAAACTACCACAGTCGACGATTGCGACCAAGATCTTTTCAAGTTGGAGACTTGGTTTTACGACTCAATCAAAAAAGTCATGAAAAACTCGAGTCACCATGGCTTGGACCTTACATCGTCACGAAGTAATCGAAGGAGGAGCATACAGAATCAAGGACAAGAAGGGGATTGCCGAGCCAAATCCTTGGAACGTGGTGCAGCTCAGGCGTTTTTACGCTTAGATACCGAAATATAGTCTCCTATGTAAACATACAATGTACTGAAACGCCCGCGAGTTTTCAGACGCACTCTTTTCCTTTTTCGGGGCACCGAGTGGGGCCGGGAAAGGTTTTTAATGAGGCGGGCTCGCGGTGCTGCAATATAGTAAAGATAGTGGAATTATATATCTTTTCGACAGGCTCGGGGGCTTCCCCCTAGAAGATACAATATATATATACATAGACAAAATACAACTCGCAAAATTCTCGCCTTGGTATAAAATACCTCGCCAAAATAAAAATATATCGACAAATAGCGGTCAACATAAAACTCGGGGGCTCGTACCCGCAAAAATAGTACACAGTATAATTTATTTTGCCTTGGGACAACCTCGCATTATAAAGCAAACGCCATCAAAACGCCCGGGGGCTTGGCGTTGAAAATAAAAATATAGTGACTTTACAAGTACAAAATATATACACAAGATACAATTATTGGAACAGCTTATCTTCAAGGATTTCCCAGTATATTGTCTATTGTCAATCGCTCATTATTTATAGCACGAGTGCTATGCTCGGCGTAGCTAGCCTTCACGAAGAATTCGAGTCCATCCGAAGAAGTTCGTCCATCATATCTTCGACAGAGTCACAATGTCGTCATATTTGCTGAAGTTCTTCCTCCTCTTCGCCATCTTGGCCAAGCACTTTGGAACAACGACTCACGTCCAACTTCGGGTAGCGATTTTTATCATGATTGCGCCAGCAGCTAATTGGGCCCGCACAAAGCCATGGATTCGAGGAGCATCGAAATTTGTCCATCAAGGCAGGAAGAGTCTGGCATCTTATTGCGAGGAAACATGGTGCCGTAAACCAGAGACAACGTCCTTGTGCAGAAGTCGAGATAATCGCGAACCTGGAGTGCGCGATCTTGAAACTGACAATCGGCGAGTTCGTTGCGTGCCCAAAAATTTGAACCATGATCATTCGCAAGCCGAAGAAGTACATTGGATCGAGCCTCGACACGTTCATCTTCAGTAGTAGCATCCAAGAAAGAACCTATTTTTGCAAGAATCAGTGGGCAACAAGGAGATAAACAAATAAAAGTACGACAAAGATAATGAAGCACACTGCCATATCCAAGCTAGCATCTGTCAGCAGTTGAAGCATAAAATTCTCTCGAGACGTAGCTGCAGCAGCTTCAGCAATGGCGGCATCCTTCTCAATTATGGCATCTTGAGCTTGTTGGAGCGCAACCTTTTCCCTCTCGGAGGATTTCCGAGATTGTTCCATAAGCATAAGTGATTGTTTCTTCGTGGATTGCAGCTGTTGTCGAAGTTCTTCCAAATCCTGTGCTGAGTTTTTACTCGAAGAATCCTCAATAAATTCGACAGCGACGGGTGTTTTCTTCGAACGAGATGAAGGAAAAACCTCGGAGGGACCAGGAGTTGAAGTATAGTTGTCAAAAATCAACTGAAAACAAAGATTTCGACATCAATCATGGAACAAAGATAGATTTTCATTCATTCTCATAATATATACATGTCTATTACAAAGAAGGACCTCTAGAGAATCACTGAAGCAATCATCGCCAAGAACACTACGGCGACAGTGCCAAAAACGGAGACAAACTAAAAGGAAAAAAGCAAAAGGGTCTACTTGACCTCCGGCTTTGAAGAACTTGGAGCTTATATCCAAGAGTGGCGAGGATCTTCTTCGAATTGGGCTTCGCCGCTTTAATTAGCGACTGCCACTTCTTCGTTTCGATTTTCCCCGTGTCGCCAACTCTCGACCAGTCGACTTGTTGTTGACTCTCTGCAACCAAGGCCATTGTACCTTCGACGCAAACCTTCAGTCCTTCTTGACGAAGTTGGAGTCCAAGGTCTTCATTGCCAGTCGAGGGACGGAGAAAGGACCGAATCTATTGTCAACAGAACCCTAGTTTTCATAATCAGCGAGTACTTTTCGGCTGAAACCTTCGAGATCTACTTGCCCTCTACTTCTAGCAAAACCCTAGTCTACAATCTGTAGGCATTGACAAATTAATCCTTTGTCACCACCACCACCACGACACGCAAGGTTGGCAGAGACACCACTTCCAGTGTCCTCACTCTACGCAGCAAGACGAACCTCTGAAGAAAGGAGCATCAAATAGACCTCAGTAAGTGAGATCCTAGTCTGTTGGAGATGGACATTGATCGCATCCACAAGCGGATTGTATTCCACATCTAGTCTCTGTTTAAGACTGCATTGATGACATTATCTTTGTCAAGTTTCTTGCCTGCCATGGCCAGTTCATCAACAATTGTTTTCGTCTTGCCAATGTAGACGCGAAGTGTGATGCTCTGTGAGTTGCACCAGGACCTCACGAGAGATTGAGCCAAGAAGATAGGACATGAGCTTCTAATCCTTCTCATTACACATCACAAAAGCAGGGTTTTCCACCTTCTCCGGCACCATTTTCCCAGCTCCATATGTCTTCTCGATGGTGATCTCCTCTGGATGCGCCTCGATTGTGCCATCAAGGTAGCCGATCAGGCGCACGCCACAGACCGCAGGTAGCACAACCACCTTCCATACCAGGAAGTTTTCTGGCGTGAGCTTCTCCGACACATCTGGACTGAAAGGATTCCCGACCGCTGCGCTTGATGAGGACGCCTGATGTCTACGGGTGCTTCTATTCTTGTAGACAGTGTTGGGCCTCCAAGTGCAGAGGTTTGTAGAACAGCAGCAAGTTTCCCTTAAGTGGATTACCCAAGGTTTATCGAACTCAGGAGGAAGAGGTCAAAGATATCCCTCTCAAGCAACCCTGTAATCACAAAGCAAGAAGTCTCTTGTGTCCCCAACACACCAAATACACTTGTCAGGTGTATAGGTGCACTAGTTCGGCGAAGAGATAGTAAAATACAAGTAATATGGATGTATATGAGTGGTAATAGCAATCTGAATAAAATATGGCAGCGAGTAAACATGCAACAGAACAGTAAGTAAACGGTGTTTTCAGTATTGGAAACAAGGCCTAGGGATCATACTTTCACTAGTGGACACTCTCAACATTGATCGCATAATAAATACTTCTTCTCATATGTGCTACATACACTCTTGTTTGATAATGAACATCATTGCGTAGGATTACACGAACCCTCAATGCCGGAGTTAACAAGCTCCACAATTCCATGTTCATATTTAAGTAACCTTAGAGCATAATAGATCAATACTATCATAATGACAATTAACTCCACAATCTACAAGAGATCATCATACCTACGACAAGAACCACAGGGTGCACACACTAATCACCTTTACACCAAGCAGGAGGAATAGAACTACTTTAATAACATCACATGAGTAGCACACAACTAGTAGCGATACAAAGCTCATCATATGGATCTCAATCATGTAAGGCAGCTCATGAGATCATTGTATTGGAGTACAGAGAGAGAGAGTAACCACATAGCTACCGGTACAGCCCCAGCCTCGATGGAGAACTACTCCCTCCTCATGGGAGACAGCGCGGTGATGAAGATGGCGGTGGAGATGGCAGCGGTGTCGATGGAGAAGCCTTCGGGGGGCACTTCCCCGCTCCGGCAGGGTGCCGGAACAGAGACTCCTGTCCCCCAGATCTTGGCTTCGCGATGGCGGCGGCTCTGGAACTTTCTCGTATCGTGGCTCTCGTACTGGGGGTTTCGCGACGGAAGCTTTAAGTGGCGGAGGGTCAACGGGCCACGAGGGGCCCGGGGGTAGGTCGCGGCGAGGCACAGGCCGCCCGGCCTCCTCGGCCGCCTCGTGGCCCCACTTCGTTATCTCTTCGGTCTTCTGGAAGCTTCGTGCAAAAATAGGACCCTGGGCGAAAGTTTCGTCCAATTCCGAGAATATTTCTTTACTAGGATTTCTGAAACCAAAAACAGCCAGTAACTGGCTCTTCGGCATCTTGTTAATAGGTTAGTTCCAGAAAATGCATAAATATGACATATAATGTGCATAAAACATGTAGGTATCATCAATAAAGTAGCATGGAACATAAGAAATTATCGATACGTTGGAGACGTATCAGCATCCCCAAGCTTAGTTCTGCTCGTCCCGAGCAGGTAAAACGATAACAAAGATAATTTCTGAAGTGACATGCCATCATAACCTTGATCATACTATTGTAAAGCACATGGGATGAATGCAGAGATTCGAAGCAATGATGAAGATAATGAGTAAACAAATGAATCATATAACAAAGACTTTTCATGAATAATACTTTCAAGACAAGCATCAATGAGTCTTGCATAAGAGTTAACTCATAAGCAATAAATTCTTAGTAGAAAGCTTTGAAACAACACAAAGGAAGATATAAGTTTCAGCGGTTGCTTTCAACTTTAACATGTATATCTCATGGATAATTGTCAACACAAAGTAATATAACAAGTGCAATAGGTAAACATGTAAGAATCAATGCACACAGTTCACACAAGTGTTTGCTTCTAAGATAGAAAGAATGGTAAACTGACTCAACAATAAAGTAAAAGAATGGTCCTTCAAAGAGGAAAGCATCGATTGCTATATTTGTGCTAGAGCTTTGATTTTGAAAACATATAGAGAGCATAAAAGTAAAGTTTTGAGGAGTGTTTGTTGTTGTCAACGAATGGTAGCGGGTACTCTAACCCCCTTGCCAGCAAACCTTCAAAGAGCGGCTCCCATTTTATTTTGTTTTTGGGTGGCACTCCTTCCAACCTTTCTTTCACAAACCATGGCTAACCGAATCCTCGGGTGCCTGCCAACAATCTCATACCATGAAGGAGTGCCTTTTATTTTAGTTTTATTATGTTGACACTCCTCCCCACCTTTGCTTTCTCAAGCCATGGCTAACCGAATCCTTCGGGTGCCGTCCAACAATCACATACCATGGAGGAGTGTCTATTTTTGTTAATTAATTTGGGACTGGGAATCCCATTGCCAGCTCTTTTTGCAAAATTATTGGATAAGCGGATGAAGCCACTAGTCCATTGGTGAAAGTTGCCCAACAAGATTGAAAGATAAACACCACATACTTCCTCATGAGCTATAAAACATTGACACAAATCAGAGGTGATAAATTTTGAATGGTTTAAAGGTAGCACTCAAGCAATTTACTTTGGAATGGCGGAGAAATACCATGTAGTAGGTAGGTATGGTGGACACAAATGGCATGAATATTGGCTCAAGTATTTGGATGCATGAGAAGTATTCCCTCTCGATACAAGGTTTAGGCTAGCAAGGTTATTTGAAGCAAACTCAAGTATGAAATGGTGCAGCAAGACTCACATATAAACATATTGTAAGCATTATAAGACTTTACATCGTCTCCTTGTTGTTCAAACACCTCAACCAGAAAATATCTAGACTTAGAGAGACCAATCATGCAAACCAAATTTTAACAAGCTCTATGTAATTATTCATTAATGGGTACAAGGTACATGATGCAAGAGCTTAAACAAGATCTATATGAGCACAACAATTGCCAAGTATCACATTATTCAAGACATTACACCAATTACTACATGTAGCATTTCCCGTTTCCAACCATATAACAATTAACGAAGTTTCAACCTTCGCCATGAAAATTAAAGCTAAGAACACATGTGTTCATACGAACCAGCGGAGCGTGTCTCTCTCCCAAACAATCATTTATTCAAACAAAAACAAAAACAAAAGCATACAGACGCTCCAAGTAAAGAACATAAGATGTGATGGAATAAAAATATAGTTTCACTAGAAGAAACCTGATAAGTTGTCGATGAAGAAGGGGATGCCTTGGGCATCCCCAGCTTAGATGCTTGAGTCTTCTTAAAATATGCAGGGATGAACCACCGGGGCATCCCCAAGCTTAGACCTTTCACTCTTCTCGATCTCATTATATCACCCTCTTCTATTGACCCTTGAAAACTTCCTTCACACCAAACTTCAAGCAAACTCATTAGAGGGTTAGTGCATAATCAAAAATTCACATGTTCAGAGGTGACACAAACATTCTTTTCACTTCTGGACATTGCATAATGCTACTGGACATTAATGGATCAAAGAAATGAATCCAACATAGCAAAAGAGGCAATGCGAAATAAAAGGCAGAATCTGTCAAAAACAGAACAGTCCGTAAAGACGAATTTAAAGATGGCACCAGACTTGCTCAAATGGAAAAACTCAAAACTAATGAAAGTTGCGTACATATCTGAGGATCACGCTCGTAAATTGGCAGATTTTTTCGAATTTTCTACAGAAAACTGTGCCCAGATTCGTGACAGACAGCAATGCTGTTTCTGCGCAGCGATCCCAAATATAACATCAACTTTGACATAGAAACTTTACTTGGCACAAAAACATGATAAGGAGAGGTTGCTACAGTAGTAAACAACTTCCAAGACACAAATATAAAACAAAGTACTGTAGCAAAATAACACATGGGTTATCTCCCAAGAAGTTCTTTCTTTATAGCCATTAAGATGGGCTCAGCAATTTTGGCGATGCACCCGCAAGAAATAGTATTTGAAGCAAAAGAGAGCTTCAAGAGGCAATTCAAAACACATTTGAGCCTAACATGCTTCCTATGCAAAAGAATCTTATACACAAATGAATTCATGAAGAGCAAAGTGGCAAGCATAAGAGGATAAAACACGAGTAACTTAAAGATTCTCAACATAAAGAGGGAAACTTAATATTATTAAGATGCATATAACCATATTTCCCTCTCTCATAATAACTTTCAGTAGCATCATTGATGAAATCCACAATATACCCGTCACTTAAAACATTCTTATCATGGTTCATATGCATAGAAGTATCATTAATTTTGGAAAGAGTTATTCTCATTAATAGTAATTGGAGCAAGATTATTATCAAGAATCTGAACATGGTAAACAAGTTGCATATTAAAAGAATTGTTTTTGGCAAGCCCATCATAACTATGACAAGTTTCATAAGGATAATTGTAACATGTGTCATATACATCTCTATAGCAATTATCTAAACCTGAATATGTAATATCATCATTTTCACTAAAAGTAGAAGTCTCAAATATAGGATCTTCAAGCACAACATCCCCAAGCTTAGAGCTTTCAATATCATCGTTTAAGGGGACATGAATAATGCTATCATCATTACTTTCATAATCAGTACCAAAGAGATTTCCAATATCAAAGGTAGTGTGCTCATTCAAATCATGATCGCTAATGTATGTAAAGGGCATAGGAAGATCATCGTATTCAGATTCATTATCACAATAATCATTAGGAGCAACATACTTACGGTTACCTAGCGTTATCTCATTCACGCGGGGATACGCCGTTACCTCTTTCTTTTTATTCTCCTTCTTCTTCTTCTTCTTCTTCGTTCCTTCTTCTTCTTCTTCTTCTTCTCTTCCTTCTCCTCATTCCCTTCTTTAGGAGGAAGAGGCTTGAAGGGTGGCTTGTCCGCATAACCTGATTTACTTTTAGAAACAATAGAAGAAACTTGGGAGGATCCCTCCTTTTCATTAATTAGTTGAAAACATACAGCGGTCCTATCATATTTTGGCAAGGTGTCATCTTCTAAAATATTCTGTATGTAAGTATTTGTATGGCAATTATTAATGCAGTAAGAAAGACAACCATGCAGGACATCATCAATATCAAGATCGTTAATATTTAACAAAGAAATTTTTCTTGATAACTCTTCACACTTCAAAAATAAGGTAAGTTCATCATGCTGATTAGGAGTAATTTCATCATCACAATACAAATTTGCAGCACTCATGGGGTTTGAATTATCATTGGAGGAACATTGAAAATTAAAATGACCAACTCTATGGCAAAGTTCACAAATAAAAGGATAGAGGGCACACACTTTTTCTCCAAGATCATCTAGAGCTCTAGACCATTTTCTAGTTTTTTCATTTCTGTGATGGATACAATATTCATCTTCTATTTGATTAATTCCACAAGGTCTATGTATTCCACAAAAATTAACATGCTTATAGGAAATAGCATTCTTAGGAGTTTGAGCATGCTTATTGCAATCATTAACAACAATGTCATTCTTCATGCAAGCCTCTTTAAAAGGTTCATGATACTTATCAAAATTCTTTTTAGGCAATTCTAAATGAGAAGCAAAGGCTTTATAAAGATTTGCAGCAACTTGAGAGTCAAGACCATAAGTAGCACTCATATTTCAGAATTTATCAGTATTCATAAAAGTTTCAATGCATTCATAATCATAGTATATACCTGACTCTTTACCTTTGTCGTTCTCCCAATCTTCAGCGTTCTCCTTAATCCGATCAAGAAGGTCCCTTTTAAACTCTTCTTTATTGTTCGTGAATGATCCAGAACAAGTAGTATCCAACAAGGTCTTATCTTGAAAAGAAAGTCTTGCATAGAAATTATCAATGATGATATTACGGAAGCTCATGATTGGGGCATTTGAGCATTAAAGTCTTCAATCTCTCCCATGCTTGGGCAATACTCTCTCCATCATGAGGCCAAAAATTATATATATGGTTTCGATCTTTGTGAATTTCACTTGGAGGATAGAACTTGGAACAAAATAGAGGCATAATATCCTTCCAATCAAGAGAGCGCCCGTCCTTCAGCAATTTATACCAATGCGCCGCTTTACCAGACAGCGACATAGAGAATAGTTTCTTCTTCACTTCATCCATAGAGATACCTGCACACTTGAATAACCCGCATAATTCATGCAAAAACAGTAAATGATTTCCAGGATGGACAGTTCCATCCCCTTCATAGTGGTTATCCATAACACGTTCAATAATTTCCATAGGTATTTTATACGGAATACTTTCAGCAGGTGGATTTAAAATATCAGAAGCATCATTAGAGTCATCGCATATGGGAGATAAAGCATTATCAGAGCAAAATATTTCTTCCAAAGCGGAGGAGCTAAAAAGATTATTTTTATGTAAACTAGCTTCCCCAAGCTTAGACTTCTTCATAGCATTAGCGGTAATTGCATTCATACTAATAACATTGCTACTATCATGTAAATAAGGTTCCATAGGTTTTTAATTTTCGTATCAAATAATTCTAAATTAGGAAAAATATTAAAAAGCTCACTAATTTTTGTTGTTTTCCATTATGCCTAACTAGTGAAAATAAAAACAAGAAACAAAAAGATGCAATTGCAGAGTCTAAAGGAAATAGCTTCGAGCACACACACAATGGCGCCGGAAAAGTACTGTTACCGGAGTGTGAGTACCTTTTACCTTTCCTCCCCGGCAACGGCGCCAAAGTGCTTGATGTCTACGGGTGCTTCTATTCTTGTAGACGGTGTTGGGCCTCCAAGAGGTTTGTAGAACAGCAGCAAGTTTCCTTAAGTGGATTACCCAAGGTTTATCGAACTCGGGGAGGAAGAGGTCAAAGATATCCCTCTCAAGCAACCCTGTAATCACAAAGCAAGAAGTCTCTTGTGTCCCCAACACACCAAATACACTTGTCAGGTGTATAGGTGCACTAGTTCGCGAAGAGATAGTAAAATACAAGTAATATGGATGTATATGAGTGGTAATAGCAATCTGAATAAAATATGGCAGCGAGTAAACATGCAACGAAACAGTAAGTAAACGGTGTTTTCAGTATTGGAAACAAGGCCTAGGGATCATACTTTCACTAGTGGACACTCTCAACATTGATCGCATAATAAATACTTCTTCTCATATGTGCTACATACACTCTTGTTTGATAATGAACATCATTGCGTAGGATTACACGAACCCTCAATGCCGGAGTTAACAAGCTCCACAATTCCATGTTCATATTTAAGTAACCTTAGAGCATAATAGATCAATACTATCATAATGACAATTAACTCCACAATCTACAAGAGATCGTGATCATAGCCTACGACAAGAACCACAGGGTGCACACACTAATCACCTTTACACCAAGTAGGAGGAATAGAACTACTTTAATAACATCACATGAGTAGCACACAACTAGTAGCGATACAAAGCTCATCATATGGATCTCAATCATGTAAGGCAGCTCATGAGATCATTGTATTGGAGTACAGAGAGAGGTTAACCACATAGCTACCGGTACAGCCCCGAGCCTCGATGGAGAACTACTCCCTCCTCATGGGAGCAGCAGCGGTGATGAAGATGGCGGTGGAGATGGCAGCGGTGTCGATGGAGAAGCCTTCCGGGGGCACTTCCCGCTCCGGCGGGGTGCCGGAACAGACTCCTGTCCCCGGATCTTGGCCCGCGATGGCGGCGGCTCGGAACTTTTCTCGTATCGTGGCTCTCGTACGGGGGTTTCGCGACGGAAGCTTTAAGTAGGCGGAGGGTCAACGCGGGGGCCACACGAGGGGCCCAGGGGGTAGGTCGGCGCGGCCAGGGCACGGGCCGCGCCGCTTCTGGCCGCCTCGTGGCCCCACTCGTTATCTCTTCGGTCTTCGGAAGCTTCGTGCAAAAATAGGACCCTGGGCGAAAGTTTCGTCCAATTCCGAGAATATTTCTTTACTAGGATTTCTGAAACCAAAAACAGCAGAAAAGCAACTGGCTCTTCGGCATCTTGTTAATAGGTTAGTTCCAGAAAATGCATAAATATGACATATAATGTGCATAAAACATGTAGGTATCATCAATAAAGTAGCATGGAACATAAGAAATTATCGATACGTTGGAGACGTATCAACGCCATGGATGGGAAGGAAGTTAGATGTGTTTTGAGGAAGAAGTTGGCTCTGATACCATATAAAAACTAGGGTTAAGCGTTGCCCTTTGCATCGTGTCGCCTGCATGTTAATATAGGGAGACTTTTTAAATGTTCTAAAGTGATCGAAATAGTTTTATGATTACTCGAAATTGTTCCACGAATTTTATTTGAGAGAATTTAGGAGTTCCAGACATCGAGAGAGGTCTCATAATCATTCCAGACGAAGAGATTTGTTTTTAGAGGTCCAGACGAAGACATGGGTGGCCAAAAGGCCCCATGCCTTCAAGGATGGCCACATGGGTCCTTAGGGGCCCACCTAGGCCAACCGAACCAACCCTAAAAGTCCCCTAAGGAGATGAACCAATGCACCCCAAGAAGAGGGGCGACCCGGGTTTCTGGAGGGCCCTTCGGCCAGCCCACTTGGGTGGTGGTGGTGGGGGGGGGGTAGGAGGGAGAGGCGGCATCCAACCTTGTCCCCTCCCGTGACCTCCTTTTTTATATAAAAGGAATACATTAATATCAAAAGATACCAATTACATCCAGCCTCTGCAACAACACACCACCCTAATGGCAATACGGATGCACACAACCAAAAAAGAAATAGAAACTAAGAAAAAAGAGCCCCACCACAGCATTCCAACCCCAGCAACAACAATACAAGCACCACCATGGCATCACCTGAACTTCAGACTTTTCAAAAGCGACGCCTCCAAGAAGGGAACGGTGCACCAGCGCCGTCGTCGCCCAATCAAAGATATTAGGTTTTCAACCTGAAGATAGTCCACGCTTTCAAAACAATGCCTTCAACAAGGTCATTGCTAGGCACAACCAATTAAGGCCATACCTTGGATTTTCATCCTGAAAGGCAGGACTCTAAACTTGACATGTGTTGCCGCTACCACTTCCATACTGCTGCTGCAAGCACAGAACACCAAGCAAGTTTCTCACCGGCTCATAGACTTAGACCTGTATTGCTAGTACTCCAAATCCAGCCATCATGACATTCTCCGCCTCTGACTTCACCCAGGGCCAAAATGGCGTTGTATGGCAAGAAAGAACAGAGCTTCGCGCCGCTCTCTCCGAAAACCAAACGGTCGGAATAAACACATGAGTGCGCACGACCGAATACCACCCTGTCCAACAAACTCCAGACAATATGTGCACTGTTACATTCACCGGTGGTGCCTACCGGAACTCAACACTCTGACCAGATCGAGAAGGACATGCCTCAGGCAGGTCTTCATCTTTGCACAAGAGCAACCCTAGGACCGCCACCTTTATTCAGGTCGTGCCCCAACGCAGCCGACCATCCCAGGCCAGCCGAAGCAACACGGAGACACCAGGAAGACCTGGGCAATGCCCTGCATCCAGTCGGCCCTCCACCAGCGACAGATGAGATCACGAAGAGGGCAAAGAGAAGAACCTAGGGTTTTCACCCAATGAGCCCATCCCCTGCATCGCTGCCGCTGCTAGAATCCATCGCCGAAGGCGACCACCACCGCCACCATCAGGAAGTCTTCCACCGCCAAGCCACCGGCCGCTTGAACCCATGTACCTGGCCGATCCCATCTGAGACTGGGCATCGAGGTTCAGAGCTGAGCGCCGTCGGTGCCCGTCGTGGCCGTCACGATATCCACCTCCCGAAAGTGCCCCGACTCCATGGAGGAAGTGTAACATCCCAAAAATTCAATATAGAAAGAAAGATAGTTTCCAAATTAAATGCAAATTTGAGAACCAACAAAAACTTTTTATTTCCATATAGTGCTATGCATAGTCTTGGTGCATTTGTGTGACATTGCCATGGTGTGTGCTTACAACTCTTGCCAATGTGCTAAAACCCTAACCTATGATCTCATGATCAACAAAGGAGAAGGAAAAAGAAAAGAGAAAAAGAAATACGAAAAATGAAATCAACACACACATAGGGTTTATGCCATTTTTGCAAATCTTTAACCTAGACCATTTTGGCTTGCACCATTGGTTGGAGATGGTTACTAAACACTTATTAATACTTTTCGAATCAAAGAAACTCAAATCAAATCAAGTTTGAACTCAAAATGAGCTCACATGCACTAATGGTCAAAAGTGACAATTTTAGCCTGATGCCCTCTTTGAGCCCCTGTTTTGGAAGATTTTCAAAGTAAACCTTGCCAACTCTTTGCACCTCATCCAAGACAACATCAAGGTGAACAACTTTGCCCGAAACAACCCCTGCAAACTCTTGCTCAAATTCAAATGAGGATCAAGCAAAGTATCAACCATGAAACAAAAACAAGATCATATCCATTTTGTGATTTTGCAAATCAACTCAAATTTGACCACCACCACCACCAATAGACTTCAATTATTATATGATTACAACCCACCAAAATTTATTCAAAAATTCAAAAATATTTTTCTTGCGGCCATTTATTCAAACACCTTGTGGGCATGAATCTGCCAACCCTATACACTTCAAAATCTAGTGGTTAATCGCCTCCACCAGCAACCCTAGGTCACCATATGTCCTCCACTGACCCCTTTCCACATTGCCAAGCACAATAGACAAGAATTGGTACACTGAGTCGTCACCAATTGACCAAACCATGCCATGTCGTGGCATGGCATGGACACACACTTGCTCCCCCTCTCTCTGGACCTTGCCAACGTGCACCACCGTGTCCAACGTGTTCCCCTCACTCTCCTGATCGTGCCAGACACAAGGATCGACACGCTGGTGCACCACACGCACCAGAACACGCGCGTCCAGACATGCCATGCCATGCCAGAGTGCGCACGGCGAGCGCCACAGACACGCACGGGCACAACGTCGCCCGGCCAACTCCGTTGACCCCTGGCTCTCTCCTCGCGCCACCAGCTCCCCTACGTCACCAGCAACCGCCAGGACATGCCCATTGGCTCGCGCCGCGCCAGACGACGACACCGACGACGCTCTCCGCCACGGTACTGCGAGCTCGCGTCATGCGCCCGTCCTCGCCTCTGCATGGTTTTCACCGCAATCACGCCTAGCGTCACCGCCGTGACGTCGCCAAGCGACGAGCGTCAGCGCCAGTGCCTCCCCGCCCCTGTAGCGACGTCGCCACCATTGACATCATCGCCGAACCACGGCCACCTTCCGCCGCTATAAAAGGAGCCCTCCCCGCGCTCATTCCTTCACACCATCGACTTCCCCTCTCCTCTCTGACTCGCCTAGCCACCTCGCCGCTCAACATTGCCCCGTAGAGCCACCCAATTTCACTCTCACTGCCTGTGCTCCGCCGAAGAAGCTCGCCGGAGATAGGCGCCATCCCCGGAGACGCCACTGCTACCAGGAGGTCCGCCGTCCTCGACAACGTCGCCGCAGCACGTCACCGACCATCGCCGCGCCGCCGGTGAGCCGTCGACCCCCTGCCCGTGCCGCCGGAGAGCTTGTCTCTCGCCGTCGTCGACGATGAACACGATCCGTTGGATCGGGTTCTAATCGTGCGGCGCGGATAAGACCATACCGTTTCGCTGTTAAAAAGGCACTGACGAGTGGCCCCCACCTTGTCAGGCGGCCCGCTCACGCGAGACGTGCAGCTGGGCCGGCCCGTTTAAATTTCGTCTGTTTAGCCCAGTTAGGTTTCCCGCCAGGCCCGTTTAGTTTAAAATTCGAATTTTCGAATTTATCAAATTTCTTACTGCATGAAATTTCAAATTTATATAGAATAAAATCCACCAAACCAAATTTGACAAATTTTATATATTTGGAAAGCTTATCAAATTATCTACACGACTACACTGGTCTCAACCCTAGATTATTTGTAGAATTAATGTGACAAAAATAACAAGGCAGGGCCTTTTGCAACTTCAAACAATTATTAAAAATCAACCAAAAATGCTTTTGAGTTGATTCCAACTCTCAAAAATCATATTTCATATTGTCTATAAGAATATGTAAAAATATGACATAGTTGTTTGTATGATCATGGTCTAGACTAAAAAATGGCTCTATGGCTATTTCAAGTCCATTTAAACTATTCTAAATTATTTATTAAATAATATGGAAGCTTTTCTCTCATTTAAATCTTGTCTCAAATAACTCAAAATGAGGTAGAGACCATGGTCTATTCAATCTCATATTGAATTATTTGATGATATTAAATCACTACTATGTTGGTACTAAATTGCCTGAGGTGCATCACCTCATTTAAATCATTTTCCCAAATGATAATTATGAAGAAGTTGACCTTGGTCAACCTAGGTCATATATTATTAATTGAGGAAATTAATTCTTAACAAGATTCAAAGAGAGGAAATTATTTCTCCAAAGAATTAAATAGATACCTTAATTAATATTTGTAATGAGAGGAAATTATTTTCTTAAGAAGAAAACAAAGTCAACCCACATAATAATAATGTTGTGATGCTAGCCTAGCTTGTGTGACTCATGTGTGTGCTTAGTCTAGCCATTAAATTTTGTTTGATGATTGTGTGTATCGTATTCGTTTTTAGACGCTAGTACCGAGGAGTATCAAGAGGAGGAGGAGGTCTACTTCCAAGGAGAGGAAGACCACTTTTATCAATACACCAACCAAGGCAAGCTAATATTCTTGCAAAGTGCAAAGCTCTACAAGAGCAAGGCACCCCACATTTTACTTTATGCTTAATGAGCCCATCCCAAGTTTTTACTTACAAGCTTTTACTTACAACCTTTATTGCTTTTGTTTTATCAAAATACTTTTTGATTCATGATTCACTTAGTCTAGAGTAGAACAAGATCATCAAAGTTAGCCTAGGACAATCAAAGCTAGTTAGCACCCCTCATGACTAGTGGCTAGTGCTAAATAAATAAAATTGACTACTCTAGATGGGAACATTGTGAAATGAAGTGACTTTGAAGGATTTGAAGGTGAATATGACTTGAATGACATGAATGACTTGATAAATTTGATAAAAACTGATGGTTGGGTTCGGATGCGATACCATTCCAATTTACAAGTACCCCCACAATACATGATTATGGGTAGGGCTTAACTGAAAGTTTATATATCTTAGTATGGGTTCCCTCTAAACAAGCGTCATAGGGGTTATGCCGAGGCTGTCTCCGTTGAATGTGAAATGATGTGAAATGACGTGAATGAGGTGAATTGTCTGGCCCAAGCCCTGTGCAGTTCCCAGGCTGACGGTTTGTCTTCACTGGGAGGCCAAGCTCATGGGGAGAGGTGCCTATACTAGGATATGTAAGTGAAAGGTTATGGTTGATGATCCGTGTACTGAGTTACGATTATACAGGATTATTCCTGACGGATGCAATCAAATGTTGTGGCACAAGTGTGCAACCTCTGCAGAGTGTAAATCTATTCGAATAACCATGTCCACGGTTACGGACGATTGGAAAGGCCATACTGTTCCGTTGTCAGATGTTTTCTTAAAACGGAATGATGAATTGAAATTGTGACTTGACTGGAATCACAACTAAGTTGTGGGAATGACACTAATGTTCCCACTTGAGTTAGTTAGCAATTGAAGAGTCTTTTATGAAATGTTTGTGAACTAAAATTAGCTTTGTGCAAATAAACCTAGAGCTTAGCATCCCCTTAATAAAATTGATAAGAAATTACAATAGTATTAATTTGCGAGTACTTTAAAAGTACTCACGACTGTGTCCCTGACTATTCAAATGGCCAGAATATGAAGAGGAGCAGCAGTACGAGGATGACGGCCAGCAGGACGTCTACAACAACTAGGAGTTCTTCTAACGTCAAGCGTTGGCCTGTGGGTTAGTTAGCCACTACTATTACGCTTCCTCTATTTGTGTTGTTCGTTGATCAATAGATCAACTATTGTTGTAATATTGGATCATGTGATCTACTTTTGTAAGACAATGATGGTTTGTAAAGAATGATGACTTATGATATCAACTGTTATGTCTCGCAACAACAATCTTCCTGGGATTGCGATGTATGGCATAATAGGCATCTGGACTTAAAAATCCGGGTGTTGACAGGAAGAAGGCCCCGACCCCTCCCCATGTGATGCGGGAGACGAAGATCTGCCACCGTCGGCGTTGTCCGGGCTTAGCCCGACGACCCTAAGATCAGCTTCTCCATAAGCGACACCTCTAAGAAGGAAACAGTGCCCAAATGATGTCGTCACCTGATCATAGATCTTAGGTTTTCGCCCTGAAGAAAGTCATCCCTCTCAAAACAATGCTTTCAACAAGAATATTGCCAGGCACAACCAATTAAGGCCAGACATTGAATTTTCACCCTGAGAGATAGAACTCTGAACTTCCACATACAGGTCGATGTTTGAAGTCACGAAGCTCCAAGCCAATTTCACCTCATCACCAATATCCGATCACCATTGCTCTTCCACCGATCTCGGCTTTTATGACCTTCTCCGCCAGCACCATGGAAAGAAAATGAGCTCCATGATATTAACAACCAGAAGAGCTTCAAAGCACTCCCTGTGAAACCAAACGGTCAGATAAAAAGCATGGGTGTGCCCGATCGAAAACATCAAATTCAGCAATCTTCGGGCATTGATCGCACAATGAATTTGTCTGCCAGATCTTGCATTCTGGGCAGGAGTCGATCTCTTCATCATCTATTTTCTTGTTAATACACTCCCGGCAAACTGCTTACAAAAGGATGGTCACAAGAGCAACTCTAGAGACAGTGATGCTAGTTTGAGATTTGAAAGAACTGAATTTTATGTGCTTGCCACATCAAAACTTGGCGTGCATTTTTCCGGAAAGAAATCCTAGCAAGTATGAAAATGCAATAGAGTAGTAGATGATTGATTGCGGCAAGCTTAAGCAAGTGTTTTTCTGGAAAAAAAATCCTTGACTGAAAAAGATTGATTGTGCAGCCAAGACTGACAATATCACTTACGATGCAGAAGCAGTGCCAGGCTTATGATCAAGAAATATACTTTACATAATAGAGCAACCATCCTCTCGGCTTCTACATCATGAGATACACCCATTTATTCAAGAATGTGAAGCCCCTGATTTCCACGCTATACCGAAAACATAGAGAATTTAAGTACTTTCTCAATACTGATGATCACAATTCTCTACAAACACAAACTAGAAAGCACCAGAGGAGCACGCCACTGACTCCTAATACTGCTAATCAGAACCAACAGGCATTTCTGATTACAGCCAGCGCAAAGTGCCACCATCTACAAGCTCTACCACCATTACTGAACATGCAAGATGCTACTAGAGTGCCTCGACATTACACACTTCCATACATCCTGCAAAAGTGCCAATGCTTTGCAACGTTTTCTTCCAGCTTCAAAAGCTCGAAAAACAAAATGCAGGCCGAAAATTGTTCAGAGTGAGGAAACTCAGTGTTCTCCCAGGAAGGGGCGCCGGCGTCCACCCCAGGGAGTGCGCGAGGCAGGAACTCTCGACGGCTGCTCAAACTGCTCATGTGCTGCAGCAACGGTGACGGGACATAGTAACCACCCGGAGAGGCACAAGTCTGCAGCTTTGCAGCATTGTCAACTCCAGAGAAGCAGGCATGGCGGCTCCGGAGCGCACGCCCGCAGGCGCGGGCAATTGAGCAAACAAAAGACGGCCTAGCTACGCAGAAGGGATCGCAGCCGCCGCCGGCTACCACGAGACGCGCCCCTGGCTGCGCACGGTGAGCCCCGGCCACTACGCGAGAGCGAACGCGGCGCCGGCGCGAGCACGCAACTAGAAGGAGAGGAAACTAACTCGAGAACGGCGGCGGCGCTCTTCGGGGACCGACCGATCACCAGGACACCCGAACAGAGCAGAATCAGACACCAAAACCAAGGACGTGTGACGGAAGCGCGTGGGTCTTACACGCGAAAGAGTAGATGGACGAGACGAAACGAAACCGGAGAGGCGGCGGGGTAGACGGAAAGAAAAGAACTCGCAAGTGTGCAGACACTGGATGAAGGCGGAGGCCTCCAGGAAGAGGTCCTGGCAGAGTGGGCACGTCAAGAAGTCGGTGAGCGCATCCAGAGGCACGCGGACCTGTCACAACTGGCTTAACTGAAGAATTACAAGTGTCAAGGGATGTGGCAATGATTTTAAGCTCAGCTATCCAACGGCCCTAGATGGAAGATACCGCTCCGATCCTAAGGCGTATATTCAAGCGGCAGGTCTCCGTTCGCGCCAACAACATCTTCTCCATTGACATTAAGAACGTCGATGTCTTCCGTTTATTTACTTTTCCGTTTGCTTCTCCATTGCATCGGAGATTATATGTACTGGCTTGTAAACCTAAAAGGATCATATCCGAATATTGTGATGCAATAGCATTCCTCCGCCGCTTCCGCTTTACGGCTCGGCTAGCTCTCACCCCCTTCTCTGAAATCTCACCCCTTTTTCTCTTGATTATTCTCATATGTGCTGATTTATCTGCGAATATAATTGGAAAATTCTTAGTCAATGTTCTTACAGGACCATTCCCTACTCCGTGCCCATCTCTCCCCGCCGCCCGCAACGGCCCCGACGACTACCACCTTCTCTTGGCCAATCATTGTCGACCACGTCCACGTCAGGCCTGGAGAGAGAGAGAGAGAGAGAGAGAGAGAGAGAGAGAGAGAGAGAGAGAGTTACGAACATTTGGCTATGTATAAGGCGCCAAGGAAGAGGCAGAGGCGACGGAGCTCCGGTGAGGTACGGGGTTGGGGGAGCAGGAGTACCAACAAAGTCTTTATTTAATATATTTAGCTATGTATAAGAGCATCTCTAACAGATATTCATAACCCTAAAATCGAGCTGATGAAAATAACTACATCCCCTGTTTGAGAAGTTGAGCGATCCCCTATTGCGAACCGCAAACATGTTTTCCTAAATTTGGCGTGAGAAATTCAAACGAGTTCGTCGGACACAATACATACATATGCAAAATACGAAATCCTAAAGGTTCACTTATTTTGGTCCTTATCTCGTTCACTTTCATCAAATATCTAAAAGATTTTTACATTAGTGAATGGAGGGAGTAATTGCACGAGTCCAGGCAAGCAGCCAATAACCAATGATCGGCCACCCCAATTACCATTCCTCGATCAGTGGATGCTCAAAACGGTTTCACAGATATAGCTGGAGCTAATCCTGAGACGATATGGCATCGCAACAATGTCACATGTGCGCGCACTTTGCTTGCACAAAATCTGGAGCAGTATGGAGATACAAGAACGGCTGATATTTGCTCCGGTACAACCCCTTCCCTAAACTCAAAGCAAACTTAAATACAAGAACGGCTGAGATCGCTTGATACCCCTTGTACAAAACCCGTAAGATCCAACTAAATTATATGCCGCATACGTATGTATATAATTATGTATGTACGTGGATTATTCGTGACGATTTGTCAGCGCGGTGGCGGTCGTGGCCGCCGGACGGGAGGAGCAACAAGGTGGTGATGGGCAGCCACGAGACACTGTGAGGCGAAGCTGGACGACACGAGTCTCGGCAATGTCTCGTAGGTCCGTACCGGTATGGTTGGGGCGGCGTGCAGGCTAGACGGCGGCGTGACGGCGCGACGAACAGCCGGATAGTCCGCCCCGGACAGTCCGGTGCAATTCGGCCGGACTGTCCATCGCGTCGGGAACGAGACTAACCAGACTGTCTTGCGGTGCTTGCGTTGGACTGTCTTGCGGCACCGGACTGTCTTGTGTTGTTCGTGCCGGACTCTCTTGCGACACCGGACTGTCTTGCGGTGCCCGCCGGAATGTCTTGCGGCGACTGTATGCCTATACATGGAAATAATGAGTTTTGGATTTGGGTTTGGATATGGGTCTATATAATATCGGTTGGGCAGGGGTTTTGTTGAGTTTGGGTAGAGGGTTGTACTGGAGCAAGCAAAGATACAATCGGGCCGATGCGCGGCAATTATTGCAGCGCGCGTAGTTTATCTTGCACATCATAATATCATATGTACACACACGAGGCATTGTTAGGCGATTACAGCCGGGTAGTAGTACCATGAAGAAGCATCATCATCATGCAACAGAGGCCTGGCCCAGATGGCTACCGGTGATGATACCCTACCCCCCCCGCTCGAGTTCGAGTCCCGGTACTCACTCGCGGGTGCGTACGCCCCATGGCACTTCTGCGCGCTCCTGAAGCTTAATACAATGCCGCCAAGGGCTAGTCCTGGGACAGCGGAATTTACCGGCGCCGGTAGGTATAGGTGTTTCATCCACCGTCCACCCCACGTTGAGATTAGCTAGGCTCCTTTCCACTTAATTTGATACGGAAGCATACGAAACAACTAATCGAACATATACCTCTGTAGGCCCAACTACCACCAAAATATACGTATGTATATCTGCCTCCCGGTCTTCTCATCGGGAACCTCTCCTTCCCTCCTCGTTCTCTCTTGCTCACTCGATCCAGGGAAAAGCGCAGCGGCGCAGCGAGGGGTTCAGGAGAGAGGCAATTGCCGGAATGGCGCCGCCGCGGGGATGCTTGTTGGTGCGCGAATTCCAAGCCGGTCGCCGCGTGCGCGAGAGGAAGCGACGGCGCGGTACCTTGAGGCGACGACGCGTTGGGCCACAACAGAATCCGCCGGCTACAGAAACAGCATCCTCACCTCAAGATCTGGCCTCCACGGCGCTGTGTCGTGCAAGATCTGTGCTTCCGCTGGAGGTGCGCAATTGCAGCACCGTCATCTGGCAAGTTATTTTTCTGTAGCCGGAGCCAGATTCCGCTGGAGGATTAGGCCGGAGCCAGATTCGGTGTTCACGACAGTGACCGCATCTGGATGGCATGTTC
Organism: Lolium multiflorum; assembly: GCA_030979885.1. NCBI lineage: Eukaryota > Viridiplantae > Streptophyta > Magnoliopsida > Poales > Poaceae > Lolium > Lolium multiflorum. Next base: position 82,271,762 of record CM061750.1, read on the forward strand.
CGAAATCCGAATCGACGGTGGCGTCGTCCATGCAAGTGAGGCGGGCATGACGACGTCCGTCACCTCTGGCTCCGGCCAATTGCATTTACTGTGGTCCAGTGTGGATGTCGGAGGAAGTAGAGGTGAAGGGGTGTAGATTTGAGGATTTTCTTTATTCATTCATTCTTAGATGTTTGGGAATTTCAAATCCGTGCAACAAAATTTAAGGATATTTGTAGTTCATTCTCTCATGTTACATTTTGTCGTGTTCCACTGATTTTTATCGTCCTAACGGTGTGAAACTCACGTAAAGTTCTACTCCCTCCGTTCCTTTTTATAGTGCCTATTGTTTTTTGGCACGGAAATTAACGCGAGCCATTTTTATACACAAAACCCCCTAGCAATATCATAGACAAAATAAGAAACTGAAAACAGATCTCAGAAATACATGACCAGATCGGTTTTTAGATTTTCTGGACTTGAGCTGATCGGTGGAAGGGGTTATTTGCAAAAAAAAACATAGCTTTACTCTTATATTCTGAAACAAATGTGAAAAAACAATAGGCATTATAGAAAGGAACGGAGGGAGTATCATATTTGTGAAACAAGCTTCATTCTAATTGAAATTCGGTAAAATGTTTGTTGAACACACTGTGAAATCGACTTGAAAAAAAAGGATTACCATCAAAATTTCGAACTTGCTTACTTGTGAAATTATGTGAAAAAATAAAAAATTCTAGTAAAATATTTCTGGAAGCTATCTCAACTATGTGCAAAAGATATTTTATTATTTATGGGCCATTGAAAGATGCATATGCGGATTTGAGAATTTGAAGTGAACCTATGTGATAAATGTCTAAAATATGTGAATGTTATCTAGTATGTTATTGATAATTTTCTGAAACATTTATACAACAATATTTTTTGCAAATAAAGCATTGTGACTCATGTGGGTATTATTATAATGATATTGGTAATTTTCCAAAACTTTTCTGGAACCATATTATTTTTGCAAATATAGACATTATAGACAGAGTTTCGAAGAGATTTCCTTACAAAAAGTAGTTTCACATGTATCAAGGAGTATTCATGAAATTTCAATTATATTTATAGTGCGTTTGCAGAGATATCCAATATAGCAATTCATAAAGATTGAACTACTATATTTTTTGTAGTTCCCCAAACCGTTCAATCTAGTTTCACAGGAATTTCATTATTTTTACACACATTTCAAAGAGATAGAAAATTATTAATTAGTTTCACACATAGTTAAAAATTACTTCGAGGCTGCAATTTTGCCACTGGTGATCTAAAAACCTAGATAAACAAACAAGAAACCTAAGTGAAAAATAAAGAAATACATATGAATTTTTCTGAAACCTTAATGAAACTGTAGTAAAAATCTGAAATCCATGGGACACCCCAATGAAACAAACCAAAAACTTGAGTGAAACATTAGTGAAACCAAAATAAAAACAAAAACTTTAGCTAAAGGATCAATGAATATAAAAATAATAATTACATGGTTAACTTAACAATAAAAAATAAAAGTTGGGAGTTTTGTTTCTATTCGTAGGTGGCTCGCCAATAGTTCTATACTTTCGACTAAAGCAGTTTAGAGTACAACTGGGCATGGGCAGCCCGGCTCGGACGGCCCGGCCTGAAAATCCCGGGCCGAGTCGAGCTTGCACTTCGGGCTGGGCTCGAGCCTGAAATATGAGCCCGAACGTCGGGCAGGGCCGGGCTTAGGCATTCATTTTCGCGCATTTTAGCCGGGCCGGGCCGGGCCGGGCTTTTTACTCGTTCGGGTCGGCTTCGGGCTTAAAATACAGGCCCGAGGGTCGGGCCGGGCCGGACCGGACTCGGGCCTGACTTTTTACTCGTGGGCTTTTTAAAGCTCGGCCCGAAGCCCGGCCCGGCCGAACTTTGTCCAGGTGTAGTTTAGAAACATTGTGATGCATAAAAAGGCTTGTCCAAAGAGTTTTCGACGTTGGGTTGCGGTTATGTCGATTGGTTTTACATCATTGAGAGGTACCCAAGAGGGCACAATCCGGAAATATCTTCGAGGCCGCCATTTTGCCATTGTGTTTAACGAAGGATTTTATATAGTTCGTCGCCTTCATCCTTTTCAAATTTATGAAACATGTCCATATGCAATGAATTAATGAATTATTTGTTTAACTTTCGAAATACACTTCCATAGGACATGAATTATTGAAACTTGTGAAAAACAGTTGCATATGACATGCATTATTGAAACTTCCAAAACATGTGAAACAAGTTTGTTAAACTAGGAAAGATATTTTGGTAGAGCATTATTGAAAACATCGTTCATCCATTCGTATGTAAAACATGCCCGACGAACTGAAACAATAGAAGCATTCCATGATGAACTTGTGAAACATTTGAAAGATTCCATGTCCAACTTGTGAAATACAATCAAATAGCAATTGCATTATTGCTATAATCCGACAAACTTAACACGAGAAGGATTCCATCTTCAACTTGTGAAACATTATCAAATAACCCATGCATTATTGAAATACCCTCCAATCATTTGTAACTAATGTGAAACATTGATGACGAAGTGAACCAGTAGAAGAATCATACTGTGAACTTGTGAAACACAATCCTATAGCCCATGAAAAATTGAAAATAGTTGTGAAACAACAACCTAATTATGGAAATGAAACAACTAGATTATTAAAATGGTGAACCATTTTGTGAAACACACTCAAATATCCCTTGCATTATTGAAACACCCTCCATCCATTTGGAACTAATCTAAAACATACCTGGAGAACTAAAACACTAGAAGAATTTCATGGTTAACTTGTGAAACAATTGAAGGATTACATGTTCAACTTGTAAAATACAATCAAATAGCCCATGTATTATTGAAACACCTTCCATTCATTTGTAATTAATGCGAAATATAGACGACAAAATGAAACACTAGAAGGATCACATGGTGAACTTGTGTAACACAATCCTATAGCCGATGCGTCATTGAAATATTTGTGAAACAAAAACTTAATTGTGGAAATGAAACAACTAGATTATTTAATTGGTCATACATGTTGTGAAACACAGTTAAATAGCCTATTGAAACACCGTCCATCCATTTGAAACTAATGTGAAACATACATGGAGAACTAAAACACTAGAAGGATTTCAGGGTCACCTTGTGAAGCACAATCGAATAGCCCATGCATTATTGAAACACTATCATCCATTTGTAATCAATGTGAAACATGCCCGACAAACTAAAATGCATGAATGATTCCATGATCAATTTCTAAAATAGATGAAGGATTACATGTTCGACTTGTGAAACACAATCAAATATCCCATGCATTATTGAAACACTCTCCATTCATTTGTGACTATTGTGAAACATGTACAATGAACTGAAACACTAGACGGCTCCCATGGTTTACTTGTGAAACACAATCTATAGCCCATGCATCATTGAAATGTCTATGAAATGATAGCTTAATTGTAGAAATGAAAAAACTAGATTATTTAAATGGTCATCCATTTTGTGAAACACAATCAAATATCCCATGCATTATTGAAACACCCTCCATCCATTTGAAACTAATGTGAAACATGCCCGGAGAACTGAAACACTAGAAGGATTCCAATGTCAACTTGTCAAATAGTTGAAGGATTCCATGTTCAACTTGTGAAACACAATCAAATAGCTCATGCATTTCTCATAACAAACGATGTGCCTACTTTGTGAAAACGTCTATAAACGGTTGAATCCTTCGTGAAACCGATATAACCTCGTTCCAAACCTCAATGAAACTATTGTGAAACATGAAACCTATGTGAAACCTCGATGCACCAAATGGCTGAATTTCTCATACCAAAAGATGCACCTACTTTGTGAAGCCGTTTAGAACGAGTGAATCATTAGTGAAACCAATATAACCTTGTAGCAAACCTCAATGAAACTATATTGTGAAACAAGAAATCCTATGGGAAACCTCGTTGCGCCAATCGACTGAATTTCTCACACCAAATGATCCGTCTACTTTGTGAAACCGTCTATAGACGACTGAATCATAAGTGAAATCAATATTACCTTGTGCCAAATCTTAAAGAAACTATTGTGAAACATGAAAACCTTTGTGAAACCTTGATGAGCCAAATAGCTGAATTTCCCGTACCAAACAATCCGCCTACTTTGTGAAACCGTCGTCTATAACGAGTGAATCCTTAGTGAAACCCATATAACCTCATACCAAACTTCAATGAAAATTATTGTGAAACATGAAATCCTTTGTGAAACCTCGATGTGCCAAACGACTGAATTTCTCGTACCAAACGATGTGTCTACTTTGTGAAACCGTCCATAAACGAGTGATTCATAAGTGAAACTAATATAACCTTGTACCAAACCTCGGTGAAACTATTGAGAAACGTGAAACTTTTATGAAACCTCGATGCACCAAATCGCCGAATTTTCATACGAACGATGCGCCTACTTTGTGAAACAGCTTATAAACAAGTGGATCTTTTGTGAAGCCTACATAACCTCGTACCAAACCTCAATGAAACTATTGTGAAACATGAAACCTATATGAAACCTCGATGTACAAAATGGCTAAATTTATCGTACCAAACGATGCACCTACTTTTTGAAATCGTCTATAACGAGTCATAAGTGAAAAAAGTATAACTTTGTACCAAACCTCAATGAAACAATTATGAAACATGGAAACCTTTGTGGAACCTCGATGTGCCGAACGACAGAATTTCTATTGATAAACATGAAACTTTTATGAAACATCGATGTGCCTGAAGGCTGAATTTGTCATATGAAATGATGCGCCTAATTTATGAAACCATCTATAAACGAGTAAGTCCTTAGTGAAACCGATATAACCTCGTACCAAAGCTCAATTAAACTATTGTGAAACATGGAAACCTTTATGAAACCTCGATAAGCCAAATGACTGAATTTCTTGTACCAAATGATGCATCTACTTTTTGAAACCGTCTATAAACGACTGAATCATAAGTGCAACCAATATAACGTCGTACCAAACCTCAATGTAACTATTGTGAAACATAAAACATTTGTGAAACCTCGATGTGCCAATCAACTGAATTTCTCATACCAAACGATCCGCCTACTTTATGAAACCGCCCACCAAACGATCCACCTAATTTCTCATACCAAACGATCCGCCTACTTTATGAAACCGCCCATGCATGACTTACTTGCTTTGTGAAACAATAGCTTAATTGTGAAACATAATCATATAGCCCGTGCATCATTGAAATATTTGTGAAACAGTATCTTAATTATGAAAATGAAACAACTATATTATTTAAATTGTAATCTATTCTGTGAAACATAGTCAAATAGCCCATGCATCACTGAAACACCCTTCATCCATTTATAACTAATGTGAAACAAGGCCGGTGAATTGAAACACTAGAAGGATTTTATGGTCAACTTGTGAAACAAAGTCCAATAGCTAGCCCATGCATCATTGAAATATTTTTGAAACCGTAGATTAATTGTTGAAATAAAAAACTAGATTATTTAAGTGGTCTAACATTTTTTGAAACACGGTCAAATAGCCCATGCATTATTGAAACACCGTCCATCCATTTGAAACTAATGTGATGCACGCACAAAGAACTAAGAAACTGGTATGATTCCATGGTCAAGTTGTGAAACACAAGTCCTTGGCCATGCATTATTGAAACACCATCCATCCATCCATTTATAACTAATATTGAAGATGCTCGACGAACTTAAACTCTTGAATGATTACATGGTCAACTTATGGAACATTTGAAGGAGTCCATGTCAACTTCTAAAACACAATCAAATAGCACAACCACTATTGAAACACCCTGCATCCATTTGTAAGCAATGTTAAACATGGCCAAGAAATTGAAATAGTAGAACAGATTGATTTGTGAACTTGTGAAACACAATCCTATAGGTCATGCATGATTGAAATATTTGTGAAACGGTAGCTTAATTGCGGAAATGAAACAATCAGATTATTTAAGTGAAACACAATTAAATAGGTCATGCATCATTGCCCACCCCCCCCCCCCCCCAAATCTGTAACTAATGTAAAACATGGACGTTGTGAAAAAAAGAATCATATAGCGCATGATTTATTGAAATATCGTCCATCCATTTGGAAGGAATGTAAAACATGCCCGAAGAACTAAAACACTCATAGGATTCCATGGTTAACCTATGCATAACCCTATGCCCATGCATTATTGAAACACTACTAGTAGTGCTTGTACAGTTCAAATTTACGGTAAGTTTTATCAAGGTTTCACATGGTTTTCGTATTTCACTGGATTGAAAGGTCAAGTGAAACTAGTTAAACGAGAGATCCAATAATTTCAGAAATTTTCCATTAGTTTCACACATATTTTACTGCAAATGTACTATTAATTCATCACAAAATACAATTTTCTGATGGTTTCATGCATGATTTGTATTTGTTTTGCATAAATTTCATAAGGTTTCTAAAAATACCATTAGTTTTACATAATTTGCATTGATTTCACACACATTTCAAAGAAGTTTCGAGAAAAAACCATCATTTTCCCAACTCTTTCACACTTAAATTATACCAAGATTCAAAACTTCACTGACTTCATAATTGTTCTGGTTAATATTCACAAATATTTTAATGAAGTACCAAACGTCTCGTTCCCTTCGAATTTCACAAGACCATGGAACTCCATATAATTTCAATGAAATTTCACAACCCATTTTCTTTTCACTATAAATTCCTAACCAATTCATATATTCACAAATCAAGCATATGCTTCCCGGAGGATATTCATCCAACTAGAACATGCAAGGAAACATCACACCTAAATGTTAAATAACTGGAACTTGATACTGAATGAACAAATCACAGTGTATGAATAATCAAAGTTGTGTTACCGGAGTCTCCAACACACAGCTATCTGCATCAAAAGGATATACGTCCATGCATCAGGAATTGAAGATTCAGCATTCAGTGAGACGACAAAAGTTCGTTGGAGACAGAGTGTAGCAGTGCACATAGATGAAAGGCAGTATGAACCGAGTCATCACCAGCCCTGAAGGCGGGCCCGATCGGCACTAGCGTACCCGAGAACAGGAATCGGGGTAGTAGGACGACGGAGACGAGCGACAGTGTTCTCGGATAAGCGGAATTGGGCAAGGCGGAGGCCGCGGAGCCCGGACGACGGGGATGGCGACGGCGGACGGGGACGGAGGCCGGGGATGATGCTGGACGGCGGAGTCAGGCGCCAAGGAGCAGGGAAGGCGGAGGTGGCGCTAGCGCATGGACGGGCGGCGGCGGAGGTGGCGCCAGCGCACGTACGGGCGTCGGCGGCGAGGAAACCTAGCGGCTCGGTCTCTGTTTCTGGTCGCGAGGAAGAACGTGGGTGGGGTCCAGGAAAAAAATACATGCCGACGGAAACTCCCGAAAGGAAACAATACAGAGAAGGAAAGAAATACAAAAAAGGCAGGGGCCACACAGGAGCGAAGCTGGCGATGCTTGATTGGTTGCAAAGACTACGGTAGGTGCCGGCGTCGGTAAAAACAGGTTTTCGCTAGTCCTGGGGGTCTCATTTTTGAAGAAGCATCATGCGTGCGACTTGTTAACACTATCGGTCCTAAAGATTCTTGCCGAAGAGAGGCCAAGCAAAGTGCATGCCGTGGATGTGAGCAATCCAATCCAATGCGCTCATGCCGTCGATCTGAACAATCCACGGATATTGCAAAGACGATTTAAATATCTGCAGGTAAGCAGTTTCTAACTTCAATGTCAGATGTCACCTCGAGTTTGTATTCAGTTAGAGCATCCCCACTCGTTGGCGCTCCCCACGCCCAAATCCGGCGTTATTTTTGTCCGGATTGGAGGAAGATTTGGCGTGGGGAGCGCCAAAGTTCCAGCCGTCCCCCCGGCAGGAAACCCCCAACCTCGACCATTTGACATATTTCAAACGAATTTAACATTAAATTTAACAAGTTCGGCGACCAACAGTACGAAAATTGCTGAAACAAATTCGGCAAATAATTGTACAATGTTTAACAAGTGCTGAAACAAATGAAGCACACAATTTCACAATTTTTCAAACAAATTAGACAGACTAGTTGGCGTTTGGCGTTGCCTCGGAGCCTCCATATGTGCTCCACTAGATCATCTTGCAGCTGATGCATTGTAGAGTCTCGAATCTCCTGACGCATAGCAATGAAGGCGGCCCATGATGGAGGCACTGGTGATTATCTGTGCAAGAGGACCCTCTCTCTCATATGGTGCTTCTTGCTCAGCCGGAGAACCGGATGCTTTCGCTCATTTTCAATAATCATATTGTGTAGGCACACACAGCAGTTCATCACCTCTCACATCTGATCTTTGGACCAAGTCAGCGGGGACCGGACGACAGATCTCTGCTGGAGGACACCAAATGCACGCTCGACGTCTTTTCGGCAAGCTTCTTGTCTCTTGACAAACTCGCAAAGTTTGGGGGTGCTAGGATTCGAGATAGTCTTCACAAATGTTGCCCACTTTGGATAGATACCGTCTGCAAGGTAGTATCCTTTGTTGTAGTGCCGACCATTGATCACATAGTCCACCGGGGGAGCATGACCCTCAACAAGCTTGGAAAAGACCAGGAGCAGTTTAGGACGTTGATGTCATTGTTGGATCCAGGCATACCAAAGAAAGAGTGCCAAATCCAGAGATCATGGGTAGCCACGCTTCAAGTATCACAGTGCAGCCTTTTTGTGACCCTTGTACATTCCCCACACGCGGACAGTTCTTCCATTGCCAATGCATGCAGTCAATGCTTCCAAGCATCCCTGGAAACCTCTAGCTTCATTTGTTGCAAGGATCCTCTCGGTGTCTTCGACAGTGGGTGATCTCAAGTAATAGTCCCCGAACACTGCTTGACGGCCCTGAAACCGGTAGAAACAATCAAGGGCGGTGGACTCCGCCATCCGAAGATAGTCATCTGCAGTATCACCGGGAGCTCCATACGCCAGCATCCTCATTGCCACCGTGCACTTCTGCAGTGACGAAAATCCAACCAAACCAGTGCAATCCGCCTTGCATCTGAAGTAGGGATCAAAGTGGCGGATGGCATACACAATTTGCAGAAATAACTTTCTGCATCCTGAAACGACGCCGGAAAACACTCTCACCGTGCAACGGATTGTCGGCGAAGTAGTCGTACAACATGCGTAGCCCTCCATTCGCTGTCTCGGCTTGCACTTCCGACCTGGTGCCGACCCACCACGTCGACCAGTTGCCAGTCCGGCGTACATGCTTGCCAAGCAACCGAGGATCATCATGTGCTCCTCGTCTTGGGCGGCTGCTGCCATCTCTTCTTGCATAAGCTCGACGAACATCTGCTCCTCCTCTTCGTCCGAGTCCATGGCCGGCGAGGCAAATGGACGAACACCTGACGGGCGTGGTCGAGGCAACCCGAGCGCCGGCGAGGAAAGCAGGCAGGAAAGCAGGCCGGCGGAAGGCAGACCGGCGGAATATAGGCAGGTGGGGAAGGAGGGGCGGAATCTACAAAGCCGGGGGTGGTGCCGGCGGCGAGAGAGATACGAGGGGTGGGGAGATTTTGAGCGACGTGGCGGTGGGGTTCGTGCGTCGAGTCACCGAGATCGGGCCTTTCGCTTTTCACTCGTCCGGAGTCCCGAGCGCTCCGGGGGCCGGGGATGGCGTGGGATCGCCGGATGAAACTAGGCCCAGGACGAAAACGAGGAACCAGGGGCGCGACTGGGCCGATTTACGCCGTCCGGATGTAAAAAACGCTCGCCGGGGGCCTTTTCGGGGGGACGATGAGATGCTCTTATGCACGTCCTAGCAGGGGGACTCTTTCTTGTGGAGACATGGCTGACTCTGCCACTGGCCCCGCAACTTTCCCTTTTGCTACCTGGCTTTGTATCGTTTCGTTTTTGGTTTTGGCACGGTAGCAAGGGCAAAGAGGTGGGGAAGATTGGATCGGAGTGGACGGGAAGCTTTTTGAGATGCCGGGTGTCAGTGCCGAACTAGTGTTAACGGTCATGTCTACTGATGTGTGCGTTTGTTCCGCCGTTAAACCAGTTCAGAAACATGCTGATCATGTTGTGTGTCTACTGTAGAACAGAGGAGGTCGCGTGGACGGGCATCAAATCCATGTCGCTCCCCTTTCCGGTGTCCGGCGCGGCGTGATCAACTGGCTGACCGTCGGTTAGCTCGAGTGGCGCGCGGTGCACTAGTGGCGAAACCAGGGGCGAAGCTAGGAAAAATGGTCGCCGGTGTCAAGACTCGAGATGAGTCAGTACTATGTACTATTTTTCGATTTTTTGAGTCAGTAACATTGTGGTGTTGCGCATAGTTAGTAACTTAAATTTATATGTTTAACACCCATGAGAGAGAGATTCAACCGATTGACCCCCGCCGTGATCCACACAGTTCCTCCCCCGAAACCTACCCCCAATCCCCACCTCGACCAGAATCCATCAATCCCCCCAAGATCCGCGATTTCATCCCCAAAGAAACCAGAGAGAAATTGAAGTCGATCGTCCTCAAATCGCGTGATCCACGAAGGAGCCTGGAGATCTTCCGCTCAAGAATCTCGGCCTCGCTCGCTCCATTTGGTATGTCTTTGACAGAGAAATCGCCTCCCACGCCCCCTCCCTCCCCATCCCCTGATCCCGTTCCGCCTCCCACCTCGTCTACGCTCACAATCCATCCCATGAGCGAGGCCACCCCACACCTCCTTCCAGTTCAAACCCCTGTGTTTTTGTTGCCAAAACTGTATATGTGCTCGACAGCCGGATCCTCCCCTCCTTTTTGGCATTCATCCCAGGATTCGCCCTTGCAGTTTCATTTCGTTATTGATTTCCTGATTCACCCAATCATACCCCGGATCATACGACCTATGATCGTGCTATTCTTTGTAAGGTGTAACCACAGATTCAAACCATGGATTCCTATATATATGAGCACCTGGTTCATCACAGCCCTCACACCACCTCCCTCTGGCCTTCTCCCCACCCAAACCATGGCCGATCAAAGGAAATCAACCACCCCTTCCACTGGAATCGTTCCCATCACCACTGACAAGGCTTCCGCTAGACCACCACCACCTGGCTACATCCTCATGAACAAGGCTATGATGGAAAAAACCCTAGAATCCTCCTCTGCCCGAGCTATCAGCAGCACCGACAAAGAGGTTGCAGTGCTTTCCAAGACCACCGACCAAGCTATCCCTGGGCAGAGGAGCGGGAAGGAGCTGTACAAGGAACTCGGCACTGCTGAAGAGAGGAAGGCAATCGTCATAGACCTGTCCATGGCTAGGAACACCTCTCGGGGTCGGTTCCTAGCTGTGGGCATCTTCCTCTCTGTGCTCGCCATCACCTCGAGGAGCCTCATCGACTCAATGAAGAGGGTGTGGAAGATCCATGGCCACATCGACACTCTCCAGCTGGCTGATAGGAGGTTCATCCCTGAATTCTCGGAGAAAGGCAACTTCAACCACGTCGTCAAGGGAGGCCCGTGGAGGTATCAGCAGGACGCTGTTCTGGTACAGCCTTTGCTTGATGGCCAGGACCCTGAAACGGTACAGTTCATTTCAGTTCCTATTTGGGTTCAGTTCAGAAAGATTCCTTTTTATCTATTATCCAAGGCTCTAGCTAAAGATCTCGGGTTGAGGGTTGGTGAATTTATTTGTATTGACAAAAATGTAGAGGAGATATTTGTGATAAGCTTATCAGGGCCTGTGTTCATCTGCCTCTTAACCAAGCCCTCCGGAGGTGGGTTCCCCTAATGGATGGTGTCACTACGGAAGAAGTGATTGCCAATGTGCACTATGAGAGGCTCCCTTCATTCTGTTATCTCTCTGGCTTCATTGGCCACAGAGACACGGAGTGCAGGCAGACCGGTGGTGAGAAAAAGAAGACGTACATCGCTGACCTCAGCGTTCCACCCATCACCCCTGAAGACGGGAGAACGTGGTTCCTCCCGGACCACACTGGAGGGCCACGCCAAGACCCTGGTGCCTTCTGGCGCCCTACCCCGAGCAAGCAGCACCGCGACCTCGCCACCGTCGCCTACGTCACGGACAAGGTGGGCACGCTCGTCATCAACGACACGCCTGCTGCCATCGACAAACTCGACTCCCTCTCCAAGATCATCATCGAGCCCTGCTCCAGCCCCGAGTCCTCCGCATCGCCGGCTGGACTTACAAGACCTCCTCCGACAACTGCGACCGCCCTAGGCACCAACACGAAGGCGCGCTGCCCCAACCAGCCCGCCTCCTCCAAGCGGCGACATCGGCAGCATCATCAAGGAAAACCAGCCTCAGGAGGAGGCCGTGATCGATGCCAGTGCCATGATCAAGATGAAGCCTGCTGGAGATGGGCCGACTTGGAAACGTCAAACAAAGGTAGAGCATGTCTACCAGAGGATCAAAGACAAGGAACGCGCACCCCAGGTCCTAACCCTGGGGGCTACGCGACAGAGGGAGGAAGATGACGAGGGCATCAAGCTTCAGCCCGAACCCAAGAAGATCATCATGGAAGTGCCTGGCCTGGAACTGTGTCTGGGCATAGAAGGGCTGCGCGAGCTGAGAGAGTTAGATGAGGCATTAGGCCAGAAGCCAGATGATTGTAATCCTGTAGTGAAAGCTCTAGACACTGACCATGAACCACTCCTGCAAGCAGGGAACAACCAGGATGGACTACAGGTGGATATCGGGACTGAGGACAGATCAGTAAAGGAGGCAGCCAGCCATGGGGCCGCTGGCCAACTGACCAGTGCGAAGGAGCGCACTGGTCAGGAGCCATGACGATCCTATGCTGGAACTGTCGTGGCCTGGGCCGTGCTGCGACAGTTCAAGAGTTGGAACGGCTAATGCATCTCCACAACCCAAAAATTCTATTTCTTTCAGAAACTCGCCAGAATAAGGACTCTGTGGAAAACCGTAGATGGAGGTTAGGTCTCAAACAGGTTGTCACCTTCAGTGGAGAAGGCAAAGGTGGAGGTCTTGCCCTCTTCTGGGATGAGAGCATTCAGTTGAGTCTGTTTAAATTGGGTAGGAACCATATTGATGTTACCATTTGTAATCTGCCTAATATGAATAAATGGAGATGTACCTTTGTGTATGGTGAGCCCAAGGCTCAGGAGAGGCATAATATGTGGAGTCTCATGCGTAGGATTAAACCTATGTTACCAGGTCTTTGGACTATGATGGGTGACTTTAATGAATGCATGTGGCAAAAAGAACACTGGTCGAGAAGAAGAAGAAATGAAAATCAGATGGCCCAGTTCAGGAATACCCTGTCCTTTTGTAATCTTCATGACCTGGGATTCAAAGGGAGACCTTGGACCTATGATAATAAGCAGGATGGCAGAAATAATTTCAAAGTTAGACTTGACAGAGTTGTCGCCTGCCCAAACTGGACTAACCTTTTTCCAAACTATCAGGTCCTGCACCTCACTTCATCTCGCTCTGATCACTGCCCGATTTTATTGAAACTTGATGGTTCTAATACTAGGGCAAGTAATACTGGACATCGCAGGTATGAGGTCTATTGGGAAAGAGAAGCCAGCCTTGCTGAAGATATTAGTTCGGCTTGGAATATGCACAACAAACCGAAGGATCTGGGAGGTGTGGCTAATAACCTCCAAGGCGTCATGTCCTATCTCCACTCTTGGAGTAAAGAGAAGATTGGGCACATTCCCAGACATATTGAAAATAAAAGGAAACAGTTGGAAAATGCATACCGGAAAAATGACAGTAACAGCCGTGCTGTGGCTAAGAAACTATGTCTGCAGATTGTTGAGTTGCTGGAAAAAGAGGAACTGCATTGGAGACAAAGATCTAGAGTAAACTGGCTTCAAGCTGGTGACAGAAACACCAGTTACTTTCATAGAAAAGCTACCTGGCGTGCTAAAAATAACAAGATCGATAAGCTAATGGATGATAATGGGAATGAGATTAAAAAGGAAAGTGACCTACATGATTTAACAACTGCCTATTTCAAAGACCTCTATAAAAAGGATGGTTGGGTCCACCATGAGGAGGTCACTAGTGTGCTTCAGCAAAACATAACCCCTGAGATGAATGAGGTTCTATGCAAGCCCTTTACTGATGATGAGATAAGCTTTGCCCTATTCCAAATAGGGCCCACAAAATCTCCGGGACCCGATGGGTTTCCGGCCTGCTTCTACCAAAGGAACTGGGCCACGTTCAAAGAAGACATAATCCAAGCTGTAAAGAATTTCTTTGAAAAAGGGGTGATGCCAGATGGTGTAAACGAAACAGCCATTGTGTTGATTCCCAAAAATAGTAACCCATCAAGCCTGAAGGAGTACAGACCAATTAGCTTATGTAATGTGGTGTACAAGATTGTTGCTAAATGCCTGGTTAACAGACTAAGACCCGTGATACAGGACATTATCTCGGAGACACAAAGTGCATTCGTCCCTGGGAGGATTGTCACGGACAATGCCGTTATCGCCTTTGAATGTTTCCATGCCCTCCAGAAGGGGACTAAAAATGCTGGGAAGTTTTGTGCCTACAAATTAGACCTTATGAAGGCCTATGACAGGGTCGACTGGACCTTCTTGGAGGAAGCCATGAGGAAAATTGGGTTCGATCAGCAATGGATGAATTGGATTATGGAGTGCATAAAATCGGTCAGGTTTTCAGTCAAAATCAATTGCAAACTCCTGGAAAAATTCACGCTGACAAGAGGACTTAGACAAGGCGATCCCCTCTCTCCCTATCTATTCCTATTTGTGGGCGAAACCCTTTCTGCTCTTATTAGACAACAGATCATGTCCGGGAATTTGAAGGAGCTGAAAATCACAAGAAAGAGCCCAGGTATTTCTCACTTGCTGTTTGCTGATGACACCCTGCTTTTCTTCCAGGCAAACCCTGACCAAGCTACTATTGTCAAAGACATCCTTTGTAAGTATGAGAGAGGGACCGGACAACTTCTTAGCCCTGCTAAGTGCTCTCTTATGGTAGGACAACACATCACGCCTGATGACAGTGCCAAGGTTGACTCTAGATGAGAAATATTTAGGCCTCCCTATTCCTGAAGGCCACATCAAGGAAGGTAAGTTGAAATCATCAAAGGAAAAGTTGAGTAAAAAATGTTCTGCCTGGAATGAAAAGTATATGTCTGCTGCGGCAAAAGAGGCCTTGATCAAGTCTGTGGCGCAAAGCATATCTAACCATGCGATGAGGGTGTTTAAATTCCCGGCTGGTCTGTGTGATGACATGAGTAACATTATCAGAGACTTCTGGTGGGGGGATGAAGAAGACAAAAAGAAGGTTCATTGGATGTCTTGGGACAAGATGGCTAAACCAAAATCTCAAGGTGGTATGGGTTTCAAGGACTTAAGAATGTTTAACCAGGCTTTGCTAGCAAGGCAAGCTTGGCGGCTGATTAATGCTCCCAATAGCCTCTGTGCCAGACTACTGAAATCTAGATACTACCCCTCTGGCGAGTTATCCGACACAGCCTTCGGTCAAAATGTTTCCCCATGCTGGCAAGGTATCTCCCATGGACTGGAACTTTTGAAACTTGGTATAGTCTGGAGGATAGGGTCTGGAACCAAAGTCAGAATTTGGAGGGACAATTGGCTACCTAGGGGAAATCATAAACCTATTGGTAAAGCCAGCAAGCAGAGACTGAAATGGGTCTCTGACCTAATTGATACTAGCACTAGAACATGGGATGAGCCCCTTGTCAGAAGCTTATTCCATCCTCCGGATGCTGATGAAATTCTAAGAACCCCATTATCAAGCTCAGTGGACGAAGACACCATTGCCTAGGCTCATGAACCAAATGGCATTTTCTCTGTAAGAAGTGCCTACAGGCTCGGCATGCAACTAGCCAATGATGGAAACCAAAGTGCATCCAGCTCCAACCACAGGGGTGACAGACCTCTTTGGAAGCTAATATGGAACACAAGTGTCCCTCCTAAACTAAAAGTCTTTGCGTGGAAGCTTGCTTCTAATTCTCTTGGGGTCCAAGACGTTAGATGCAGAAGAAACATGGAACTGAATCCAACCTGTACTATATGTGGCAGAGAACCAGAGACGGCGCACCACGCTGTGATTACCTGCACTAAACCTACTGCACTGAGACAACAGCTCAGAAAACCTTGGTCTCTCCCAAATGAAGATATGTTCAAATGCACCGGTGAGAACTGGGTCCTCGTCCTTCTGGACCAATGCAATGCCGAGCTGAGAGCAAAACTGATCTTTCTCTGGTGGCGCTCGTGGCACTTGAGAAACAATGCTATATTTAGCGATGGTAAGTGTGGCATACAACAGTCTGCTAATTTTATCCAGTCCTACCTCTCCTCGTTTGTGCAGGCTAATTCCCAGGAAGCGGCTACAGATGCTAAAGGGAAGAAATGTCTCATACCCCCGACTGCTGAGACCTCAAAGAAGAGAGAATGTACTCAAGCTTGGACAAAACCAAACCCAGGCTGGCTAAAAATGAATGTTGACGCAGGGTTCTGTGCGCAAAATAACACTGGATCCTGGGGTGCCATTTTGAGGGATGCAGAAGGGAATGTCATCCTCTCAGCCTGGGGTTTTCTTCAACACTGCCTTGATGCCACTGCTGCTGAGTGCATTGCTATGTTGGAAGGTGCTAAGGCGATCGTGGCTTATGCCCCTTCTAGTGTCATCGTGGAAGGAGACAATGCGCTGGTGATCAATGAATTGAAGCTTCAAGGACCAGGTAAATCAATGCTCTCCAACATATTTGCTGAAATGAAAAACACTCTCCAAATGCTCCCAGGTTTTGAGATCAGGAAAATTAACAGATCTGCTAATGTAGTAGCGCATGGCATAGCTAAATTCGCTAGTTTAGTTGGTTCTGGAGGTTTGTTAATGGGTTCTGCTCCTCCCTGCGTGTTGGATCAGACTCAGATTGATTGTAAGCATATTGGTATGTCAAACGATGTGTCCTGAGTAATACAAGTCCCTTTTTCAAAAAAAAAATTGCAAATTCATGAAAAGTAAGAATCCTTTTGTGTTGGCATTTGTATGCACTGGCAGGTAGGAGCTCAACAAGTCTGAAATATTTATTGATCAAAGCTTTTTTCTGCTTGCATAATTACCAATCTAGAAACCAAAGCTCCTAATCTAGAAGATACATTACGGATTAGAAAACTGAGATAGATTATATACATTGCTAATTTATAATTACTTGACTCATGCCACCCAAATCGTAAAAATTCAAGACATCTAAGAATCCCAAAAAAAAGAAATATTATATCGAGCCAACAGACGTCACGAAGTGTAGCAGGGATCAATCAATCTAGCCTTGCATTGTTGTTGTGCCTCGTTGGGCCTAGGAAGATCCTAAGCGGGGCTTTACACTTTATACTGGATGCATCATATGTGGGACGGGGTCATTTTGCTGTTTTAATGGTGTTACTTTGCCAGATGCTTGTTTCTACATGGGTATTTTGCCAGAGGCGTCGGTGTCAATTGACACCGGCCAAATACTGTAGCTTCGCCCCTGGGCGAAACGTCGACCGCGGCGTGCATGAGTGCATGGAGTGAAATGGAGCCGAGAATCGTCATCACCGTGCACGCTCGCCATAGTACAGTCATGGTAACCCAAAACAAATATACGATCCAAAACATACCTAACATGTAAAATTATACCTCTCCGGCTTTCCCACCTACTTGAACCAAAACAGCCATCGTCGGAAATGAATCGATCTACAGATAGAAAACTTGCTATGAGTAACGCCACAGAATTGCCAAGCATCGGCCCAACACGGTGATTCTACATGTATGGGCGAGGTTTTGTGCATGTTTTAGCCTTTGATCCAGTGTTTTAAAATTTGCGTGTCCATATTTCATTACATTTCTGTAAAAAAACATGGAACTGAACTGAATGAAATGCAAAAGAATGGTGTAAAACCATGCACGGGAGGTCAAAGAAAGTCATTTCTCAAGCATTGTCCCGTTTTGGTCGTGGCATTCCGAGGCCCTTATCTATAGGATAGTTCATACGATATAAAGAAAGAAATTAGCTAGTTTGGATTTTGAATTCTTTCGTGGCTACAAATAGTTATTTTGAGAACAAGCTTGAGCAAGAAATGCGCACTACCCCCACTGAACTCGATCTAGAACTTTCTAACTTAGTTATGCCTATGTTTATAGTATTATACTACAAAAATCTCTATTGGTATTCATTAGAGTACGCTAGAAGACACGATCTGAAAATCTATAGATTAATGATACTATGCATGGTCTTGGACATGTATAGTGTAACAATTTACATTTTGTAAAGAATGTGATATCTTTTACTTTGCTTAGTTTCCTCATAAAATTGTTCTCTAAAATTTTCCACCTTTTATAAAAAAGATGAATTTCCTTTTCCAAATGAAACTATGGTTTTAATTTAATAAGAATATTTTACTATAACTATAATAACCAAAAATCAAAGAACGATGTATGTTATTAATGGCATGGTTATGCAAAAATGTCACACAGTTAGTGGATAATTTACGAACAAGTAAAAATGTTTTGTACAAAAATTAATACATTTAAAAATTTATTATTTGTGCACTAGATTGTAGAAATCTGCCTAGAAAAACAACTGAAATTTGTTCATGGATTATATACAGAAAAATATCATCCAAAGCATCGGAGCACTAAGTGAATACTAAAATGGAAGGGATAGAGAGACAACATAGAAAAGGGATTCGAGTTTTGGCCTAATTGGGGTTCTAACAGAGATTAGGATGGATTTGATATCATTGTTAGATTTAAAGCTTTAGGATAAACAACTTTAGGACATAATCTCGT
Organism: Lolium multiflorum; assembly: GCA_030979885.1. Lineage (NCBI taxonomy): Eukaryota > Viridiplantae > Streptophyta > Magnoliopsida > Poales > Poaceae > Lolium > Lolium multiflorum. Next base: position 82,290,584 of record CM061750.1, read on the forward strand.
TGGTTAGAACACTTGCATTGGGTGGAAGCGTGTGTACCTAAGATAGCAGTCATGGCCATCGGAGGCCTCTGCCTGCTCGATGATGCAGGGATGGTCGATGAAGAAAATGGAGCGGTAGCTGCTGGATAGTGTACATGTCCTAGACGCCATCGGCACTGCACTTGGGCGGCCGGCGGTGGTCATCGATCATCTAGCCTCTTAGCACGACTTAAGGATCGGTGATTAGTTGGTTAGTCATGTACTATCTTTTTGCTTGACAACTACATCTCTTCTTTTATACCAGGTGTTGGAGGCTAGGGACCGAGACCAAAAAGTTGGTTAGGCGCCTCCGATCAAGGCTCACACATGAGGGGACCAAGTCTCCTTGTCTTTCTCTCATTTTTTTTAGACTAGATCAATTCCAACACATTATTGTAGATGATGCCACCATCTTCATCGACGTGTAGGCCAAAACGAAGACGGCTACAAAAATCCTAAATTAATCTGTTGAAAATTCTACTTTTATTAAAAACTCCACTTGTAGATCGGGTTTCACATCCCTCTAGATGCCGACGAGGCTAGCCGCGGGAGAGGGAACCAATTTATGGCGTGACGGAGGTGACGACAGAGGCAGGTTGTTTCAGCGGCGGCTAGGTACACAAGTCGCCAAAAACGCAGGATCCGTCTGTCCCTATATCTATTCTTGAATGTCCCTCGATCTATTCTTCTACCACCCAATAGAAATTCGACGCTCAATGTAGTGCACGTTTTGGCTTCATAACGAACCAAATTACCAACGTGAGCAAACGACACGTGGGCTTGCCAACGACAGAGCATCCTAGTCAATCAAATAGTTCACGCTAGCTGCTCGATCCGGCAAATTAAGCTAGCTTGCACGAGTCGGGGCAAGCAGCCATATATAAAACCAATGATCGGCGACCCCAATTACCCATCCTCGATCACTGGATGCTCAGAATGGTTATTCCACAGATATAGCCCGATCTGATCCTGGCGATCTGTGGCATCTTAACCACGTCATGTGTGCGCACTTTTCCTTGCACAAAATCGCGAGCAGGATCGATTCTTGAAACAGAGACACAATCTAGCCGATGCGTCGCAATTATTGTTGGGCGATTAGCTACCTATGGTGTTACCGTGAGGAAGTAGCATGCGTGCGGCCAGTTAACACTGTGGATCGGGCGGTAGTAGTTACGATCGTACAGATTCTTGCCGAAAAGAGGCCAAGCACCGGCAGATGGCGTGAAGATTTTTTTTTTTTTTTTTTTTTTTTTGAAACGTCGCAGGAGAGCTGCGGTATTCATTAGAAGAAGACTCGGGTTACAAGGAACCGAAACAAAGGAAAAAGAAGAAACAAAAAGCAGCGCAACGCGCTGGAGCTAAGGTCTCACTCTCGCGGTACAAACTGCCGGCCCCTAGCCAGCACCCACACGGCCAACTCATCGTCGACCTCAGCTACAACAACAGCCACCGGCCTATCCTTGTTGTCGAAGATACGGCGGTTCCGCTCCTTCCAGAGAACCCACAGCACCAAGAAGATGGTGGACGCGGTGCGCTTGCGATCACGCGCCGTTGCCGCGGCAGTGGTGGAGGCAAGCCAATCCAAAGTGCTGGAGGGTGCGCCCCAGTTAAGTGGTGAGAGGACAGGGAGGTGGTGGGCGACCGCCACCGCAGTCCAAACCCGCCGCGCCCACGGGCATTCCACAAGGAGGTGTAGGGCCGTCTCGAGACTCCGACGACACAAGGGGCAGAAGTAAGAATTCGGCCACCGGCGTGCAAGCAGACGGTCTGCCGTGAGCAGCCTATTCAGAGCAAACAGCCACCCGAAGAAGCGACACTTGGGCGCGGCCGTGGCGCTCCAAATGAGCTTGACAAAGGGAGAGGAGGTCGCCCCCAGGAACTGTAGCCGGTACGCGGACTTGGACGAATAGGCTCCGTCCGCGGAGAAGCGCCAAACGAAGGTGTCGGCGACACCGTTCACTAAGGTAACACGGCGCACCCGATCCCATAGGTCCACGAATTCTGACAGAGAGTCAGCCGTGACACGCCCACGGAGGTCACTAATCCATTTGCCGTCATTGAGCGCCTCAGCCACGGACCGGCACTTACGGCGGGAGGCTTTGAAGAGGGTTGGCGCGAGTAGGAAGGGGGCTCCACCGTCGACCCAGCTGTCCTTCCAGAAGGAGGCAGTCTTCCCGTCGCCAATGGAAGCGCGGGTGGCAACCGCGAACAGCTCCTGATCAGCTAGGGAGCACGGAACAGGCATGCCAACCCATGGCGTGAAGATTTACAACCCATGCAATTCCGTGTAATGTAAACGTCGGGGAGATACACCGCGATCTGTGTGCTCCGGCCTCATCGATCCATCCATCGAGCTGCCAGTCTGCTCACTGTTTAAAAAGCGGGGCTCCCTTTCTAACTAGCCAGCAACGGTTGATACGAGTTAGCAGACAGTGTCTCGAAAAAGGTAGGCGGTGACGCAGGCAGAAGCAATGGATCGGAGGAGGATCAGAGTGCTCCTCGTGGAGGACGAGGAGATCCACAGGGTACGTAATTAACTGGTTGATCACTAACCTGCTGCGTGTGTTAACTGCACTGTTTGTTCTTGTTATGATTTAGTTCTGTCGATGGAGTGGGCGATCGAGTTGTGATGGTTAACTGATGATCATGTTGGAATAGCAGGTTGTGGCAAGAGCGGTGCTGAGGGCCGCCGGCGTCGAGGTGGAGGAGGTGGAGAACGGCGCCGAGGCGGTGCGGCGCGTGCGGGAGAGCGGCGCCGGCGGCGGCAGCGGCGCGTACAACCTCATCTTCACGGACAAGCAGATGCCGGTCATGGACGGCCACGAGGTATAAACTCCTCATACACTTGCCATGGATGCATGCCGGCCGTGTACATAGATATGCGTTAGTCATCTGTCCGGCCGGGCGAACGTGTGCGCGTGCATGCAGGCGACGAGGCAGATCCGGGCCATGGGGGTGGCGACGCCGATCGTCGCCGTGTCCAGCGACAGCCTCCCGCCGGACGTCCAGGCGTTCATCACCGCCGGCGCCAACGACTTCACCCCCAAGGTGACCATCCACCGGATCAACCTTGTTTTACTCCTGATGCATGTATCTGACGCCCTTGACTCGAGCTCTCGCCGTTTCCTGATCCTGATGCATATGCATGCGTGCAGCCGCTGACGAAGGAGAAGCTGGGCCACATTCTAGCGAAGTTCGGGCTTGCATAACGGCCATTAGCTAGTACACTACTCCACTTAGCTTGGTTCAGACATTCGAACAAGCATATGTTGATTTCTGCAAATGTCTCGAGGGGGGCGAGGAACTTCGCATGAGGTGCCTTAGAGTAATTCTCGTGCTTCCGGTCTATGGATTAGTTATAAAAGAAGCATGAATATATTGATTATTCTATGCATAGAATAGAATGTGAATTTGTTTCTAGAAAACAAATGTGAATATATGGGTTCGCACATCGTGCGATGATCATTTGCAGATGTCCCAGGCCGGATATGGTGGGCTTTGGGTGCCTTATTTCGTCCATGGCCTCTACGGCTTGTTAATCTCTGAACTTCGTGGTTGGAAAATAAATGGTATTCAGATGACTTCAGTTCTGCCATCCTTATTTGTGATTCAGACATACTAGTATTTTTTCCCCGTAGGGATGAGCTAGTATTATTGCAGAATATAAACTCTATTGCTTTAGTCGTAGCCATCTGGAAGGATGCCAAACTTCCTATCCTGCAGCCTTGTCTGTATTTCGTTATCCCAAAAGGTAATGAAATTTGATCCTGCTGAATCGATTGGAAAAAAAACCACATAAGTCAGTCACCAATGAATACTATGTCCAAATATCATTGCTACCAACTCACTACAGGAAAACGGTACGGTGACGGTTATTACCGTCGGCGTAGCAAGTAAAACCGTCGGCGTAGGTCTATGCCGACGGTTACTGTCGGCGCGTAATCGTCGGCATCGCTGCTCGCCGGCATAGCCGGAAAACCGTCGGCGTAGCTTCACCGTCGGCATAGCTCGACACACCGACGGGGTTCCTTGGCCGTCGGTATCGCTTGGCCGTCGGCGCGCCACCGCTAACGGAGCTCAGTTAACGGCCGGGAGGAGCTACGCCGACGGTGTAACCGTCGGCATACGTGCAACGTGGCGTCTTCTGGTGGCTCCTTGCCACCGGCTGCAGCCAGCAATGCAAGCCCTATGCCGACGGTTATACCGTCGGCATAGGCGGGCGACGTGGCCTCTTCTGGTGCCCGCGGCGTGTACCTCGATCCGTCCAGCTGTAGGGTCTATGCCGACGGTTAAACCGTCGGCGTAGCTCCACGTGGCACGTTCTGGGGTGCCGCAGCCACCTATCGCCGCCCCTATGCCGACGGTTAAACCGTCAGCACCTTTGGTACGTTCGCTATGCCGACGGTTAAACCGTCGGCATAGGTGCCCCAGTTTTTTTGTTTTTGGGTTTTTTTGCTCTGGTTGCAGTTTTAAATTCACATTATTGCATACAAATATCAATACATATGTCACATAACTCAACCATTTCAACGATACATAACTCAAACATGTCATCGATACATAACTCCAACATCCATCCATACATATGTCAAACATGTCATCGGTACATAACTCCAACATCCATCCATACATATGTCAAACATGTCATCCATAACTTAAACATCCACGCATGTAACATAGGTCTAACATCCTGGATCACCGGTCATAGACAACATGCCATGAACTAAGCAACATCCATACATAATCAAGAGATAGTATCAACAGGTCATCCTGGATCACCTTCGAGAGCATCATCACTACAAAATGGAAGACAACACCAATTAAGCATGGATATTTGTGCAAATAAAAGTCTGTGAATGAAGAAATGATCAAAGTCATTCGTGGATAGTTTGGTAGGGAACTCACCAGCTGCGGCGAGTGTTGGCGGGACTCACGGCTCTCGCGACGGGGAGAGACGCCGGCGGAGTGACCAGGACTCGGACCACCAAAGTGAAGCGGAGTCCTCTCGGCGGGCGAAGCATATGGCGAGGAGGCAGCAGCACGACCAAAGGGATTGTTCGAGTGAGTCGAGGATCCCTACATAGCACGAGCAAAATATGGCTAAGTGTAAATATCAATGTGCAAGGCAACGGTAAGTAGTAGCTTAGTAGTATGGCAAAGCACTAACCGGAGTCCCGCCGTGGAACTGTGCGAGGAATTCCGCCTTCGTGGGCATCTTTGGCAACGGTGGTATCACTGGAGGTTCCACATACTGTGGCGGCGGACCACCAGCTGCCAGAGCCGCGAAAAGCGCCTGCAAGGTAGTTTAAATGTCAGGCGTGGAGAAAGTTAGAAAATAGTACAAGTGGCTATGATGGGTAACAGTTAACCTTGGTTTGTTCTTGCATGTGTTCTCTTGAGGCAGAATTCGCCACTTCGTATTCATGCATCTTATGTTGAAACTCTTCCTGAAGCTGCTCATAGGCTTCCATCATGCGGGCCTACAATTTGACATAAGAACTCCCCGCAGATCTACCCCTATAGCTTTCTCCGTGCGAGGGTTTACCAATGTTCTTTTTTATTTTCTTTGGTTTTTTAGGACATATGCACATGGAAACCATAGGTTGGGCATAATTTACCATAAAATAGGCCCCGGATGAGCCGTAGCAGGAGTTTCCACATACAGATCCTGGATTTACCAAGTGCTAGCCCATGTATGCGGAAATCGTCAACACCGGGTACATGCAAGGTTAGACAAACCTTACATCACACTTGAACACATATGTTAGAGACAAATGCAAGTTTTTCAGCGATTCCGACGCTCCGGTGATATGTATCTTAGGAAACCCTAGGGCGGGGACCCTGCAGATCTACCCCTATAGCTTTCTCCGTGCGAGGGTTTACCAATGGACTTCTTTATTTGCTTCGGTTTGTTTAGGACATATGCACATGGAAACTATAGGTTGGGAATCATTTACCATAAAATAGGCTCCGTTTGAGCCGTAGCAGGAGTTTGCACATACAGAACCTGGATTTTACCAAGTGCTAGCCCATGTATGCGGAAATCATCAACGTCGGGTAGACGAAACCCTAATACAGGAGCCTCGCAAATCTACCACTTTGACCGACCTCCAATGATACTTGACCAGGTACTTTTCTATTACTTTGTGTTGTGTTAGGTCATAAGAATATGTAGTACCAATAATTAGGACATCCTACCTCAATATTCCCCCCGGTAGACGAAACCCTAATCCGGGAGCCCTGTAGATCAACCCCTTTGACCGGTCTCCAATTAATGATATATAGTTGACCAAATGGCCTTTTGTAGGTACTAGGTCACATAAAATTATGTGCACTAGTTAAACCATATCTCTAGATTAACTCTAGTGCTCAGGGTAAAACAACATATAAAGTAATCGTGCATGCAAACATTACTAAGTACATATAAAATAAAACCAAGCAAAAAGTTCCATTAAGTATCATGCATACAAAAATTACTAACAAAAACCAAACCCTTGAACTAGCCAGAACTGTGCAAAATAAAAAAAGCTGACCCTACGCCGACGGTATAACCGTCGGCATATCTTGGAGTTGCTAGACTCGGATGGACGCTAACGGCAGTAGCTATGCCGACGGTTAAACCGTCGGCGTAGCTCTGGGACCAAACGGCGAGCTGACTGCACACGCAAACGCGCGTGGAAGCCCGACGGCGGAAGCTGCGGCGACGGTGACCGTCAGCGTACCTGTAGCTATGCCGACGGTTAAGTGGTGCCGACGGTGACCCTCGGCATAGGTGGAGCTATGCCGGCGGTGAAGGTATGCCGACGGTGCTTCGACAGCCCTCGGCGTCTGTGGACTACGCCGACGGCCCCGACCTTTGGCCGTCGGCATAGGTCCACACCGTCGGCACAGTGCCATTTTCCTGTAGTGACTGCAACCCTAAGAAAAATATTAAACGATATAATTAAACTCAGGCTCAGTTTGGTTGCTCAGTACTTTCTAAACCATAATATTTTAAGATCAAAGTACTTCAACGCCTCGCTGACATATACCACAGTTTACCTCCTTTCTCGGTTATAGAAAAATAGGATGGGACCTCTTTCTCCAATACTTGAAAAACCTTCAAATTTTGGATGATAATACTTCAGTTTTAAAACCATATCATTTATTGGATCCAAACAGTATTTAATACTTCAATATTTTCAAAAACTGAAGTATTCTCTGAATACTTCAAAAATATTTTGATGCCAAAAAGGACCTCAGTTGTGAATACATAGATTTTTTGCTTTTTTATAGGGAAATATAGATTTGGGTGGACGTTTTGGACTAGTAATGTTCCAAGCATTGGGTGGCTTATTTCCTCCATGGGCTTCGTGGGGTCGTGGCCTGTTTTATCTGAATTTCTTGGTTGCGAAATAAATGGTATTGAAATGACTTCAGTTTGCTATCGTTATTTGTGATTCATACTTGCAGAATATACTGGTATCTCTTTTGGGAACTGAAATATTTATCCCTAGGAATATACAGGATGCAGCTTTATGTGAAATATTTATCCCTAGGATATACAGGATGCAGCTTTAAATGCATTCAACATTGCTTCATATGATCACTTCAGAAGTCAGTCACTAACGAATACTATGCCCAAATATTTTAAACATGAGGCTCGCTGAGCCCGACTTTGAATTAACAAAGCCATCAACCGGCAAGGATTACAACGGAACCAACAACAAAGCAAAAGAAAAAGAAAAACTGGGGTTGCCAGCTAGCGATACAAGCACAGGTGGTACAAAGCTGTAGTCTAACTAAGAATGATCAGGCAGAGCAGAGCAAGGCTCCCAACTACAGGATCTACAAGCACGCCCAAGACTACAACTAAGCACCGACAGCTCCGCCTGAGAAACAAGCAACGAGCCGCCACTCCATGAAGCTGCCCCAAACTGAAGAACCACACTAAGCCGCCAGACAGAGGACCATCGACATCCAGGGGGACTAGCTAACTGCGCTAGTGAACAAACGAGCCTCCAGAGTTCACAGGGGGAAAACTTCACGACAACGCCTTCAGGAAGGGAGACGGCGCTCGCGAGCGTCGCCGTTGTCGGCACAGGGGAGTTGTGCCTAGCTTTCGCGGAAGCTTCAACACCCACCCCACGGAAGACCTAAGTCAATGCACCTGCCATCAAGACAGTCACCAGCTATTGAGAACCACCGGTGCCCCCCGTGCCACGACGCGAACTCCGACAGCCACCCTAGGCTCGAGAACGGCCGCGCAAAGCCGGAGGCACACCGTTTATATGAAACTGGTCACAACGAGACACAGGGAATTGACGAGTAGAGCTTCCGAGGAGGACCTCGGAGAACCGGCAAGTCAGCAGAGCAGCAGATAGAGCACCGGGGGCGACAACTAGCAGCAAGAAGTGTGTCATGGCCACGCCTCCAAGGAGGTGAACGACATCCATAGACGTCGTCGTCGCCGGCAGTGGCCGAAGCCTTGCGGTGCTTTCGCGGATACAACATCGAGCCAGCTAGCGTCCCTGCAGGCCAAACCCAGGGTAACCCAAACAGTCCAACAGGAGCAGCTCCGTGACGCGCCGCCCCACGGTCGTCACCACTGGCCGTAGGGAATCAAGCAAGCGGCAGCGACGCCGCCAAGCCATTGAAGCGCTGCCCTGCCAGCCAAGAGCACAAGATCTCTCAGGCCGGAGCCAAACCCGAGAGAGGCCATGGTGTCTCTGCCCCTACCGAGACCACCGAACTCTTGTACCGGACCAAGATGCCAAGGACCAGCCCGGGCCGCGTCACCGGAGCTGCCGTGCGCCATCCTCGACCAGAACAAGCAGGAACTGGCCTGCACCCTAGCAGGATCCAGCACGCGATACATCTGTCCAGTCCAAGACCAAGACTGCCCAGATGCGGCCCAAACCTAGGCCCGCAGGCCCAGATCTGGGCCCGCCGCCGCCACCCATGGCCACGGCCGCACCAGCTTCGGGACGCGCCGGCGACCGGCGACCAAGGTCACCGTGCCGAGCCGCCACTCCGCCAGGCTCCGACGGCGCCTCCCATGCCGGCCGGAGGAAGCGCAGCGCACCGTCGCCGGGAAGGGCCGCCCCGCGAGACCCTTGCCCAGCGCGGGTAGAGGACAGCCACCGCCGCCGGCACCGCGCGGGCTTTGCCCGGCGGCTCTCGCCGGCGGCGGCAGCGAGGAGAGGGGGTGAGGACGGCCTGAGGGGGAGGGGAGGAGAGGGTCGCCCCTGTCGCCGCGGGGGCGACGCGGAGCGATACGGGGGGAAAAGTCCTGCCTATGCCCAAATATCACGACGACCAACTGCAGTATTAGAAATTTGGAAACCATCTAACGGACATAAACCCCAATTGTGAAGCCAACAATTTCTCAGTGGATACACACTAGCTTCCAAAATCTCATGGCTTGCAGAAAATGTACAAATCAGCGAAGGCAAATGAAGGGGAACTAGTTGAAAGGCTTATAACTTCTGGAGTAATTGTTCATCGGATTAGCACAAATACAACTAGTAGTTTGATCTGCACATGCTTGTTGTGCCATTAATAATTCTTCACAAAGGACACATTGACCAAGCAAAAGGAAAAATGCTGAGGTACTACCTCCGTCCCAGTTCATAGGGCTTGCGTGTATTTTTAGGTTGTGAATTTGGCTAACATAATATTATTTGTATAATATAAAAATTATATCATTAGAAAGTAGAACATCTAAGCTTTCTAATGATATATATTTTGTAATACATATGTTGCATTATCATTATCATTGTCAATATTTATTTGAGTACATCACATCTTTGTGAGAACATGACTAAAAATAAAACTACTAATAATAGTATGCAGTCTGTAGTACCTCTAATGATTGCAAGTGCCAGGAATTAAACCTCATGTCCATGCCCTTAATCTTGTTCTCCCAAGTCAACTAGACCAACCTTGATCACGAGGAGATCCATGGCAACATCGGGGTAGCTCTTGAATAAAGACCCAAAGCCTTCAGACTCCAATACCGCATTCAGATTCGTCGGCGAGCAGGTGGAGAGAAAGTCCAAGCATGCCGCCTTAAGCCCGTGGCAGTGGTGCTGCTCCGCGAGTGCCCAGATGGTCACCACAGAGCTCGTATCAATACCTCTGCTCAACTTATCTTGGCAAATCAGCTTGCACCTGTCCAGACCATACCTGTCCGCAGCAACAAGCAGATGCTGAGCCATGACATATTCTTCGTGTTGATCCATAATATCAGGCAGTGCATCCGTGTACATGAAAGTAAGCAGAGCTTTGAACACTTGCGCCTCCATGTCATCTATACGTATGGGAGCTGTTGTTGTGCTCTCCTTCATCGGGCTAAGGAACTCGGCTCTGAAGACCGGAGACCGGGCAGCGAGCACCGACCGGTGCGCCGAGAACGTCTCCCCACCGACTAAGAACTCGACATCGACGACCGCCTTGCTCGACAGGAGATCCCCGAAGTGCATGTGCATGTCAGACGGCGGCACAACGATGGCTGGTGTCTCCTGAGCGTGGAACCCGCCCAGGACGCTGACATCGACCTTGACAATGAATGAATCGTCGTTGAGGTGCTCTGAATTTTCCAGTACCTCCCTTCTGATGAAATTATCGCATCCCCAAGAATTAGGAAGATGGAGGCTCTCTGGGCCAGCAATGCCGGTATAGGACCGCACCGGCTTCCCGAGTTGGTCCAGTAAGCTGAACTGAACGTACACCTTCACGGCCTTGGTGTTGGCGGCGGTATCATCCAGTGTGATAAAGAGGGAGATGTAATCGATGCTCTTGGACTTGCAGCCGTTGGGATAGTAGCGCACACGCCATGTGCGGCCACCAACCCGGAACGGCCAAGAGTCGATCCGCTCACCATTGGGGAGCTCCTTCGTGCGCGAGTAGCTTATGATCTTTAGCATGTGGTAGCCGCTGATCGCGCCGGCAACAATGGAGGAGGCGGATCCGGAGAGGGGCGCGTCAGCAGAGACGCGCGGGGAGGTCAGCATGGCGGACGGCGTGATCGGTTGGCCCGGTCGCGGTAGCTCGAGGAGGCGAGGCTCCTCTTCTTTTGTGACAGGAACATCGAGGGTTTTGGTGGTGTTTTCTTTTTGTGTGACTAGGGTTTTCGAGGAAGTGTCCTGGTCTTTGACGCCCGAGATTGGGCCGAGCTGTCTCCGTTCAGGCATATTCTCTCCATAGCCTTTATTAGGTTGACACGGTGCAACTTTTTTTTAATACAGGCCAAGAAAATGATTTCTGGGCGTGGCATTTTGAACGTTCAGGTGTGTTCTCAGTGCGATCATGTTACCGGGCTATAGCGGCGACAAAGCGCACCCGGGAGGATTGGCTTGACGAGCGTGCGGCGTCGTCAGGCACGACTGAGAGGGAGAAGTCTTGGAAGACTGTTGTTCCGTCCAAGATTCATATATTTCTGTGGAGGCTAGCTAAACACTCGCTACCTACAGGGGATCTGCGACGGCGACGGAATATGGCGCCATCGGCAGCATGCTCCATCTGCGGAAGAGAAGATTCCTGGCGCCATTCGCTCATCGACTGCAACATGGCGCGATGTGTGTGGGCACTGACTAACGCGGATATTGTCGAGCATATCCCTATCGCAGGAGCCCTCTGCTAGATCGTGGCTTTTTGCCATGATAGATACGATGAAGAAGGAAGATTTAACTCGTATGCTGGTCACCCTTTGGGCTATATGGCATGCAAAGAGAAAGGCTGTCCATGAGGAGGTTTATCAAAGTCCAATGGCGACGGTTGCGTTCGACGACCGCTTCTTGACTAATCTTGATGCTGGAGGGGTCCGAACCAGTGATAATCCGAGGAAAGTGTATGGGACCACCGGGAGAGGGAGGTGGCTCGCTCCACCTGCAGGTTCGATGAAGGTGAATGTTGACGCTGCTGTGTCCAAGTCTCAAGCTAAAGGAGCGGTGGGTGCCGTCTGTCGTTCTGGAGACGGACAGTTCCGAGGCGCGTCGGCCGTGGTGTATGAGGGTTTTACTCACCCTGGAACTCTGGAAGCACTGGCTTGCAGGGAAGCTTAAGATGTGGCTGAGGATCTGCTGTTTGGTCCAATCCATGTTGCCTCAGATTGCCTTGAAGTTGTCAAAGGTCTTGGCTCTGAAAATTTGGGTATTTTTGGAAGCATTTTGTAGGAGATCAATGACAGATCAAGGATGAGAGGAGATACGACTTTCGTTCATGAAGGAAGGAAGGCAAATGAGGAGGCTCACAGGTTGGCTAGGTTCGCTTCATCCCTGCCAGTGGGTCGGCATGTGTGGTTTCTAGAGCCACCAATAGGTTTAAACATACCAGTAACTCTGAATATTTCTGAATAAAGGGTATGTGAGTTCTCAAAAAAAAAGGACACTAGGACAAGAGACAATTCTAAAAAAAACCCCTCGAAAATTTGGGGGAGAGGAAGGGAGGATGCTGGGCAAGGGAAAGATCTGGGGAATGGGGAAAGAGGAGAGGCTGGGCACGTATAGGGGCCTCGCTGCCCCTGGTGACGCCGTTGTTGTAGCAAGCATACCGGACGACGCCTCGCTGTCCGCCACGCCCACACGGCTCACAGAGAAGGACGAAAATGAGTTGTGAAATGTCTATTTTGCCCATGGGACACTAGCAAAACTATGGTGCAAGCCACCACGTCTCTCTCTTCTGTTTTCTACTCCGACACAAAACACCACGTGACAAGCGGGCTCTCAGAAAAAGCAGGCCCACCATTCAGTGGGGATAGCTAGGCACAAGTGTTGAAGATGGATTTCACATCACATGGCTATCTGGAAACGGATGGCCCGGACAACGGGAGCAGGAACCAGATTCCGATCAGATGGCTGAGATCGCGTGATCTGAAAAACGAACGCCTCGAAGCGCGCCACGCAGTTTGATCCGACGGCCAAGATTGACATGCCTTTGATTGGCTCATATTCTGACAAGAATGTTTCCTTTAGATATCGTCACTAGACATGAAGAAATCTGTAAGAACAGAAGAAAGCCAACACTTCTTTACAATCAAACATATCAACAAGTCCATGTCTATCCGAAATTAACAAATAAGCACTTCCCAGTGATGAACAAAGGATGCATGAATTCAAGAAAACGTGCAAGGCCCACATCAATTGTTGCATACCAACACGAACTTGGCCGAGGTGGTGTTTTTGCTCTCGGGTGCATATGAACCTATTATGATACATATAAAAGACGAAATTTCAAAATATTAAAAATATTAATTTTTTTATGTCTGCATCCTGACATTCTATGTTTACACTTTACACACAAATTTTCGGGATAAACAAAAAAATTATGTGAATTGTGCAAAAAAGATAAAAAAAAATAGTCCAACAATAGTCATGTTGAAGCATCAAATTTGTTTTTTTAAAGGGACACAAACTATGTAACTTATGCGCAAACAAAGAATATCCAAATGAAAATGTGGATTTTTTTCTAACTGTTTTCACATTTCGAAAACACCACCTCTAGCCAAAACACCACCTCCACTATCGCAAATCCACCAGGGAAATGTGTTTTCAACCGATATGTTCATATGCACCGGAGAGCCGAATAAAATTAGCACACAAGGTTCATGCTTTTCACATAGCTTGTCAAACCCTTAATAATTATCCACCAAGGATAAACGACTAAACAAAAAAGGAGGAATGGACATCGCATATTTGATCCAATCTAATCGGGATCAAGGAAGCGCTGCCGGACGTTCATCAACATGTTCCCACTTCAAGGTGTACTTGATCACACTTTGACGCGATGTTGTTCATCTTGTACGTGTAAATATCGTGGAGGTGTTGCATGTGCAATGCTAGTTCGTACGAGCGGTTCGGGGGATAATACATCTCCTGGCGACTAGACGATCAACCTAGTCATTGACAATATCCGCTAGATCGATCTACGAGGGTATGATCAGTTGCCACCTCTCTTGCATATGATCTTGGTTATGCATAGGATTTCTATGTTTACTATATGCATTCCCCAACACCGCCCCGGCCTCCAAACTCCAGTGACATGACCTCTGCCCCCTAGTCGAGGTGGCCGGCCACCAGCGCGATGACAGCAAGGACCTCTGTTGTCAGCATAACCCTTCGGGTACCTGACATTGTCGTATCCAATGCAGACCATTATGGAGGTGGACCATCACATGGAATCGACGAGATAGACTCGCACGTAATATCGGCTTGGACTACAAGAAAGAGTGCTCCAATTCGTATTCTACTAGAACTCTTGTAAACCCTAACCTGGTTGCATATATAAAGTCAGGCAGGGGCGCCCCTTGAGGACACTCAATACCGTAAGGTCATACACGCGATAAACCTAGACATCGCAACCCGCATATTAGAACTAGACTAAATACAACTCCGCCTACGGCGGCCCCCTGTACACATATATTCATATATTGGATTGCCAGCATGACGTAGCGATCCTCCACCGCGGGACGTGAACCTGGGTACGTCGTGCCTTCTCCCGCTCCCGGAATCTCCATCGTCGCCTTCCGTCAACCCTAAGCCCCTCACGGTGGACATTGCCAAGGAGCCACCTCGTCAATTGGCGCCGTCTGTGGGAACCCTGACGACTGGATTTTGTGATCCGGGCGGGATCCATCATCATCATCAACAACGTTCAGATCGCATCTGGATAAAAGATTGTTGAGTTCATCGTCAACTACTTCGTCTGGCGGTCGGCCGGATCTCTCGAATTCTTTCACCAACATCTACGTGGATCTTGACCACCCTCAAGTAAAGCTTCAGCCGCCCAGCGATGACACAAAGAATCTACATCAACATGGCCCCGCCATGGGATCTTGGCACTGCAGATTGGAAGAGAAGAATCGATCGAAGGGCACGCCTGACCGTAACTAGTAATAGACCCGATCGTGCAAAGATGATGACCGACGACAACTTTGATTGGTTCAGTGCACCATCCCCGAAAATTTCTTTGACATGGACTCGAACCGCTGTGCATCACGTGGGATTGCAGGGCCATTCACCGCCTTCAGAAAAGTCATCATGGATGATTGCCACAGACTGATCAAATTTCTTTGACATGGACTCGAACCGCTGTGCATCACGTATTTTATTTTCCGCGCGCGTCCGTTTGCGTCGCATCATGGACCCTAAAATGACTGTTTTTGTCCGCGCGTCCGTTTGCGTCTGTCGTGGCTCCAGCGGGGCGACGCATTTTTTTTACTTTTTTTTTCTCTTCTCCATTTAAACATAGTTCCAAACATTACATATTGGAACATTGTTTTACACAAACTAATACATAGTTTGCAACATGGTTTACACAAAGTAATACATAGTTTCAACCATGGTTGACACAAATAAAAACATTTTTAAAAAAGAAACCAGTTGTGTTGATTTCCGTTTGTTCGCTGCTAAGAAAGAATATTCGAGGGCACACCCAGTCACCCAAACTGGAAAATCCAGCTGGTGACGGTGCCCCTGTTGGTTCTTCCGAGGAAGAACAACCAGAAACCTTCACTACTTGCTTCGACTAGCCCGTAGCCACATTCTCTGCAAAGAAAGAACACTCTAAGTTCTAACTATCAGTGTCCGAGCAGGATTCGCCGATATGGTAGTTGATGCGCGTAGATGTACACGTCCGTTGGGAACCCCAAGAGGAAGGTATGATGCGCACAGTGGCAAGGTTTCCCTCAGAAAGAAACCAAGGTTTAATCGAACCAGGAGCCAAGAAGCACGTTGAAGGTTGATGGTGACGAAATGTGATGCGGCGCAACAACAGGGATTCCGGCGCCAACGTGGAATCTGCACAACAAAACCAAAGTACTTTGCCCCAACGAAACAGTGAGGTTGTCAATCTCAGCGCTGTAATTAAACGTATCGAGTGGAAGATGATTGTTTGCAAGAAAACAGTAAAACACGCAGTAGATTGTATGCTATGTAAAGAATAGGACCGGGGTCCACAGTTCACTAGAGGTGTCTCTCCCATAAGATAAAAGCATGTTGGGTGAACAAATTACAGGGCAATTGACAAATAGAGAAAGGCATAACAATGCATATACATGATATGATAAATATAGTGAGATTTAATCCGGGCATTACGACAAAGTACATAGACCGCCATCCAACGCATCTATGCCTAAAAAGTCCACCTTCAGTTATCATCCGAACCCCATTCGGTATTAAGTTGCTAAGCAACGCAATTGCATTAAGTATGGTGCGTAATGTAATCGACAACTACATCCTTAGACATAGAATCAATGTTTTATCCCTAGTGGCAACAACACATCACAATCTTAGAACTTTCTGTCACTGTCCCAGGTGTCAATGAAGGCATGAACCCACTATCGAGCATAAATACTCCCTCTTGGAGTTAAGAGTACAAACTTGGCCAGAGCGTCTACTAATAACGGAGAGCATGCAAGATCATAAACAACACATAAACAATAGATTGGTAATCACCATAACATAGTATTCTCTATCCATCGGATCCCGACAAACACAACATATAGTATTACAGATAGATGATCTTGATCATGTTAGGAAGCTCACAAGATCCAACAATGAAGCACAACAAGGAGAAGACGACCATCTAGCTACTGCTATGGACCCATGGTCCAGGGGTGAACTACTCACTCATCACTCCGGAGGCGATCATGGCGATGAAGAGTCCTCCGGGAGATGAATCCCCAGCATACCACTGCATGTTGTAGTATACAAGTCGTTGATATGATCTTCATGAAGGGACTTCTTCACAAATATCACATCCCTCAGAGTGGTACAAAAACATTGCAGGTCATAACACTCAATAATATATTACAATCATGGTCTTAACAAGTTGGTATTCTCACAGGTCCGATGAGAACACCCTACAACATAAGGTACTTAGTACAAACCAACTTAGATATGAAAAGAGCTCAGCAACTTATTTAAGTATGCCACTACGCTGCTCGGCTCTAAACTACTCAGGTATATCACTACTCCTCCACCTCCATGTCATCGGGTCCGTAGACTATCCCATAGTCTACTCCTTCAACTCCTCCGGAAAGATCAGGTTCCTCGTAGACCAGCTCGTAGCTTCCTTCTGGTGCTCCATTGGTGATGGCCTCCACTTCCGTATCACAGTCTAGCAAGGGTGTCGAAATAAAGTGAGTACAGGGGTACTCAGCAAGTTCAAAAGAGTAAAAGGTGTTTGATGCACTAGCTACGACCCTCGATCAGAAAATCTTAGGTCAATGCATGTTTCGAAATCATTTCTTCAAAAGGTTTATTTTATTAGAAAACTATGCCCGTCGGTCTTCACGTTTGACTAGAACTTCATGGAGTTCCTTTCTGCCGTGTTCGCAGTTCCCTTCCGAACAGGGGAGTGACAGCCACAATTTAATACACTCTGCAGAGGTGTGTTACTTTTCCCATAAGAGATCTCACCCTTTTTGCCATCCGCAGGGACTTGCCCCCGTTCACACTTCCTTGGTGTGAGGCCAGGTATAAAGATCCAAGCCCACACCGCCTTCTCCGCGACCTCGCAGACCCACCCTTTTGTAAGTCTGTCCTCTCCTATATCTATGGGTAGACTAACCCAGGCACTTGTTCTCTCCTATACCATTAAGGTAGACTGATCCGAACAACTTATATGCCCTGTTCTATACACCATAGATAGACTGATCCGGACAACCCTTACAATCCTTTATAGACCAATAATAAGTCTACCCTCTCCTGTATCTAATGGTAGACGTGCAGGACCACATGTCCCCACCTTTACCAAAGATAGACTGATCCGGGCAACCCTTATTACCAATCCGTTGGCATGCGAGAGGGAAAAGATACACTGGCTTCCCCAGAGCCATTATAGATCTTATGGTCAACGCGATATGTACGGCGCTAGAATCACTGGACGGCATTGGTACTTAGTCCTAGATGAATAGTACCCTTGCAATGGAACCTCCACCAATCAACACATACCATGGTTCCATTGCCAGCCACATAGTCATATTCATAATTGAAAAAGTAACATTTCATTTTCAATGCAGGAATGATAAGTCATATAGCTTTGCATTAAATTAATAGAAAATACTCAAATTTGACATGAGCAAGGGTGAACTTGCCTGTGGACTGCGAGATAGTGCAGTTCAATGCGTTGGATGGAACCTGGACCTCGGGTTCTAAAGAAGCATCATTGTCCGGTAAGGACAATGTTATAAAATCCAAATGATGCATGCATGGATGTATTATTTTAAGTTGAATCCCTTTATCCCGATGAGTTATTACAATTTCGGGTTGAGTTAAGATTTATGCCTTTGGCAGTAATTTGCAATTGTTTTAATGTATAAAACACTTTAATTCACACAAGGTAACATGATTCAAAGCAAAACTACTTTATGTTGGTGATTCATTATTGATTCCAAAATAATTTGAAATAATAGAGTTGTCTCAATATTTTTGAGAATAAAAGGAATAGAATATCTTCCTTTGGAAAATACCTTTTTTAAATAGAAATGACTTGGAATAATAGAATTTCATTTTGAAATGTTTGAAAATAAGTATTTAAACTTATTTGGGATTTTTCCTTGATTTATTAATACAAGGAAATATAATTTGAAATTCCAAATGTTTATTTTAAATTCATAAAATTCACAAATTTAAATTTGTTTATTAAATTTTATTTCATATTTTATTCTTACCAAGAATAATTTTTCATTCACCAATCCAATTTTTAATGGATTTTTAGAGTTGTATTTTATTTATTAAAATTTGGTGAAATAATGGCCTTTTTCTAAATGGTGAAAAGACTAAAAATACCCCCCTGGACCCATATTGGGCCCAGCCCACTAACCTAAGCCCATGGGACAGCCCACTAAGGCGTGCCCATAGCGGCTCGGTGGAGCCGAACGGCCCACCGCTCTCACTCACTCGGCCCTCTCTCACTTTTCCCTAACCCTAGATTCTCTCGCGACTCCGTGGCGATGGCGTCGCCGCCATGGCCGCCGCCGTGCTCCGGCCGACTCCGAGCTCCTCCGCCGTAGCCACCTCACCGAACCGCCGCGAGCAGATCTATCGATCTGTCCGCGTGGTTTTCTCCTTCCCTTCCTCTTCTGGCAAATCGCTTCCGATCTGGATCTCGTGGAGAATCGCCTCGACGAACTCCGGCGAGCTCTCGTCCTCGCCGACGATGGGTGCGCCTCCGACTGACCTGGCGCGAGGTGCTGCTTGCAGTACTTGTGCCGTCGTCTCGTGCCGTCTGTGGTGGTGTTTGTGCTCGTCGGCATAACGCCGGCGCCTACCGGACTTGCAGCTGTTAGGGCCGCGCGAGCACCGCCTCGCCATGCCCTAGCCTCGCTTCCGGCGCAAGTAAGTGTTGCATCTCCATCTCTTCTCTGTGCGCCTCCCCTTGTGTTCTTCTTCCTCCTCAAGCTCTGCTGCTCTCGTGATCTGTGATCACACAGAGCCATGCTATTCCTATGCAATTCGTGTGCTTGGATTGATTGCTAGTTCATGGTCCAATTACCATTTATTGGTACTGGCACATGCTGCTCTACATGTTGTTCATGTTGTTCTTGCTTCTCTGCTGCTCCTAGCATGCTCTATACTTGCCATGCTCTACTGTGCTTGCTCAAGAGCTAACTATGCCATGCTATGCTTGGTTATGACTTGCTTATGCTCACTGGTCTATCATGCTTGCTTGTCTAGGTGTACTTGTGTTGCATCTGTGACACTTGTGTGTGTGCCGGAGGTGCCTGTGATATGCTTCAGTGCTATCCTGCAAGCCAATGATCCATTGGATCATTCTTTGCTTGCTGGCTAACCTCTCTGTGTAACTTGGCTTGCTATGATTGATCCATTTGATCCATTGATTGTCAGTGATGGCTTACGGCTAATCTGTGGCTATAAATTAACTGTGTTGCTCAATAGTGTGCTACTGTTAGTACTGAGCATGGATCTGTGATAAATTCATGCTTGTATTAATTTGATTATGATGAACTGCTTGTGCAGTGATGATTTTAAATGACTTGCTTGGATATGAATTTGCTGTTCATGATTATTTAACAAGCAATTAAAGTCTGAATCCATTTCTGGATAGTGATGCTTTGTATTTGGCTTTCCCTCAATTGGTGCTAAGTGTGAAGTGACCTCAGTAG
Organism: Lolium multiflorum; assembly: GCA_030979885.1. Lineage (NCBI taxonomy): Eukaryota > Viridiplantae > Streptophyta > Magnoliopsida > Poales > Poaceae > Lolium > Lolium multiflorum. The sequence goes on from CM061750.1 coordinate 82,310,709, forward strand.
CCTTGCTACTGACTGGTTGCTCACATGGTTGGTTAGATCTGGTTGGCTGCTCATCTTTGCTTGTATATTTGGGGATCATAGAAACTATGAATGCCAATATACTTGCCTGTGAAGAAATCTAGGGTTTCTGATGGTTGTATGCTTAGGATTTATTGTGTAGTCTTGGCTGCTAATCTTTGCCATCTACTGGTGCTATCTATGCATCAAATCTGGCTAGTGTGTGCATCAGTGCATATGTGCTAGTTTCTGTGCATAGGATCTGTACCTAGATGCTCTCTATTTTAGTGGCTTTTGACTGGCAGTAATCCTTGGTGAAAACCAAGTGATGATCTACCCATATGAGCTTCTGCTCATCCCATGCTTATTTCATGCATATGATGGATTAGATCCATGGGATCTTTTCCAGGAACTAGGTATACCTTGTTCAAGCTCCTAGAAAGAAATATTTGGTTGATGCAGACTTGGGTTTGTGTCACAGCTCTTCACCTCCAGGTCTTGGATGATCTCCTCAGGTCACCATGATTCCTGGTGGTTGAGTGGTTTTGTATGGGTTGGTTCTGTTCTTGCTCAAGAACTGGATGAACTGAGCTTGTTCTTGCTTCACCCTTACCTGGTGAATCTTGATCTGGTCGACTGGTTCTGGCTTCTAGGGTTTGTGCCCCTTTTATATGAACCCTACTTCTATCCTTGCATTGACACACAAGCCTGGCTTGCCTTGGTGACTAGGCTGATGCATTGCCTTGCTGTTGCTGCCTAGCACACTTGAGCTGTGTGCTCTCATATGCTGAAACTTGAGCCCCCGTGTGTGCTCAGGTTTGGTCTGCTGCTGCCCTTATCTTGTGCTGTCCATGGTTTTGGAACAGCACAAGTGTGCATGACACTTGGTTCTGTCCAAACTGAATATTTGTCTAACACTCACATTCTGGCTAGTGTAAATGTTGCATTTTGCAGGTTTTTGAAGATGGACATGGCCATGAAGAAATACTTCAAGTCACAAAGCCTAGATTTTAGTTTAGGAACTAAATTGTAATCTTTATTTTTTTTCTGTTTATTATTCCTCAATTCTTGTATCAAGAATTTTGTAAAGACAATGTAATTTGTGTTGTGTTATCAATAAAGCTCAAGTTTTTGTTTATGAGCTTTTGCATTATGTAATGTGTATATTCTTGATTAAATATTGTATTTGATACTCACTTTGAAATCCAAAATGATTTGAATATGATCTTGTGTTTGAATTATAAATTCATATTTATATTGTGTAGTGCTTATTGTTTAATGTATTAACACTTGTCAAATGAACTCAATTCCCCCAAATCAACAAGATACAAAAGAGATCATGTCGAAATTTCCCTAACTCACATTGCCTAACCCTAAGTGCAAAATGAGAGAGAACCTCGATCCCTCTTAGGTTTAGTTGCAATAAGGCGCGAAAATTTCCCCCGTTTTGCGATGAAATGCACATCCCATTTCTAAATCTACCCTTCGTTGTTCCTATGTTCTGGGTTATTACAGCCTCTCCCCCTTAACAGAAACTTCGTCCCGAAGTTAAGATTGGTACCTGAATAACTCGGGGTAGGACTTCCTGAGCTCTTCTTCGGTCTCCCAGGTTGCTTCTCGTTCAGGATGATGTTGCCATTGTATCTTGCAGTATTTGATTGCTCTATTCCTTAACTTCTTCCACTGTACTTCCAGAATCTTTTCAGGCTTCTCCACATAAGTTAAGTCTGATTGTAGCTCTATTTCTTCATGTGTAATAGGATCATCAGGTGCCTTCAAACATTTTCTGAGTTGTGATACATGAAAAACATTGTGAATTAGACTGAGCTGTTCCGGTAGTTCCAACTCAAAAGCTGTTTCTCGATTCTGACTGAGTATCTTGAATGGTCCTATGTATCGAGGACTTAGTTTTCCTTTTACTCCGAACCTTTTGAGTCCTTTCATTGGGCTAACTTTCAAATATACCATGTCTCCTACTTTTGGTTCCCAAACTCGTCTCTTCTGGTCGGCATAACTCTTCTGTCGACTTTGGGCTATTTTGAGTCTATCTCGGATCACCTCGATGACTCCTTGTCTCTCCTTGATGTAGTCCGGTGTAAACTCCTTGTTCTCTCCGGTTTCAAACCAACAGATTGGTGATCTACACTTCCTTCCGTACAATGCTTCGTACGGTGCCATCTGGATACTACTCTGATAACTATTGTTATATGAGAATTCCGCCAATGGTAGATGGTCCTCCCATGAGCCTCCAAAGTTTAGAGCACAAGCTCTAAGCATATCTTCAAGTATCTGATTGGTTCTTTCGGTTTGTCCTCCGGTTTGTGGATGATAAGCTGTACTGAAATCCAACTTGGTTCCTAAAGCTTCTTGGAGTTGTTTCCAGAACGCTGATGTGAAAATTGAACCTCTATCTGAGACTATCTTCTTTGGCACTCCATGCTTGCTAACAATCTCCTTCACATAAATATCCACAAGCTTTTCTGCAGTGTCCTTTGTATTTACGGCTATGAAATGAGCACTCTTGGTAAGTCTATCCACGATTACCCATATCATATCCTTCTTTTTACTGGTCATTGGTAAACCAGTAACAAAATCCATTCCGATTTCATCCCATTTCCATTGGTATCTCTAGTGGTTTGAGTAATCCCGCAGGACTCTGATGTTCTGCTTTTACACCTGTATGATTCAGAGACATATTGAGCTATCTCTCTTTTCATGTTGTTCCACCAGAACATTTCCTTCAAATCCATATACATCTTAGTACTTCCGGATGTATTGAGTAAGGGGTTTCATGTGCTTCCTTCAATATGATTGACTTCACTTCTGGGTCATCCGGTACACATAACCTCTTCTGAAAGTATAGAGAACCAAACTCTCCGAGATTGAATTCTGACGGTTTACCCTCTCCAATCCTTTTGATTTCTTCTTGGATGAATAAATCATCTACTTGTTTCCGAATGATTTCATATTTTAGGTCTGAGTACATTTCATCCATAATCCTCATGGTTGCTATGCTTCCCACTGTATCACCCTGGATAAACAGAATCTGAGCTTCGAGTTCTTTCCGAAGTTCCTTCGGAATCTCCCATTCTGTAGGTTGATTCTCAGTACTCTTCCTGCTTAAAGCATCTGCTACTACATTAGCCTTGCCTGGTGTATAGTTGATTGTCAGCTCATAATCTTTAATCAACTCTAACCATCTCTTTTGTCTCATGTTTAATTCCTTCTGAGTAAAGAAATACTTCAAGCTTTTGTGATCTGTATACAACTCACATTTGGATCCATAGAGGAATTGCCTCCAACTCTTCAAAGCATACACAACTGCCGCCAATTCTAAGTCATGTACTGGGTAGTTATGTTCATGTGGCTTTAGTTGTCTTGATCCGTAGGCTATCACCTTACGATCTTGCATTAGAACACATCCAAGTCCATTCTTGGAAGCATCACAATACACCGTGTAATCCTTTCCGGGTTCAGGAACTGCTAACACCGGTGCCGTGGTTAACTTCTCTTTGAGTGTTTGGAAACTGGTTTCACACTCATCAGTCCACACAAATGGGGTATTCTTCTTGAGTAACTTGGTCATTGGTCCTGCAATCTTCGAAAATCCTTCAATGAATCTCCGATAATAGCCCGCCATACCAAGGAATCCTCTGATCTCCTTAGCATTCTTAGGTGACTTCCATTCCAATACTGACTGAACCTTGCTTGGATTCACTGCTATTCCCTCTTTGGTTATGACATGTCCAAGAAATTCAACACTATCTAACCAAAACTTGCACTTGCTGAACTTTGCATATAGCTGATGTTCCCTTAAAATCTGCAGAACTATCTTCAAATGCTTGGCATGTTCTTCTTTATCTTTGGAATAGATCAGAATGTCATCGATAAACACGATCACAAACTTGTCCAAGTACTTCATGAATATCTTGTTCATCAAATTCATGAAAATAGCTGGTGCATTTGTTAGTCCAAATGGTACAACCAAGTATTCATGGTGTCCATACCTTGACACAAACGCTGTTTTTGGCACATCTTCCTTCTTGATCTTGATTTGGTGATATCCTGACCTTAAATCTATCTTCGAGAAGACTCCAGCTCCTTGAACTTGATCAAAAAGATCTTGTATTCTGGGTAAAGGATACTTGTTCTTGATGGTTACATTGTTAAGATTCTGTAATCTCCACACATTCTCCTTCCTCCATCTCTTTTATCCACAAAGATAACTGGTGTACCCCATGGTGACACACTTTCTTGAATAAATCCCTTCTGTTCCAGTTCATCTCTGAGCCTTCAGTTCCACTAACTCCTTTGGCCCCATCTTATATGGTGGTTGAGCTATTGGTGTTGTGCCTGGAATTAGATCTATGGTAAACTCGATCTCTCTATCGGGTGGCATTCCCGGTAGTTCCTTGGGAAATACATCTTGAAATTCATTCACTACAGGGATATCTTCAATCTTCACCTCCTTCAGACTATTCAGCTCCAATCCTATCTCCAACTGAGTGTACTTGTCTCCTTGAAACACTATCTGACCTCCTATGGAGTTTCGGAGTGATACTGTCTTGTCTCCACAGTTGATTACTGCGCCATTCTCCGTTAACCAGTCCATTCCTAGGATGACTGATATGTCCTTCATGGGGATGATGAATAGGTCCGCGAAATACACACAGTCACAAATGGTTATGACCTGTGCTTCTTTCACGTGGGTTACTAAGATCGTTCCCCCCGCAGATAAGACAGTTATAGGTGTTTCTAACTTAGAACATCTAAGCCCGAATTGTTCCACAAATTCCCGTGCAAGGAATGATGTAGTTGCTCCAGTATCAAATAATACTTTGCCAGGATGAGTAAGGATGCTGAGCGTACCTAAGACTGCTTGATCCGACTCTCCTGCTTGCTCCAAAGTTGTGCAATTCAGCTTCCCATATGGCTTTCCCCTCTTGTTGTTGTTGTTGTAGTTCCGGTTGCTGTTGTTGTTGTTGTTGTTGTTGTTGTTGTTGTTGTTGTTGTTGTTGTTGTTGTTGTTGTTGTTGTTGTTATTACCTCCGCCTCGTCCTCCGGAGCTTTGTCCACTCCATGACGCCTTGTTTGGACACTCTGGCTTGATGTGTCCCTCTTTCCCACAACCATAGCATATGATCCTGGGCTTCTGACAATCCCTTTGAATATGTCCCCTCTGCCCACAGCTGTTGCATATGATCTGATTTCTTGGGTTCTGATTCTGACCTCCCCGGTTATACTGATTACCAGTAGGTCGGAATCGTGGTTTGAAACTCCGATCTGGAGTCGGTTTACTGACTGGGTACTTCCTTGGCTCGATACGAGCCTTCTTCCTCCTATCCTCCTGGACCTGCCTGTAGTCATCCTCGAAAGTGATTGCCGAATCAATCAGTTCCTGGAATTCTGCAGTCCGTGCCAACCTCAGTTGCATCTTCATATATGGATTCATGCCTTTCATGAATCGTTTCTTCCTTTTCTCATCAGTGTCCACTTCCTCAGGTGCATATCTTGACAGTCTATTAAAATCTCGGACATACTGCATGATAGGTGCAGTATTCTGATGCAGCTCGTCAAACTCTCTCTTCTTCAGCTCCACCACGCTCTCCGGAACATGGGCATCCCGGAACTTCTTCTTGAATTCCTCCCAGGTAAACACCTTTTCTGGAGGGTGTACTGCCACAAGATTCTCCCACCATGATGCTGCTGGACCTGACAACAGATAAGTGGCATACCGAATCTTTTCTTCATCATTGCATCCAACGGTCCTCAACTTTCTTTCGGTGTCCATGAGCCAGTCTTCTGCATCCATTGGTTCTGGGCTGATGCAAAAGGTAGTGGTCTTGCATTCTGGAAGTCTGATAAGGTTACTCCCCTGCCTTCATTACCCCTATCATTGATGACGTGGGTAAAGAAATCTTGCATGTTCTTGTTTTGACTCTCCTGGTACCTCCTCCTATCTTCTTCCATTGCCCTCATGTACTGTTGGAAATCTGGATGCATCATTGGGTGTGGTGGTGGTGGTGCATCCTCTGCTCTAGCTGCGGCATCCGCTTCCTCCTTTTCTTTCGCCTCCCGCTCTCTCCGAGCATCTTCGGTTTCAACTAACGCCATTTCCCCCTAGTCCTGTAACAAAGAGCGATTACTCATAATTACACCATGCCAATGTTTTCTGAGCTCAACTCATTGCCCAGAACTAGTCACACAATGAAATCAAGAAGCAAATCCAAAGCAAACATTTATTATGTATATACACCGTATATTACATAACTTACACACATATATTACATGTGGTACTTATATAACCACTTATTTGGCTTCAAGCCCAAGCCAACGGAATTTAAAATACGTTCTAGTACAATACCACCTATACTACTTTATTCATCTTTGGAGCTCTACTCCTCATCATCTTCGTTCGCCTCCGCATACATTCCTGGGGTCCATCCGGTACAGCGACTCGTCTTCCGAACACCGTCCGGAACAAAGGTCCTTCCAGTAGGTATGTAATCTGAATCGGACGAAGTGCCGAGACAGAGATCAGTCATGCCAAAGTAACTGGACAATGACTCGTATGTATCCCCAGTAGGATTCATACCTCCTTCATTGGTCATCCATGAAGGGTTTCGATTCACCTGCCCCCTCATCTTCTTCTTCTTCTTCTTCTTCTTCTTCACTCCGGAGCTTTCACCTTCCTCGTACTGTGATGGTTTTGAGAATCCCATCTCCAAGTCTAAAGAAATGGAATCAGTACCTTTCTCTTCCTTCCCGTAGTGTCGGTTAACATACTGGTTAACCCCACCACTTTCATCTCCAGTGTCACATGGAATAGGTTCCTCCTCATCTCCATAAGGTTCCCCGAAACGCCAACCGGTTGAGTTTTCGATTGGTGACTCGGAGCAGTTTAGGTTCCATGAGTTATCTCCCCCATATCCAGAATCATATGATGCTGACACATGTGGATAATGTGGGACAAAGTTGGGTGTAAGTGGATCTCTCTGGGTTTCCTGGCCACTCCAATCTACAGGGTTGTTTAGGCTAAAGAAGGGTGTTGTATATTGGGGTTGTGCCCTCAGATCATGCATCCGAGCTTGGACTTTATCAGGGTCCGTGAACTCAGCTAGCATGTGGTCAATCTCACCCACCATCTTCACGTGTAGTAGGTACATCGTAGTCAGTAAAGACTTACAACTGTCCATGTGCTGCTGCAACTTCAGGATGTTTGTTTGCCATCAGCAGATGATTCAGAGCGGGATCCTCATCTTCCTCGGCATGAGGTATATGAGAATACTCTGAACATAGCAGTTCTACTGACTTGTGCTGCCTTATTTCAAGGATTGCCTTGAATATGGCCATGTGAAAGGCTGTGGTAAAGGTTTTGGCTTCTCCGTATGGCATTATACGGCTCATCTCCAGTCGCATAGGTAGTTGAACTGAAACTCTGTGCTTGACTACTATCTCTCCATCATAATAGGTGTACTTGAAAACAGGTATCCGAGTTTCACAGTGAAGTTCCTTCAGCATCCCACGCAGGAGATCTGTAAGTGGTCCTTCATAATCACCGAGCCATCCCTCAACCTGCCTCAAAGTCCTCTTGGGAAACGTGTACGCCATTATGGCTGTATACAAAAGCAGAAAATTAGTAGTGATAGTGTATAATAATAGTTATAATAAAGAATTATCGCACTAAAATATATGATTTTTCTATTCTCAAGTGAATAAACATCATATTCTTGGAGAATCCTTTACTATTTCAACTTGACTCCTACAGGTTTCTTCCCTATACTAGGTTTTCCCAACCTAAGGTCGCAACATTTGCTCTGATACCAGCTGCGGTGACCCAGCATACCACTGCATGTTGTAGTATACAAGTCGTTGATATGATCTTCATGAAGGGACTTCTTCACAAATATCACATCCCTCAGAGTGGTACAACAGCATTGCAGGTCATAACACTCGATAATATATTACAATCATGGTCTTAACAAGTTGGTATTCTCACAGGTCCGATGAGAACACCCTACAACATAAGGTACTTAGTACAAACCAACTTAGATATGAAAAGAGCTCAGCAACTTATTTAAGTATGCCACTACGCTGCTCGGCTCTAAACTACTCAGGTATATCACTACTCCTCCACCTCCATGTCATCGGGTCCGTAGACTATCCCATAGTCTACTCCTTCAACTCCTCCGGAAAGATCAGGTTCCTCGTAGACCAGCTCGTAGCTTCCTTCTGGTGCTCCATTGGTGATGGCCTCCACTTCCGTATCACAGTCTAGCAAGGTGTCGAAATAAAGTGAGTACAGGGGTACTCAGCAAGTTCAAAAGAGTAAAAGGTGTTTGATGCACTAGCTACGACCCTCGATCAGAAAATCTTAGGTCAATGCATGTTTCGAAATCATTTCTTCAAAAGGTTTATTTTATTCTGAAAACTATGCCCGTCAGTCTTCACAGGGTTGACTAGAACTTCACGGAGTTCCTTTCCTGCCGCGTTCGCAGTTCCCTTCCGGAACAGGGAGTGACAGCCACAATTTAATACACTCTGCAGAGGTGCGTTACTTTTCCCATAAGAGATCTCACCCTTTTTGCCATCCGCAGGGACTTGCCCCCGTTCACACTTCCTTGGTGTGAGGCCAGGTATAAAGATCCAAGCCCACACCGCCTTCTCCGCGACCTCGCAGACCCACCCTTTTGTAAGTCTGTCCTCTCCTATATCTATGGGTAGACTAACCCAGGCACTTGTTCTCTCCTATACCATTAAGGTAGACTGATCCGAACAACTTATATGCCCTGTTCTATACACCATAGATAGACTGATCCGGACAACCCTTACAATCCTTCATAGACCAATAATAAGTCTACCCTCTCCTGTATCTAATGGTAGACTGTGCAGGACCACATGTCCCCACCTTTACCAAAGATAGACTGATCCGGGCAACCCTTATTACCAATCCGTTGGCATGCGAGAGGGAAAAGATACAGCTGGCTTCCCCAGAGCCATTATAGATCTTATGGTCAACGCGATATGTACGGCGCTAGAATCACTGGACGGCATTGGTACTTAGTCCTAGATGAATAGTACCCTTGCAATGGAACCTCCACCAATCAACACATACCATGGTTCCATTGCCAGCCACATAGTCATATTCATAATTGGAAAAGTAACATTTCATTTTCAATGCAGGAATGATAAGTCATATAGCTTTGCATTAAATTAATAGAAAATACTCAAATTTGACATGAGCAAGGGTGAACTTGCCTGTGGACTGCGAGATAGTGCAGTTCAATGCGTTGGATGGAACCTGGACCTCGGGTTCTGTAAAGAAGCATCATTGTCCGGTAAGGACAATGTTATAAAATCCAAATGATGCATGCATGGATGTATTATTTTATGTTGAATCCCTTTATCCCGATGAGTTATTACAATTTAGGGTTGAGTTAAGATTTATGCCTTTGGCAGTAATTTGCAATTGTTTTAATGTATAAAACACTTTAATTCACACAAGGTAACATAATTCAAAGCAAAACTACTTTATGTTGGTGATTCATTATTGATTCCAAAATAATTTGAAATAATAGAGTTGTCTCAATATTTTTGAGAATAAAAAGGAATAGAATATCTTCCTTTGGAAAATACCTTTTTAAATAGAAATGACTTGGAATAATAGAATTTCATTTTGAAATGTTTGAAAATAAGTATTTAAACTTATTTGGGATTTTTCCTTGATTTATTAATACAAGGAAATATAATTTGAAATTCCAAATGTTTATTTTAAATTCATAAAATTCACAAATTTAAATTTGTTTATTAAATTTTATTTCATATTTTATTCTTATCAAGAATAATTTTTCATTCACCAATCCAATTTTTAATGGATTTTTAGAGTTGTATTTTATTTATTAAAATTTGGTGAAATAATGGCCTTTTTCTAAATTGTGAAAAGACTAAAATACCCCCTGGACCCATATTGGGCCCAGCCCACTAACCTAAGCCCATGGGACAGCCCACTAAGGCGTGCCCATAGCGGCTCGGTGGAGCCGAACGGCCCACCGCTCTCACTCACTCGGCCCTCTCTCACTTTTTCCTAACCCTAGCTTCTCTCTCGCGACTCCCGTGGCGATGGCGTCGCCGCCATGGCCGCCGCCGTGCTCCGGCCGACTCCGAGCTCCTCCGCCGTAGCCACCTACCGAACCAGAACCGCCGCGAGCAGATCTATCGATCTGTCCGCGTGGTTTTCTCCTTCCCTTCCTCTCCTGGCGAATCGCCTCCGTCTGGATCTCGTGGAGAATCGCCTCGACGAACTCCGGCGAGCTCTCGTCCTCGCCGACGATGGGTGCGCCCCCGAGACTGACCTGGCGCAGGTGCTGCTTGCAGTACTTGTGTCGTCGTCTCCGTGCCGTGCTGTGGTGGTGTTTGTGCTCGTCGGCGTAACGCCGGCGCCTACCCTGGACTTGCAGCTGTTAGGGCCGCGCGAGCACTGCCTCGCCATGCCCTAGCCTCTGCTTCCAGGCGCAAGTAAGTGTTGCATCTCCACCTCTTCTCTGTGCGCCTCCCCTTGGTACTGTTCTTCTTCCTCCTCAAGCTCTGCTGCTCTCTGGTGATCCTGTGATCACACAGAGCCATGCTATTCCTATGCAAATCGTCTGTGCTTGGATTGATTGCTAGTTCATGGTCCAATTACCATTTATTGGTACTGGCACATGCTGCTCTACATGCTGTTCATGTTGTTCTTGCTTCTCTGCTGCTCCTAGCATGCTCTATACTTGCCATGCTCTACTGTGCTTGCTCAAGAGCTAACTATGCCATGCTATGCTTGGTTATGACTTGCTTATGCTCACTGGTCTATCATGCTTGCTTGTCTAGGTGTACTTGTGTTGCATCTGTGACACTTGTGTGTGTGCCAGAGGTGCCTGTGATATGCTTCAGTGCTACTCCTGCAAGCCAATGATCCATTGGATCATTCTTTGCTTGCTGGCTAACCTCTCTGTGTAACTTGGCTTGCTATGATTGATCCATTTGATCAATTGATTGTCAGTGATGGCTTACTGGCTAATACTGTGGCTATAAATTAACTGTGTTGCTCAATAGTGTGCTACTGTTAGTACTGAGCATGGATCTGTGATAAATTCATGCTTGTATTAATTTGATTATGATGAACTGCTTATGCAGTGATGATTTTAAATGACTTGCTTGGATATGAATTTGCTGTTCATGATTATTTAACAAGCAATTAAAGTCTGAATCCATTTCTGGATAGTGATGCTTTGTATTTGGCTTTCCCTCAATTGGTGCTAAGTGTGAAGTGACCTCAGTAGCCTTGCTACTGACTGGTTGCTCACATGGTTGGTTAGATCTGGTTGGCTGCTCATCTTTGCTTGTATATTTGGGGATCATAGAAACTATGAATGCCAATATACTTGCCTGTGAAGAAATCTAGGGTTTCTGATGGTTGTATGCTTAGGATTTATTGTGTAGTCTTGGCTGCTAATCTTTGCCATCTACTGGTGCTATCTATGCATCAAATCTGGCTAGTGTGTGCATCTGTGCATATGTGCTAGTTTCTGTGCATAGGATCTGTACCTAGATGCTTTCTATTTTAGTGGCTTTTGACTGGCAGTAATCCTTGGTGAAAACCAAGTGATGATCTACCCATATGAGCTTCTGCTCATCCCATGCTTATTTCATGCATATGATGGATTAGATCCATGGGATCTTTTCCAGGAACTAGGTATACCTTGTTCCAGCTCCTAGAAAGAAATATTTGGTTGATGCAGACTTGGGTTTGTGTCACAGCTCTTCACCTCCAGGTCTTGGATGATCTCCTCAGGTCACCATGATTCCTGGTGGTTGAGTGGTTTTGTATGGGTTGGTTCTGTTCTTGCTCAAGAACTGGATGAACTGAGCTTGTTCTTGCTTCACCCTTACCTGGTGAATCTTGATCTGGTCGACTGGTTCTGGCTTCTAGGGTTTGTGCCCCTTTTATATGAACCCTACTTCTATCCTTGCATTGACACACAAGCCTGGCTTGCCTTGGTGACTAGGCTGATGCATTGCCTTGCTGTTGCTGCCTAGCACACTTGAGCTGTGTGCTCTCATATGCTGAAACTTGAGCCCCTGTGTGTGCTCAGGTTTGGTCTGCTGCTGCCCTTATCTTGTGCTGTCCATGGTTTTGGAACAGCACAAGTGTGCATGACACTTGGTTCTGTCCAAACTGAATATTTGTCTAACACTCACATTCTGGCTAGTGTAAATGTTGCATTTTGCAGGTTTTTGAAGATGGACATGGCCATGAAGAAATACTTCAAGTCACAAAGCCTAGATTTTAGTTTAGGAACTAAATTGTAATCTTTATTTTTATTTCTGTTTATTATTCCTCAATTCTTGTATCAAGAATTTTGTAAAGACAATGTAATTTGTGTTGTGTTATCAATAAAGCTCAAGTTTTTGTTTATGAGCTTTTGCATTATGTAATGTGTATATTCTTGATTAAATATTGTATTTGATACTCACTTTGAAATCCAAAATGATTTGAATATTATCTTGTGTTTGAATTATAAATTCATATTTATATTGTGTAGTGCTTATTGTTTAATGTATTAACACTTGTCAAATGAACTCAATTCCCCCAAATCAACAAGATACAAAAGAGATCATGTCGAAATTTCCCTAACTCACATTGCCTAACCCTAAGTGCAAAATGAGAGAGAACCTCGATCCCTCTTAGGTTTAGTTGCAATAAGGCGCGAAAATTTCCCCCGTTTTGCGATGAAATGCACATCCCATTTCTAAATCTACCCTTCGTTGTTCCTATGTTCTGGGTTATTACATGAATCCCCTCTCCGGCAGGGCACGTCTCTGAATCCCCCGAGATGGGATTCGCGGCGGCGTCTCGGAAGGTTTTCCGTATCGTGGCTCAGGTACTGGGGTTTTCGCGACGGGGGCTTTAAGTAGGCGAAAGGGCAACGTGGGGGCCACAGAGGGCCCCACACCATAGGTCGGCGCGGCCAGGGCACAGGCCGCGCCGCCCTATGGTGGCGGCGCCTCGTGGCCCCACTTCCTTCCCTCTTCGGTCTTGGAAGCTCCGTGCAAAAATAGGACCCTGGGCGAAGATTTCGTCCAATTCCGAGAATATTTCCTTACTAGGATTTACGAAACCAAAAACAGCAGAAAACAGCAAGCTGGCTCTTCGGCATCTTGTTAATAGGTTAGTTCCAGAAAATGCATAAATATGACATATAATGTGCATAAAACATGTAGGTATAATCAATAAAGTAGCATGGAACATAAGAAATTATCGATACGTTGGAGACGTATCAGTAGTGCTTGCGGCAGGCTGTGTCGTCGAACACCTTGACGATCATCTCGTCGTCCCCCTCATAGAGGAAGGTGAGCTGGCAGCCGGGCTCGAGCGCGAGGTCGCGGGCGAACTTGTCCCACCCCGTGTGCAGGTACATCTTGCCCTGCCCGTTGAACAAAACCTCCACAGTCCACCGGCATAAGTTGCAGCTGGCCTCCCGTAGCTGCAAGTGCGCCGGCACGACGCCATCAACGAACTCGGCGAACTTGTCCGGGAGCCACTTGATGCGAGTGGGTTGTCGTTGATGCGGAGGAGGAACTCGAAGCAGCGGTCATCCTGCGAAGACGAGGAGGGCGCAAGTGACGGCGAGCCCCCGGGGGCGCCCAGGCCCGCGGCCTCGACCGCCTCGCCGGCCACCAGGACCCACCATGGACTTCCTCGCGGCCCTGGCTGCATCACAGGAAGAGCTATGCGGCGCTACGGTGGAGCTTGTGGCGGCTAGGGTTTGTTTGGAGGAGTGGATGAGGAAGAAGAACGCGCGCCCTCTTATATAGGTCGGAGGCAGGCGATGGCCGCGGGACGCGTGGTGTTGTGGGTATACTTTATCAACGACGTGTTCTAGATCTGGCAAGCCCGGGTGGCCCATAGATGGTGATTGTGGCATATGGCCCATCGGACGGCCTAGTTGCTGTTGATAGAAGATGGATGGTGTCCAGCCCAGGAACAGGAGCCAGATCTCAACCGACCTATGCAGGTAGTCGGATCCGTGGGAGCCCATAAAGTATCCGGATCCAATACGGTGTATAAGTAAAGGTGGATCCTTGACGTGCACGACAATGTAATATTCTGTAGTTAGGCATCTTGTATTCCGGCTAGGACTCTCCGTGTAAACCCTAGATACTGGCGCCTTTATAAGCCGGATCCCGGGAGCCCTAGAGGCACAACCACAACTCATTGTAGCAACGCGCCCAGATAATTCCACAAGCAGAGCCCTGTCATCGTGCAGGTGTTCCGAAGCTGGGTAAATCACGTACTACCGTTCCGAGACTCTCCGCCCAATGGCCCCTACTTCTTCTTCCCTCCATGAAGATCCCTCCTCTGTAGTACCGTCGAATAGGCAATGACATGTGCCATCTCCATTAACGTGGTTGGTGGAGGTAGGCAGCGGCCGCTCGGCAGCCGAGGCATTGCCATTAACGTGGTGTCTGACTGCAGCAACTTGTGGCGCCCCGTCGCCGCGCGCCAGAGAAGCATCGACGCAGGGTCGCTGCCAGGCGGGCCCAACGAAACGTCCGCCAGACGCGAGCGGACACTTTGTACGTCGGCGCAGCGTCCGCAGAGATGCATCCGAGACGCATATGGGCCAGATTTACATCGTCGCGGACCGCCCGATCACTTTGCGTCACCCCGTTGGAGGTGGTGCCAGATGCATTTTTTAGCCCGACGGACGCAAACGGTCGCTCATTACGTCCTTAGTGCCCCCGGCAGAAAAAGGAGCAAGGAGCGCACAAAGTCCCTAGGCAAAAGAAGACACAGTCGATGCATGCACTACCCACATTTATGGATCTTGCAGGCAGACCATCCGTGAATTTTCAATTCAAGGTGGTGGTCGTGCAACCGCGTCCGCCCAGAGCGAAAATCCTCGGATGCACATGGAGCGCCTACTCCACGAATTGCCGCTAGGCGCCGTGTAACCACGTCCGCAGCGTAAACTTCTTCCGGGCATTCAGGCCAAACGCTGCTCAACGTTATCATTGTGCACTCGAAAAATATTTCAACTTCACCGCGGCCGCGCATGAACTTCGACTACATCTTCGTAGGAACATACATCACCATTGGCTTCAGTGGAACATACATAGTCATCGACTACGAACAATGCCATATCGACACCATCCGCACCGCTGTGGCATCTGACTCTTCAGTTCATCCGTCCGAACTCAACATGCCATTATAATCTTGATCATACTATTTGTAAACATATGTAATGAATGTAGCGATCAAAACAAAAGTAATGACATGAGTAAACAAGTGAATCATATAGCAAAGACTTTTCAGCAATAGTACTTCAAGACAAGCATCAATAAGTCTTGCATAAGAGTTAACTCATAAAGCAATAAATCAAAGTAAAGGTGTTGAAGCAACACGAAGGAAGATTAAGTTTCAGCGGTTGCTTTCAACTTATAACATGTATATCTCATGGATATTGTCAATATAAAGTAATATAACAAGTGCAATATGCAAGTATGTAGGAATCAATGCACAGTTCACACAAGTGTTTGCTTCTTAAGGTGGAGGGAGATAGGTAAAACTGACTCAACAATAAAAGTAAAAGAATGGTCCTTCAAAAGAGGAAAGCATCGATTGCTGTATTTGTGCTAGAGCTTTTATTTTGAAAACATGAAACAATTTTGTCAACGGTAGTAATAAAGCATATGAGTTATGTAAATTATATCTTACAAGTTGCAAGCCTCATGCATAGTATACTAATAGTGTCCGCACCTCGTCCTACTTAGCTTGGACTACGGGATCTTTGCATGCCATGTTTCAACCAAGTGTCACAAAGGGGTACCTCCATGCCGCCTGTACAAAGGTCTAAGGAGAATGCTCGCATTTTGGATTTCTCGCTTTTGATTATTCTCAACTTAGACATCCATACCGGGACAACATGGACAACAGATAATGGACTCCTCTTAAATGCATAAGCATGTAGCAATGATTATTATTCTCATATGAGATTGAGGATATATGTCCAAAATGAAACTTCAACCATGATTCATGGCTTTAGTTAGCGGCCCAATGTTCTTCTCTAACAATTTTGCATGCTCCAACCACTAAAATGATAGATCCTTCAGACAAGACGGACATGCATAGCAACTCACATGATATTCAACAATAGTTGATGGCGTTCCCAGAAGCATGGTTATCGCACAACAAGCAACTTAATAAAAGATAAAGTGCATAAGTACATATTCAATACTACGATAGTTTTTAAGGCTATTTTGTCCCATGAGCTATATATTGCAAAGGTGAATGATGGAATTTTAAAGGTAGCACTCAAGCAATTTACTTTGGAATGGCGGAGAAATACCATGTAGTAGGTAGGTATGGTGGACACAAATGGCATAGTGGTTGGCTCAAGGATTTTGGATGCATAAGAAATATTCCCTCTCGATACAAGGTTTAGGCTAGCAAGGTTATTTGAAGCAAACTCAAGGATGAACCGGTGCAGCAAAAATCACATAAAAGACATATTGCAAACATTATAAGACTCTACACCGTCTTCCTTGTTGTTCAAAACTCAATACTAGATATTATCTAGACCTTAGAGAGACCAAATATGCAAATCAAATTTTAGCAAGCTCTATGTATTTCTTCATTAATGGGTGCAAAGCATATGATGCAAGAGCTTAAACATGAGCACAACAATTGCCAAGTATCACATTATCCAAGACATTTTAGAATTACTACATGTAGCATTTTCCAATTCCAACCATATAACAATTTAACGAAGAAGAAACTTCGCCTTGAACATTATGAGTAAAGCCTAAGGACATATTTGTCCATATGCAACAGCGGAGCGTGTCTCTCTCCCACAAAGTGAATACTAGGATCCATTTTATTCAAACAAAACAAAAACAAAAACAAACCGACGCTCCAAGTAAAGAGCACAAGATGTGATTGAATAAAAATATAGTTTCAGGGGAGGAACCTGATGATGTTGTCGATGAAGAGGGGATGCCTTGGGCATCCCCAAGCTTAGACGCTTGAGTCTTCTTAAAATATGCAGGGGTGAACCACGGGGGCATCCCCAAGCTTAGAGCTTTCACTCCTCTTGATCATAGTATATCATTCTCCTCTCTTGACCCTTGAAAACTTCTTTCACACCAAACTTCAAGCAAACTCATTAGAGGGTTAGTGCACAATTAATAATTCACACATTCAGAGGTGACACAATCATTCTTTACACTTCTGGACATTGCATAAAGCTACTGGACATTAATGGATCAAAGAAATGAATCCAACATAGCAAAAGAGGCAATGCGAAATAAAAGGCAGAATCTGTCAAAAACAGAACAGTCCGTAAAGACGAATTTAAATCTGGCACCAGACTTGCTCAAATGGAAAAACTCAAAACTAATGAAAGTTGCGTACATATCTGAGGATCACGCTCGTAAATTGGCAGATTTTTCGAATTTTCTACAGAGGCCTGTGCCCAGATTCGTGACAGACAGCAATGCTGTTTCTGCGCAGGATCCCAAATATAACATCAACTTTGACATAGAAACTTTACTTGGCACAAAAACATGATAAGGAGAGGTTGCTACAGTAGTAAACAACTTCCAAGACTCAAATATAAAACAAAGTACTGTAGTAAAAACATGGGTTGTCTCCCATAAGCGCTTTTCTTTAACGCCTTTCAGCTAGGCGCAGAAAGTGCAAATCAAGTATTATCGAGAGTAGAAGCATCAACATCATAACTTGTTCTAATAATAGAATCAAAAGGCAACTTCATTCTCTTTCTAGGAAGTGTTCCATACCTTTCTTGAGAGGAAATTCATATTTAATATTACCTTCCCTCATATCAATAACAGCACCAATGGTTCGAAGAAAAGGTCTTCCCAATACAATAGGACAAGATGCATTGCATTCGATATCCAAGACAACAAAATCAACGGGGACAAGGTTATTGTTAACCGTAATGTGCACATTATCAATCCTCCCCAAAGGTTTCTTTTAACATTATCGGCAAGATTAACATCCAAATAACAATTCTTCAATGGTGGCAAGTCAAGCATATCATAAATCTTTTTAGGCATAATAAAAATACTTGCACCAAGATCACATAAAGCATTACATTCAAAGTCATTGAATTTCATTTTAATGATGGGCTCCCAACCATCTTCTAACTTTCTAGGAATAGAAGTTTCAAGTTTTAGTCGTGGTGAACAGCAGAGGATGCCATAGGATGGCTTATCTTGGGGCCGAATGGACGCTAGAGGATTCGGGGGAGGGTTTGTGACTAGATGGACGAACTTCCGGATGCTTTCCTCAAGAACTTGGCCAAGGCCAGAGGTAGAAGAAGAAAGACACAAGGATGAACTCGCTCTAGATCACCATGTTCATTGATCTCAAAACAGGTTACAGGTTTTCTCTCTTCTGTGGATCGCGCGTATGAAAGAGGCTGCCCCCTCTCCTTATATAGGGGAGAGGGTGGCTTACAGGACAAGAAACCCTAATGGGATCTTTGACTAGACAAACTACTTTACAAAGATACTTTATAAAGCTACTTTAATCATAGATGACGTCGGGGTCTTCTTTAAACAGGGAGGCTGACGTCCTCCGGCTTCTTTGGCCGTCATCCTCTTCTTTGTCTTCAGGCCTTCGTTTAAAGCTACTTTGCTTAGCTCATCCTTGTCCTTTAGCTCCTGACGGAATCTTTGACCAGCTAGCCGACATGTTCTTCCTTCCGGCGCTCCGGTATCTTTCCTTCCTGGTTCCGGTATACCCCTCTTGGGGATACCGGCTTAGCTTACTTAGCCAAATTCCTATCTTTGAGCTCCGGTATAAATATTAAACCGGTACCTTGATGGATAAGACCATCCGGTTTGGCATGCCTTTGGCATACCGGGGGTCATCCCCCAACATTAGTCCCCGAAGCTGGTATAGTCTGGCGGATTCTATCCAACAGACCATGCCAGGTTCTCACGTTCTTATATACCGGTTTAATCTATCCGGCGCTCAACTTGGCTCCGGCATCTTTGCCCGGACTCATGCCTTCTCTCTTTGCAAGGCATTCTCCGGCAGCTTATCTTCCGGCATCTTGGTCATTAAATACTTCCTCGGCGAAGTCGAGAATATATCGGGCCCCGCGCCTGACAGAGACATGCGCACTGTGACTGTCGCGCCAGTGTCAGTAGTCACTTCCGTTCGGCTTCCGCGCGCGCATTAATTGAGCCGCACCGGATCCCAACCACTTCTCCGGATCTTGTGTGCCTCCCTGTGGCCCTTTTCTTCCGCGCGTGTATCTTCGCGCCACGTGGCCACACGCGAGGCGAACCGTCGCGGCCCACGGCTGAACCGCTACGGTTCGGCGGTTTTTAGCCCACCTCTTTTTCTTTATAAGGGCAAAACCGCCCCTTCTCCTTCTTCTTCTTCGCATTCTCCACTTCCTCGCGCACTGCCGTTCTTCGCTCGCACGCCTCCGCCGCTCCTTTGCTCGCTCGAGTTCCGCCGCCCAGCAAACCCTCACGAGCGCACCGCCGGACGCCGCCGGACTTCTCCGCGGGAAAAACTTCCGCGGCGCCTTCTTTTCTGCCGCGACATTGGAGCTTCTTCGAGTTCCTCCCCATCTCGCCGTCGCCGGACCTCTCTGTCTACATTGAGCCTGCCCCGACGCCGGCGGTTACTTCCCTGTGCGACTCTGCCGCCCCAGGTTAGTCCTTTTTCCCATTTACTCCTCTTTTACTCGCAGTTCAGATCTTGAGTTGAAAGCATATTTATTCTTTCTTTTTCTTTGCTTTTTCTGTCCTTCGTAGATCTTCTCGCGGGGGTAGTTTTTAGGGAATCTGTTTTTTCCGAGTAGATACCAAAAACCTCTTGAATCCGAATGTCTTCCGAACAATACGCTTCCTCCTCTTCCTCCGGTAACCCGGAAGATCCCGCATCTGACGGGGTCAGCGCAGAACTTGCGCGGATGGAAACCGACAGCTCCCAAGAACAAGATGCCGGAAGCTCTAGCCAAGCTTCCGGCACCGATCTTTCCGAGGTCACCCGCGGAGCCTGGATGGGCTCCAGCGTTAGCCAGTACGAGATTGACTGGTTATACCGGTCCCGGAGGATTCCGGAAGGAGTTTCCTGCCGGATTCCCGGCGACGAGATTGAGCCGGTGCTCCAACCCGGCGAACGTGTTGTCTTTCTTGCTCACTTTGAGCGCGGCTTCGGCCTTCCCGTCTCTTCCTTTTTTCGGGATTTCCTTGATTTCTATAAACTCCAACCTCACCATCTTCCCGGCAATGCCATCTTCTATCTTTCTTGCTATGTCACCTTCATGGAGGCATACATTGGCATCCGTCCCACTCGCGAGACGTTTGCTCGATTCTTCGCCCTTCGGATTAATTCCGTTCAGGGCTTAGACATTCCGAAACCCAAACCCCCCGTTCAATGCGGGTCCTGCATCATTGGCTCTCGCCAAGCGAGCCCCTTCTTCAAATTCTCCGGTCTCGAGTCATGCCGGTCATGGCAAGGGACCTTCTTCTATGTTAAGAACACCGGCGCCGCGGATCTCATAGATCTGCCTCCTTTTGATCCGGCGCCACCCACCAAAACTAACTGGAGCTACAATCCGAAGGAGTCTCACAACGAGACAAACCGGATCATACGCTTCATGAAACAGCGCATGAAGGACACCGACCTCTGCTCCGACGATATCATCCGCACCTTCATTTCGCGCCGGGTGCTTCCTCTTAAGCGCCGCGCCCACAAGATGAGCGAGATGTATGGTCCCGGTGATCCTACCAAGATCACCGGCCTGCCTCTCAGCAAGAAGGACGTCGTCCTCAAGGCCAGGCAGATCTGCCAGACCTCCATGCCGGAAGACTGGGAATGGGGCCTCCGGCCTTTTAGCTCCACTAACCCTCCGACCCAAGAAGTAAGAAATTACATAACTCGGGTCGGTTCTCCGGAAGCTTTTATTGCGGCTAACCTCTTTTTTCTTTTTTGTTTTCTCAGGCCAAGGACCGTTTCCCCCGGATCGAATCCGACAAGCGAGGCCGTTGCCGGAAGCGCGGTCTCGACAAGTTTGACCCCGACCCCGTCATCTTCTGGAAGGATTTAAAGATGGGCCGGACTCCTGCCGCGCGCCTTGGCAAAGCTCCGCCGGAACCTTCCGGTTCGTCTGATGAGTTGACCATTCTTGAGGTAGCTTTTCTTTCATTCCTCTCATACTTTTTGCTATTGTTCTTCTGTAGATGTACCCTCAGCCAACCTCAACCCACAGGTCCATGAGCATGTGGCGCCGCTGCAGGCCGAGGCCGGCAAAGAGTTTGTGGACAAACTCATGGCCCAGGGCCAGAAGAACAAGACGCCGGCCTCTGATGCCGGCTCAAGCCAAGCTCCTCCCGCCAAACGCTTCAGGACCGAGCCCGTCGCGGGTAAGGTCGTTGCCATGAGGCGCCGCAAGGGCAAGCAGATGCCGACGGCCACCGGGTAAGGCTTCAATCTTCTGCTTGTTCTGTTTTCACCAAGTTCTTTTCCGGTTGCTTTTTTCCCAACTTTTTTCTTTTCTTTCTTTCAGCCCCGCGCTCAAGCTTGGCCCCAGGCCTGAGGGCTCTGCCGGCTCGGCCAGGACCTCGACTCCTCCTCCTCACTCCAGTCCGGCACCATCTGGTGCCGGCAACATCTCTGCCTCCCCTTTGGGGGGCACAACAAGTTCGGGGCGCGCGGCCCCTACACCGCCAGATCCCCGCGCGGAGGAGGACCTTGCCTCCCCTCCAGAGACCCAAGACACTGGCGCCAGCAACATGGGCGCCGGAAAAGAACCTGCCGGGCGGGCGGAACCCTGTTCCTCCCGTCCTTGAGAAGAAGAAAAGGAAGAAAACTTCCTCCAAGCCGCGCGGAAGCTTCCGCGCCGGAAACCTCAGCACCGCCGCCGCCACCGGAAACCTCTGCTCCTGAGGCAACCGGGCCCACGCCAACGCCTCCACCGACCCAAGAAGCTCCCGCGACCGCGCCTAAGCCGCCGCCGGCGTCCCTTAAGATCAAGCCGGGGCGTCGCGCGGAAAGGCTACGGACGGCAGCTCCTCAAGCGGCTCGCAGCCCTTAGTGCTGCACACCGGGCCTGCCGCCATGGCGGTTCAAGACAAACCTTCCGGCCTCTTGGGCCGGATCGTTGAGCTTAAGCGCGGAGGCCAAGAATTGGGGCCTCTCCTTCCTTACGCCCAGCGCTGGAACGCTGCGGACATCTCCGCAGCTACCCGCGGCTTGGGGAAGGACCGCCTCCCAGCGCCAGATCCTGCCGGGCCTCGCTCAACTGAAGAACACTTCGCGCGCCTCAAGCGTGCCGTGAAGGAGTTCGACAGCGCGTGGTACGACGCCACCGCCAACGTGGTGGTAAGTTCTACTAATTTCCCTTGTAAATTTTCTTGATGCCGGTTTTCCTCTTTTCCGGATCTTGTCTATTCTCCCAGTCCCCGAGTTTTGGGTTTAGAGTGCAACTCTGAGCGCAAAACTTCCTTTTTAAAGAATTTCCGAAACCGGCATCTATCTCTTAGTAAACCGCGAACTCCCAGTCCCCGAGTTTTGGGTTGAGATCCCGCTCTTAGCGCAAAACTTTCTCTTTAAAGATGCCGCAAACTCCCAGTCCCCGAGTTTTGGGCTGAGAGCTTGCTCTTAGCGTGAAACTTACTAGAAATGCACGAAACCGGCATCACCAGTCCCCGGGTTTCGGGTTAAAATCCTTTGTTCTTCACTAACATCATTTCCTTAAACAGAGCACGGCCGACGCCCGGAAAGCCCTCTTTGAGGAGCTTCTATGGGAGCACCGGAGCCTTGCTGAGGCGCACAGCAAGTGCCTAGGTAATTTCTCGCACCTCCGACATCTTTTCACCGGAAGGTTTTTCTTTTCTTTATGACTGACAAGTTTTTTGCACAACAGCTATCCCGGAAGCCTCCATTGAGGCCCTCAAGGACCAGGTTGCCAAACTCCAAGGTACAATTTCTATCTTTCCGGTTGACTTGCTTCTCACGTGCCTTTGTGTTTTGCTAATATCTTCTCTTCCGGTTCTTAGCTGAAAAGGAGCAGCTCATCCGGGATCACCAGGAGGCCTTGGACGCCCAAAAGGATATCTCCAGAGAGCTCAAGGACCAGGCTATGCAGGCCGGAGTCCGGTACGCTGAGGAGCTGAAGGCCGCCGAAGCTGCCGCGGAGGCCAGGCTAAACGAGGCGCTGGAGGATGCCGGCAATGCCAATGCGGTGTTGCAGGCAGAGCTGGAGGAGGGCGCAAGGCGCGCGCTAGCAGCCGAGGGCAAAGCCGCCAAAGCGCACAAAGCTGCCGCGGAGGAGGCCAGGAAGGCCCAGAAAGCAGCCGAGAGCGAGGTTGCGCGGCTGAAAGCGGAACAGAAGGAGTACGACCTTCTGGTCACGCGGACTGACGCGCTTGCCCTCCGTAAGTTTCTTCTTTTCTCTTTTCCGGTTTCTGCTTAGAAGCTTACTCGTTCCGGTATCATATACTTAGCCTTTTGTTTGTCTCGCAGGGCTCTTTCCGGACTCCCAGGCCCATGCTATGAAGAAGGTTGCGGAGCACCGGGCAAAGCAGGCCGGCGACAACTTGGGTGCACCTTGGGATCCCTACGATCACTTGGTTGCTCTAAGCGCGCGGATCTCCCACATGCGCTCAGTGGATCGGAACCTTTCCGACATCCCTGAAGTAGCCTCCCAGCTTTTCAAGACCCTTTGGCCTGGTGAAGCGGTGCCGGATACCTTCTCCTTGATCAGCGACCGGTTAAAGGGTGCCTGCAGAAGGATCCGGGAGTGGCAGTGCTCTGCTGCCCGTGCCGGAGCGGACTCCGCGCTGCGCATTGCCTGCTCCTGGTATCCGGAGTTGGACCTGGATGCCTTCATCGGCGTGCGTGAAGGTGCTCCTACTGATGTGGATCCGGTTCTCACCGCTAAGCGGCAGGACCGCGCGTACCACATCGCGGAGTACGCTGACATGCGCACCTTCATCCCCCCTCCAGAAGATGTCAAAGATTATCTGAGCGAGGAGGAGGAGGATGAAGGCGAGGACGTGCCACCGCCAACTCCTGATGCCGGCGCCACTCCCCCGGAAGCCCCTGTTGCCTGACCTTATCTTAGATATCACCTGTCCCTGAGTACTTGCCATAAAACTTGTTAAATTCTACCCCGGTATGCCGGGGTTTATGATGTAAGATAAGACTTAACCTTTTGGTTCGTGCTAAAACTTTTATGCCGGTAAGCTGTACCGGTTAACTTATTAAGTTATGTTTGACTTAAGATATTTTCTTGTTGATTTGCTTTTTCTTGCACTGCAACGATTCCGAAATTGTTTCCGCATCCAATTGATGCACACTTGGCTCTTTTGCCTTGGCTCTGCCTACCTTCTCTGGGCATTTTTGGCGTATGAGCACAAAGTTCTTTTACCAAGCAAGCATTTTCTTGAACTTAGAAATAACTCGAAATTTTTGCAAAAAACCGGTATAACCGGGGTTAGTTAAACTTTTCCGGATTGTTCTTTCCTGCTCTCCCTTTCCGCAGTTCATGTGCTTATCCCCTACCGGTTTATCTTGCTTGCCATGAAGCCAAGTTATGGACAACAGCAGAGTCGAAGACTCCGGTATGGTCTAGCACATTACTAAACCGGAAAGAAAAAACGTTCAATAAGCAACCGGCAACAGAAAAAATAAACATGTTTCATGCAACTTAATAAGGCAAGTCCCCGAGATTCATTCGAGGTTCCGACATCTTTTTATTCATAGCAATTAAGGTACAAAAAGGAACTCTTACAGCACCACTTCAAGAGTAGAAAGGACGCAACAAAGCTACATTCCATGGGCGTTTGGTCTCCTCTCCTGACTTGTCCGCCTTTCCTTTCTTCCATTCCTGTGCATCAATTAGGTAATAGGCATCATTGTGGAGAGCCTTGCTCACAATGAAAGGTCCTTCCCACGGAGGGGAAAGTTTGTGCCGGCCTTCAGTGCGCTGCACCAGGCGTAGCACCAGGTCCCCTTCTCGGAACACTCTTGGATTGACCTTCCGGCTATGATAGCGTCTGAGGTTTTGCTGATAAATGGCTGTTCTTGCCAGAGCTAGCTCTCTTGCTTCTTCTAGCAAGTCCACATCATTTTCCCGGGCCTCTTTTACCTCTTCTTCGGTATAGAGTTGCACCCTTGGGGAATCATGGAGAATGTCGGTTGGTATGACCGCCTCTGCTCCATAAACCATGAAGAATGGCGTGTATCCGGTAGACCGGTTCGGAGTTGTTCTTAGACTCCAGAGCACTGACGGTAGCTCATCGATCCAACATCCCGGCGATTTTTCCATTGCATCAATGAGTCTTGGTTTGATACCGGAAAGTACCAAAGCATTCGTTCTCTCAACTTGGCCATTGCCTTGCGGGTGCGCCACTGAGCACAAATCCAGCCGGATGTTTTTGCTTTCACAGAATCGCTTGAATTCTCCTTGGGCAAAGTTTGTGCCATTGTCAGTTATGATACTATGTGGGTATCCATATCGCAGGATTACATCTTTTAGGAATTTTACTGCTGTGTGGCCATCACATTTTGCGATAGGCTTCACTTCCAGCCACTTGGTGAACTTATCCACCATTACCAAGATGTGGGTCATGTTTCCCCTTGCGGTTTTGAACGGTCCGACCATGTCCAGGCACCAAACAGCGAAAGGCCAAGTTAACGGTATGGTTTTTAAGCCGGATGCTGGAGTATGGTTTTGCTTGGCGTACCTTTGGCAGCCATTGCATTTCCTTACCAAATCCTCAGCATTATCTAAGGCTGTGGGCCAGTAGAATCCATGCCGGAACACCTTTGCTACCAACGCCCTTGAAGAAGCGTGGTGCCCACATTCTCCTCGATGAATTTCCTCGAGCATTTCTCTTCCTTCTTCCGGCTCCACACATCTTTGGAGGACACCGGTAACACTTCTCTTGTATACCTCACCATTGATGATGGTGTAAGCTTTGGACCTTCTCTGTATCCTTCTTGATTCATTTTCGTCAACCGGCAAGGTGCCGTTGATCAGGAATTCCTTAATAGGTTTAACCCAAGATGGTGCCTCTCTAACCACAAACACCGGCATGTCTATGTCCATGCTGTCCACAAGCATTGCCTCTTCCGGCATGGGCGTCGCAGTCCCCGAGTTTACCGGTACAGTCCCCGAGTTTGCCGGAGTAGTCCCCGGGTTTCCTCCGTCAATCTCCATTGGCACCACATGTGATTCCGGTACAAAAATTGATTCCGACTCCGGACTTGGCTTGATTGATGGAACTCTCAAGTGCGCCAGAGCTATTCCGGGAGGAATTTCTTGCCTGGACGAACCTAGCTTGGATAAGGTATCCGCGGCCTCATTTTCTGCGCGCGGCACATGGTGAAACTCACACCCTTCGAAGAATCCGGCAATCTTTTGCACATGGAACCGGTATGAGGCCATGTTGGCATCTTTTGCGTCCCAATCTCCGGAACACTGTTGCACCACAAGATCTGAATCACCATAGCAAATGATCCTGAGTGCCCCGATTTCTTTTGCAACCTTGAGCCCATGTATCAGAGCTTCGTACTCAGCGACATTGTTTGATGCCCTGAAGTGCACTTGTAGAACATACCGGAGGTGGTCTCCTTTTGGTGAGGTGAGTACTACACCGGCACCTAGGCCCTCCTTGAGCTTGGATCCGTCAAAATGCATCTTCCAGTACTCTATTTTGTGTTCTGGCGGCTTGTATTGTATCTCCGCCCAATCGACCAAGAAATCAGCTAAAGCTTGCGATTTTATGGCATCTCTTCTTTCATATACCGGCACATACGGTGATAGCTGAATTGCCCATTTTGCAATCCTGCCGCTGGCATCCTTGTTGCCCATGATATCGGAGATGGGTGCCTCGCTCACCACCTTCATGGGGTGCTCCTCAAAGTAATGCTTGAGCTTGGTGGCGGCCATAAACACGCCATAAGTCATTTTTTGGAAGTGTGGGTAGTTTTGTTTTGATGAGGAGAGCACCTCGCTCAGGTAGTATACCGGCCTCTGGACGGTTTTTCCTTCCTCTTCTCTTTCCACCACAACCACAACACTAACCACCCGGTTCGTTGCCGCTATATAAAGCAACATAGGTTCTCTTTCCAAGGGTGAGGCCAAAATTGGGGCCGTTACGAGCATGTTTTTCAATTCTTTAAACGCTGCGTCTGCCTGCGTGGTCCAGACGAAAGTATCCGATTTTTTCATCAAAGCATAGAGTGGCAAGGCCTTTTCTCCTAGCCTGCTTATGAACCGGCTTAGCGATGCCAAGCTTCCGGTAAACTTTTGCACATCTTTCAGTTCTCGTGGGATAGTCATTCTTTCTATCGCCCGGATTTTTACCGGATTAACCTCAATGCCCCGGCTTGACACAAGGAAACCAAGCAGCTTGCCGGCAGGGACACCAAAGGTGCACTTTGCCGGATTGAGTTTCATCCGGAACCGCCTTAGGTTATCAAATGTTTGCCGGATGTCATCGATTAAGGTATCTTTTACTTTAGTTTTTATCACAATATCATCCACATAAACTTGCACATTTTTTCCGATTTGATCAAACAAGCATTTTTGCATACAGCGCTGGTACGTTGCACCAGCGTTGCGCAAACCAAAAGGCATAGTAACATAGCAATAAGCCCCGTGCGGGGTAATGAACGCAGTTTTTATTTGATCTTCTTTTTTCAGGGGGATTTGGTGGAAGCCGGAATACGCATCCAGGAACGACAACAACTCACACCCAGCAGTAGAATCAATCACTTGATCGATTCGGGGCAAAGGGAAAGGGTCTCTTGGGCAAGCTTTGTTGAGGTTGGTGTAGTCGATGCACATGCGCCACACTTTTGCAAGTTTTGCCTCCAGGTTCTCATCTTTTTTCTTTTCGACCATCACCGGATTGGCCAGCCACTCTGTGTGCGTGACCTCCACGATGAAACCGGCAACCAGCAGCTTTGTTACTTCTTCTCCAATGATTTTTCTCCTATCTTCAGCGAACCGGCGCAAAGGTTGCCGCACCGGCTTAGCATCCTTCCGGACGTTTAGAGAGTGCTCAGCCAGCTCCCTCGGAACACCTACCAAGTCATCAGTAGACCAGGCAAAGATATTCCGATTCTCACGGAGGAAGCTGACGAGCGCGCTTTCCTATGCTTGGCTGAGGCCGGCACCGATACGAACGGTGCGCTCTGGGTAAGCCGGATCTAGCACAATATCCTTTGTTTCATTTGTCGGCTTGAATGTCGGTGAGTCCAAGCTTCCACTCATTGCCGCTAGGCTCAACTTTGAGGACTGGGCCAGCGCAACAGCAGTTTGCATTCTCTTTTTCTCCTCCGCGATCACCAGCGATTCTGCTAGGTTTGATCCGGCGGAGGCAGTTTCCATTGAGACTTTATAGTTCCCCACCACAGTTAGTGGTCCACGAGGTGCCGGCATCTTCATCTTGAGATAGGCCGTATGGGTTGATGCCATGAAAGCTGCCAAAGCCGGTCTCCCCAACAAGGCATGGTAGGGACTATCTAAGTCCACCACCTCAAACTCAAGGTTCTCAACACGACAATTGTCACGTCCTCCAAACGACACATCCACCCGAACTTTTCCTATCGGGGCGCAAGACAAACCGGGAACAATCCCATGGAAAGTTGTGTGAGTTGGCTGCAGCATATTCTCTGTTATGCCCAGCGTACGCATGGTGTGCTTGTACATGATGTTTATGCTGCTACCATTGTCTATCAGCACCTTGCTGAATTTTACTCGAGTTTCCGGCCCCTTCATGATTGGGTCCACAACGAGAGCGTATCCACCCGGATTCGGCATGACTTTGGGGTGATCCTTGAACGACCAGGTGATTTCCTGATCTGACCACAGCATGTATTTTGGAACTGCCGGCATCACGGCGTTCACTTCCATGGAACGGCGATGCACGCTCTGCCTGTCCATTGGCTCAGTGACAAAGACAACCATGCACAGATGCGGGTCCTCGTAAACATTCCGGCCTAAAGGTGCCGGTGGAGGTGGTTGGTCATTGTTTTGCTCCACCCGGTTAACCTGCTGGTACTGCTGCCTGTTTGGCTGAGGCTGCACCGGTAAGGCGTTTGCTCCAGTGAGTGGTGGTGGAGGTGGCAATTGCTGTTGTTGCTGCACGGGGCCCCCTGGCGCCTGCGCATCTTTTACCGCTCCCCTTTGCATCAAGAACTTGGTCCAAGAACAATCCTTTGTTAAGTGGTTCGACGGGTGATCCGGGTTCGGCGTGTGCCACCGGCAAGGTTGGTCCATGGCGGCTTCCATGGTGTATTTCACGGGTTCCTGCCAGTTCTTTTTCTGGCCCCAGGGTTTCTTTTCTACCCATTGCTTCTTAGGACCTGCCCATGGCTGCGATCCGGTTTTCTGTCTCTGACTGCCGCTGGCGTCAAAATTTTCCTGCACGGCAGCAACTTGCTGTGATGCATATCTTCGATCCGGGAAATCTTCCCTTCTTTTGTTGTTCCGGTTATCCCGGTATTGCTGCTGATGCGGATTCGACTGCTCCGGCTCAGCTTGCACAGCCGGTTGCATTGGGTCTCCCAATGCATAGCTATCTGCCACACGTATCATCTCTGCTAAGGTTGTGGGCATGCTTCTCTGCAGCCTTTGCCACAAAGGTGATCCTCTCCGGCATCCTTGACTGAACCAAGCAATGGCTTGTGCCTCAATCACTCCTTCACATGTGTTTCTCATTGAGTTCCACCGGGTGAGATAATCCCGGTCTGGTTCTCCCGCACGCTGCTGACACAGCGCAAGCTGTTGGGGCCGGTTTGGCCTTTTGTAGGTGCTGCTGAAGTTGTTCACAAATGCTTCCTCAAAGTCCAACCATCCGTTAATACTTCCTGCCGGCAAGTTGTTAAGCCAAATCCTCGCAGGACCCACGAGGTAGGACGGTATGATTCTTACCGCCCAACGCCGGTTCACTCCACCACCAGCCACATAAACAGCTGTGACATAATCTGCCAGCCAGTCTTCCGGCTTGGTCGTTCCATCGTACGTTCTTGTGTCCCGGGGCAACTGGAAATTGCGCACCGGTGGTTCTTCTCTCATGATCCGTGGGCCAAAACACCTTGGGCCAGGAGGTCCCTCACATTCAACTATCGCAGATAGATGTACTCTGTCCAGCCTGTGCCTCGCATCCCGGTCTGGCAAACATCTTTCCCCCAGGCGTTCTCCCAAAGGGTTCCGGTGGACTCTTGTTCGTTCCACCTCGGAATCTGATTCATCGTACTCTTCCGGTTCCGCGGCTCTTGCCTGCCGGTACCCTGGTGGTGGCATTTCTTCATCCACGTACGCCACTCTTGCGGCTCGATAATTTTGCCCGGTTTCATATCTACCGGCTTGATTGTTTCCGGCATAGCCTCCCTTGGCGTAGCCCCGATCTGCCCCTTGGCTTTTTCTACCGGCATCATGTTGCCCGGCTTTTTGCTTTCCGGCAAGAACTGGATCATACACAGTCATCTGCCGTGCGTTCTTTTCTCTTTCCCTTCTTTTGTCCGGATGAGGGGACGATGCCTGCCCCTGGGACTTGCTTCCGGCATTCTTTGTTGAACGCGCGGATTTTGAGGCCACTGCCTCGTTCAGCTTAGCCAGCTGCTCAGCATTTTGCTGCTCAATAGTTTTCAACAGCTCTTTTACACGTTCTTGCTGCTTTGCCAACTCGTCACCGGAAAGAGATTCACATAACTCTACTGCAGCTTTAGCGGCTTTTATAGTTTTATCCGGACTACTGTACTTAGGCTTTTCTACGATGCTTACAGATACAGATGCACTCTTGCCGGCAAGAACTTCTTTGCGCAAATCCTGATCTAGATTGCGAGCCTTAAGCCGGTTTTCGGCATCCTAGCAGCATGAGCACTAACTGAAGCAAAGCCATGGGCAGCGTTGTACTCACGTAGGGTTAGGTTCAGCTCGCGCTGCGCCCGGATGATGTCGGCGCCACCGGTAAGCAGGGCCTTGCGCGTGGCCTCCAGCTCCTCCTGAGCCTTTGCCGGGTCGATGTTCTGCGCGATGGGCGTGGCCAGCGTGTGCATCGCCGCTTGGAGAGGTGTTGCCGGTGGTGCTGATGATGCTCCCGCGACGCCAGCGTCACGCTCCAGCGGTGGTTTTGCCGGGCGAGTCGACGCCGCACGTTCAGCTCCTTCCTCCACAGCTCCCTTGCCGGTGTTGACCGCACCAGCCATCATGACCTCCACGCTGCCGGCGGCGCGGCCAGCACACAGCCATCTTGGCGGATCCGGCGCCACCAGCACCGGCGAGAGGCGCTGGCGCACAGGGACGGTGCCGAGGTAGACGCGGATGCTGCCGAACTCGATGGTGCGGCCGTTCTGCGGGAACTTGCCGCCGTTGGCGAAGCAGCCAGCGTTATCGTTGATGAAGTCCATGTTGTAGATGCGTTCCACGAGCGCGGACACCGTGCGCTCGCCGTTGATGTCGAGGATGCCCGCCCGAATATGAACTCCAGCAAGCGCCACTTCATGCCCCACGGTGGGCGCCAACTGTCGTCGTGGTGAACGGACAGATGCCATAGGATGGCTTATCTTGGGGCCGAATGGACGCTAGAGGATTCGGGGGAGGGTTTGTGACTAGATGGACGAACTTCCGGATGCTTTCCTCAAGAACTTGGCCAAGGCCAGAGGTAGAAGAAGAAAGACACAAGGATGAACTCGCTCTAGATCACCATGTTCATTGATCTCAAAACAGGTTACAGGTTTTCTCTCTTCTGTGGATCGCGCGTATGAAAGAGGCTGCCCCCTCTCCTTATATAGGGGAGAGGGTTGATACGTCCAATTTGCATCACTATTTTGTATCATAATTTGCTGTTATTCATTGATATATTTCATATTGGGACACAATACTTATGTTATTTCATCTATTTTGCATGTTTCATCATCATTGGAGGATCAAGCACCGGAGCCAGGATTCTGCTGGAAAAAGCACCGTCAGAACGCAATATTTCGGAAGATCAACTGTGGAAGGGAATTTCACGAAAATTCCTATTTTTCCAGATGACGGAGGGAGCCAGAAGGGGAAGAAGAGAGGGGCCACTGTGGGCCCAGACCATAGGGCGGCGCGGCCCAGGCCCTGGCCGCGCCACCCTATGCTCTGGGGGGCCCACGACCCCTTTCGCCTCCTTTTCTTCGCGTACTCCTTCGTCCCGAAAACCTAAGCCACAGAGGGATCCTCACGAAGGGTTACAGCCGCCTCTGCGGGGCGGAGAGCACCAGAGAGAAAAGAGCTCTCCGGCGGGCAGGAATCCGCCGGGGAAATTCCCTCCCGGAGGGGGAAATCGACGCCATCGCCATCGTCATCGAGCGGGACATCATCTCCATCATCATCATCATCATCTCCACCATCTACACCGCCATCACCACCGCTGCACCTCGTCATCGCTGTAGCAATTCGGGTTAAATCTTGATTGTTTGATAGGGGAAACTCTCCCGGTGTTATTCTATACTTGTTGTAGATGCTATTGAGTGAAACCATTGAACCAAGGTTTATGTTCAGATTGTTATTCATCATCATATCACCTCTGATTGTATTCCATATGATGTCTCGTGAGTAGTTCGTTTAGTTCTTGAGGACATGGGTGAAGTCTAAATGCTAGTAGTGAATTATGGTTGAGTAATATTCAATGTTATGATATTTAAGTTGTGGTGTCATTCTTCTAGTGGTGTCGTGTGAACGTCGACTACACGACACTTCACCATTTATGGGCCTAGGGGAGTGCATCTTGTATTCGGTTGCTAATTGCGGGGTTGCCGGAGTGACAGAAACCTAAGCCCCCGTTAGTATATCGATGCAGGAGGGATTGCAGGATCTCAGAGTTTAAGGCTGTGGTTAGATTTATCTTAATTACTTTCTTGTAGTTGCGGATGCTTGCAAGGGGTATAATCACAAGTATGTATTAGTCCTAGGAAGGGCGGTGCATTAGCATAGGTTCACCCACACAACACTTATCAAAACAATGAAGATTAATCAGCTGTATGAAGCGAAAGCACTAGACTAAAATCCCCGTGTGTCCTCAGGAACGTTTGGTCATTATAAGTAATCAAACCGGCTTGTCCTTTGTGCTAAAAAGGATTGGGCCACTCGCTGCAATTATTTCTCTCGCATTTTATTTACTTGTACTTTATTTATCTGCAATATCAAAACCCCCTGAATACTTGTCTGTGAGCATTTACAGTGAATCCTTCATCGAAACTACTGCCAACACCTTCTGCTCCTCGTTGGGATCGACATTCTTACTTATCGAAGATACTACGATACACCCCCTATACTTGTGGGTCATCAAGACTATTTTCTGGCGCCGTTGCCGGGGAGTGAAGCGCTATTGGTAAGTGGAATTGGTAAGGAAAACCTTTACTGTTTGTGCTGATTTTATTTCTGCCTGCTGCTATAATCATTATGGAGAGATCTTCTCTTCAATTTCTATTTGGGAAATCTACTACTACTGCAACGGTAGTGGATGAAGCGCCAGGTGAGGAAGTAGTACCATATAAAATACCTACGAAAATTATTGAACGTGTTATGGATAACCGCTATGAAGGGGATGGAACTGTCCATCCTGGTGATCATTTACTGTTTTTGCATGAATTATGCGGTTTATTCAAATGTGCAGGTATTTCTATGAATGAAGTTAGGAAGAAACTATTCACTATATCGCTGTCTGGTAAAGCGGCGCACTGGTATAAATTGCTGAAGAATGGTGATTCTATTGATTGGGAGGACATTGTGCCTTTATTCTATTCCAAATTTTATCCTCCAAGTGAAATTCACAAAGATCGGAACCGCATATATAATTTCTGGCCTCATGATGGAGAAAGTATTGCCCAAGCTTGGGGGAGATTGAAGTCTTTAATGCTCAAATGCCCCATTCATGAGCTTCCTGGTAATGTTATTATTGATAATTTCTATGCAAGACTTTCTTTTCAAGACAAGACCTTGTTGGATACTTCTTGTTCTGGATCATTTACACGCAAGAATGAAGAGTTTAAAAGGGACCTTCTTGATCGGATCCAAGAAAATACTGAAGGATGGGAGAACGACAAAGATAGAGAATCAGGTATAATTTATGATTATAAATGCATTGAAGCTTTTATGGATACTGATAAATTTCGTAATATGAGTGCTACATATGGTCTTGATTCCCAAGTTGTTGCAAATCTTTATAGAGCTTTTGCCTCTCATTATGAACTGCCTAAGAAGAATTTTGATAAGTATCATGAACCGTATAAAGATAAAATTGATTCATCTGTAAACAAATGTGTAGTGATTGAAACTGCTGATAATGTTATTCCTGAAGCTTATATTGAAAAAACTCCTTTCCCTGCTAAAATGAAGGAGTACTCTGTCATATCTAGTGCGGTTAATAAAAGTGAAAAGAAACCTAAAGAACCTGAAGAACAAATTAAAATTGAACCTGCTGTTGCTATAGTTAAAGATCTTGTGACTGAGAATGTGGAGGATGGTCATATTATTTTCTGTGAAGATGCTTCTAATATTGTTTCACATCCTAATAAATCCAAACAAGTTAGTGTTCCTATGCTATCTGTTAGAATTGGTGATCATTGCTATTATGGTTTATGTGATATTGGTGCAAGTGTTAGTGCTATTCCTTATGAACTTTACACGGAGATTATGCACGAAATTGGTTCTTGTGAACTTGAAGATATTGATGTGGTTATTCATCTAGCTAATAGAGAAACTATTTCTCCAATTGGTATTGTTCGAGATGTGGAAGTTCTATGTGGTAAGATTAAATATCCTGCTGACTTTTTGGTACTTGGTTCTGCTGCTAGTGATTATTGTCCTATCATTTTTGGTAGACCTTTTCTAAATACTTGTGGAGCTATTATAGATTGTAAGAAAGAGAAAATTTTGACTAGATTTGCTGGTGAACCTTATGAATTTAACTTTTCTAAATTTACCAAAACTCCTTATAAAGTTGACTTGCCTAGTAATGATTTTAAAATGGAGCAGTGTGCATCTATTGTTCTTGTTCCTAATAACCCTTTGCAGCAACATTTGGAGAATAGTGAAAGTGAAGCTTTTAGTAAAGAAAGAGATGAGCTTGAGGAAATTTTTCGTCGCCAACCTATTCTCAAGCATGATTTACCGGTGGAAGATCTGGGTACAACACCGCCACCGAAGGAAGATCCTGTTTTTGATCTAAAGCCTTTACCTGATAATCTTAAATATGCTCATATTGATGATAAGAAAATATATCCTGTTATTATTAGTTCTAAGCTTTCAGAGATTGAGGAAGAAAGGTTATTGGAAATATTGAAGAAACACCGAGGAGCTATTGGCTATACTCTTGATGATTTGAAAGGGATTTCTCCTTCTATTTGCCAACATGCTATTAATATGGAAGAAGATGCAAAGCCTGTTGTTGAACATCAACGTCGTCTAATTCCGAAGATGAAGGAAGTGGTAAGGAACGAGGTATTAAAACTCCTTGAAGCTGGTATTATATATCCTATTGCTGATAGTAGATGGGTTAGTCCTGTTCATTGTGTTCCTAAGAAAGGAGGAATGACTGTTGTGCCTAATGATAATGATGAGCTTATTCCTCAAAGAATAGTTGTAGGTTATAGAATGTGCATTGATTTTCGAAAAGTTAATAAAGTTACTAAGAAAGATCATTACCCTTTACCCTTTATTGATCAAATGTTAGAGAGGTTATCTAAAAATACTCATTTTTGCTTTCTTGATGGTTATTCTGGGTTTTCACAAATTGCTGTTAAAGCTAAAGATCAAGAGAAAACCACTTTTACTTGTCCTTATGGAACTTATGCTTACAGGCGTATGCCTTTTGGTTTATGTAATGCTCCTGCTACTTTTCAAAGATGCATGTCTGCTATTTTTCATGGTTTTTGCGAAAGTATTGTAGAGGTATTCATGGATGATTTTTCTGTCTATGGGAATTCTTTCGATAATTGCTTGCGAAACCTCGATAAAGTTTTGCAGAGATGTGAAGAAACTAACCTTGTTCTTAATTGGGAGAAATGCCACTTTATGGTTAATGAAGGAATTGTATTGGGACATAAAATTTCCGAGAGAGGTATTGAAGTTGATAGAGCTAAAGTTGAAGCAATTGAGAAGATGCCCTATCCGAGGGATGTTAAAGGTATTCGTAGTGTTCTTGGTCATGCTGGGTTTTATAGGAGATTTATTAAAGATTTCTCTAAAATTTCAAAGCCTCTTACTAATCTTCTTCAAAAAGATGTACCTTTTGTTTTTGATGATGATTGTAAGGAAGCTTTTGAAACTCTAAAGAAAGCCTTAACAACTGCTCCTGTAGTTGAACCTCCTGATTGGAATTTGCCTTTTGAAATTATGTGTGATGCTAGTGATTTTGCTGTAGGCGCTGTTCTTGGACAGCGGGTAGATAAAAAATTAAATGTTATTCATTATGCTAGTAAGACTCTTGATGCTGCTCAAAGAAATTATGCTACAACTGAAAAAGAATTGTTAGCTGTAGTCTTTGCTTGTGATAAGTTTAGACCTTATATTGTTGATTCAAAAGTTACAATTCATACTGATCATGCTGCAATTAGATACCTTATGACAAAGAAAGATGCTAAGCCAAGGCTTATTAGATGGGTACTTCTTTTGCAAGAATTTGATTTACATATTATAGATAGGAAAGGTGCTGATAATCCTGTTGCTGATAATTTGTCTAGATTGGAAAATATTGCTTATGATCCTGTTCCTGTTAATGATAGTTTTCCAAATGAACAATTGGCTGTAATAAAGGTGAGCTCGCGAGAGAGCCCTTGGTATGCAGATTATGCTAACTTTATTGTTTCGAAGTATTTGCCTCCAACCTTTTCAGCTCAGCAAAGGAGGAAATTCTTTTATGACTTGAGGCATTATTTTTGGGATGACCCACACTTATATAAAGAAGGAGTGGATGGTATTATGCGAAGATGTGTTCCTGAATATGAACAACAGGAGATATTGAATAAATGTCATGGAAGTGTTTATGGAGGACATCACGCTGGAGATAGAACCGCGCAAAAGGTTCTACAATCAGGTTTTTATTGGCCAACACTCTTCAAAGATGCAAGGAAATTTATTTTATCTTGTGATGAATGTCAAAGAGTTGGTAATATCTCTAGACGCAATGAAATGCCTATGAATTATACTCTTGTTATTGAACCATTCGATTGTTGGGGATTCGACTTCATGGGACCTTTCCCTTCTTCAGACGGTAACACTCATATACTTGTCGCTGTTGATTATGTTACTAAATGGGTAGAAGCTATACCTACAAAAAGTGCTGATGGTGAGACCTCTATAAAAATGCTGGTAGATATTATATTTCCTAGATTTGGAGTACCTAGATATATTATGACTGATGGAGGTTCTCATTTCATTCATGGAGGTTTTAGAAAAACTCTTGCTAAGTATGGTATTAATCATAGAATTGCTTCTGCTTATCACCCTCAAACTAGCGGTCAAGTAGAATTATCAAATAGAGAGATTAAAGCTATCTTGGGTAAGACTGTTAATAAATCTAGAAAGAATTGGCCTAGCAAATTGAAAGAAGCGTTATGGGCTTATAGAACTGCTTATAAAAATCCTATGGGAATGTCACCTTATAAAATGGTTTATGGAAAAGCTTGTCATTTACCTTTAGAACTAGAGCACAAAGCTTATTGGGCTGTTAGAGAATTAAATAAAGATCCTAAATTAGCCGGTAATAAGAGGTTGTTGCAATTAAGTTCTCTAGATGAATGGAGAAGTGAAGCTTATGAAAATGCTAAACTCTTTAAAGAAAAAGTTAAGAAGTGGCATGATAGAAGGATCATTAAAAGAGAATTTAATGTTGGAGATCAAGTTCTATTGTATCGGTCTCGTCTCAGATTCTTTGCAGGGAAATTACTCTCGAAGTGGGAAGGACCATATGTTGTTGAGGAGGTGTATCGTTCAGGAGCAATTAAAATTAGCTCTCTCCAAGGCAATGCCACACAAGTGGTGAATGGACAAAGACTCAAGCATTATATCTCGGGCGATTCTTATAATGTTGATGTTGATATTATTCAAGTGGAAACACCGGAGGCTTTCATCAAAGGACAAATTGACAGTCCGCCAGAACTGGACTTTGAATAGGTAACAGTATAGGTAATAAAGAGTCCGCGTTTACCTTTCCGAACATTATTTTTGCTGTTTTTGGAAAATATGAAAAATTACGGAATCGAAACGGAGTGGAAAAGACGCGCGAGGGCCCGTCACCACAGGCCGGCGCGGGCCCCACCCTGGCCGCGCCGACCTATGGTGACGGCACCTCGGCGTCCCGTTTCCACTCGTTTTCGGCCTGGAACCTTCCTTTTGTCGTAAAAATATTTGCTATATAATTCCCCGGACCCCTGGAGGTCCGTAATATCGTTTTCTCGTCGTGTTTTGTTTCGAGCTGTTTTCTGCCAGATCTGTTTTCAGTTTAGAAGCGCCATGGTCTCCAAGAACAAGGGCAAGGAGTTTCCGGAAGAAGATAATCAAGATCTTGGGCGGAAAGAGGAAGACAAGGACGTCAAGGAAGAGGATGAAGAAGAGGTGGATGAAGATTCGCGCACGCACCCGCGTGCTACTATCGCAAGCATCAAGGTGGTGGACAACCCTTTTAGCGCAAACAAGAGCGCAAGAATTCGCACTGGAGGAGCGGTTCCACGTCATTACCTAGCTCCAAAGTCATCTCTATCAGGCACTCATCAACCCTTCCACAATCTAATTTTCAATAATCAAATTGAAGGGACTCCCAAGGCAGCATTGCCTAGCCAGTGGGATATAGATCGCTCTAACACTGCAGGAGAGAAGGAGCCTGAGGCTGAAGAGTGGGGAAATAACTCCAAGAGTTGGGACTCACCGTCGGACAGACTCCTTAACCGCGTCGAGCACAATTCAGAGATGATTCGCAATCTCATATACAGGATTGACGAGCTCCAGGAGCTTATTGAGAAGCTTGTCAGGAATTCATCACCACCATCGCCGAAGGAGTAATTCATCATCGGTATTGGCATCCCCTTGGTTTGTTCCAAGCTTGGGGGAGTGCCGCGGTATCACATCACCACCACCTTTATCTTTTACTATCAAGTAGTGTCATATCATGAGTAGGGAAGTTATCATATAGAATAGTATGCAATGTGGAAGTATCTCTCTTAGTTAGTTATCGATGTATCCGTTGGTGTGAGTTATCGTTATGGAATATTAATGAGAAGTCTTATCATTTACTTTTTGCACACCTTATTTTAGTTTGCAATCTCCATTATATGATTATTCTTGACATGAGTATTGATATCACTTTGGGAACATTAAGTAAATCTATTTGGTTTTGGCAAACTTAGCATTGGTCAATAGCAACAACATCCTGATGTTTAATAAAAGAGAGAAATACACTTAGATACATTACTCCATTATCTCTATGCTTAGTATTCTTAAGTTAAAATTGCTTGTGCTTATGAGAAAGATGCATGATTGTTTCTATCATATGTATATTTGTTTGTTTCCCTCAACCTTTATGCTTGCTATCAAACCTTGCTAGCCAAAGACCTGTATCGAGAGGGAATGCTTCTCATACATCCATAACCTTAGACCAAACCTATGCCATTTGTGTCCACCATACCTACCTACTACATGGTATTTTCTGCCATTCCAAGTAAATACTTCATGTGCTACCTTTAAATTATTCAAACTATACTATTTCTTATTTGTGTCAATGTTTTATAGCTCATGAGGAAGTATGTGGTGTTTTATCTTTCAATCTTGTTGGGCGAACTTTTCCTAATGGACTAGCGGCACATCCGCTTATCCAATAACTTTGCAATAAGAGCTGGCAATGAGGTTCCCAGCCTCAATTAATAACTTTCATTAATAATTCTCTTCACATGTTTTGCTCTGATTCATCAGTAAGCAACTTAATTTTGCAATAGACACTCCTCCATGGTATGTGAATGTTGGAAGGCACCCGAGGATTCGGTTAGCCATGGATTGAGAAAGCCAAGGTTGGGGGGAGTGTCATCCTAAATAAAACTAAAATACATGTGTAAACAAAAGAGAAGGGGGATGATCTACCTTGCTGGTAGAGATGCCGTCCCTCATGGGAGCCGCTCTTGGAAGGTTCGTTTGGCAAGGGGGTTAGAGTACCCGCTACCATTCGTTGACAACAACAAACACCGCTCAAAATCTTACTTTTATGCTCTTTATATGATTTCAAAACTTGAAAAGCTCTAGCACATGATTTAATCCCTGCTTCCCTCTGCGAAGGGCCTGTCTTTTACTTTTATGTTGAGTCAGTATACCTATTTCCCTCTATCCTAAGCAAGCAATTGAGTTGTTGTGAACCAATCATTTATGCTATGATTCAGTTGATCATGTCTTTTATACTTTCTTGTTTAGTACCAATTTTATCTGAATGAATATGACTTTGAAGTTATCAATGATTATGAAGAGATTGTTATGCTTAAATATGAAGGCTCAGCTATAAATTCTAATATGAAAGCTTTGCTTAGAAGTACAATCCGTTAGCAGTTCTCTGACCAAGAACAAAGTTTGCCATCACCAACTATGATTTCTTATGCACCTTTACTTGTGATTTCTCTTTACTTATTTCGAGATGAGTTATATGAGGAAGTTGTTTACTAGAATGTCTTGTGTGAATGAATATGATGCTTCTTGTCCGTATTTTATTTATCGACTCTTCACTCCATAAACATGTGGTCTTGTTTATCGAGCTCAGTTTCGCTTGGGGACAAGCGAGGTCTAAGCTTGGGGGAGTTGATACGTCCAATTTGCATCACTATTTTGTATCATAATTTGCTGTTATTCATTGATATATTTCATATTGGGACACAATACTTATGTTATTTCATCTATTTTGCATGTTTCATCATCATTGGAGGATCAAGCACCGGAGCCAGGATTCTGCTGGAAAAAGCACCGTCAGAACGCAATATTTCGGAAGATCAACTGTGGAAGGGAATTTCACGAAAATTCCTATTTTTCCAGATGACGGAGGGAGCCAGAAGGGGAAGAAGAGAGGGGCCACTGTGGGCCCAGACCATAGGGCGGCGCGGCCCAGGCCCTGGCCGCGCCACCCTATGCTCTGGGGCCACAGCCCCCTTCGCCTCCTTTTCTTCGCGTACTCCTTCGTCCCGAAAACCTAAGCCACAGAGGGATCCTCACGAAGGGTTACAGCCGCCTCTGCGGGGCGGAGAGCACCAGAGAGAAAAGAGCTCTCCGGCGGGCAGGAATCCGCCGGGGAAATTCCCTCCCGGAGGGGGAAATCGACGCCATCGCCATCGTCATCGAGCGGGACATCATCTCCATCATCATCATCATCATCTCCACCATCTACACCGCCATCACCACCGCTGCACCTCGTCATCGCTGTAGCAATTCGGGTTAAATCTTGATTGTTTGATAGGGGAAACTCTCCCGGTGTTATTCTATACTTGTTGTAGATGCTATTGAGTGAAACCATTGAACCAAGGTTTATGTTCAGATTGTTATTCATCATCATATCACCTCTGATTGTATTCCATATGATGTCTCGTGAGTAGTTCGTTTAGTTCTTGAGGACATGGGTGAAGTCTAAATGCTAGTAGTGAATTATGGTTGAGTAATATTCAATGTTATGATATTTAAGTTGTGGTGTCATTCTTCTAGTGGTGTCGTGTGAACGTCGACTACACGACACTTCACCATTTATGGGCCTAGGGGAGTGCATCTTGTATTCGGTTGCTAATTGCGGGGTTGCCGGAGTGACAGAAACCTAAGCCCCCGTTAGTATATCGATGCAGGAGGGATTGCAGGATCTCAGAGTTTAAGGCTGTGGTTAGATTTATCTTAATTACTTTCTTGTAGTTGCGGATGCTTGCAAGGGGTATAATCACAAGTATGTATTAGTCCTAGGAAGGGCGGTGCATTAGCATAGGTTCACCCACACAACACTTATCAAAACAATGAAGATTAATCAGCTGTATGTAGCGAAAGCACTAGACTAAAATCCCCGTGTGTCCTCGAGAACGTTTGGTCATTATAAGTAATCAAACCGGCTTGTCCTTTGTGCTAAAAAGGATTGGGCCACTCGCTGCAATTATTTCTCTCGCATTTTATTTACTTGTACTTTATTTATCTGCAATATCAAAACCCCCTGAATACTTGTCTGTGAGCATTTACAGTGAATCCTTCATCGAAACTGCTGCCAACACCTTCTGCTCCTCGTTGGGATCGACATTCTTACTTATCGAAGATACTACGATACACCCCCTATACTTGTGGGTCATCAGGTGGCTTACAGGACAAGAAACCCTAATGGGATCTTTGACTAGACAAACTACTTTACAAAGATACTTTATAAAGCTACTTTAATCATAGATGACGCCGGGGTCTTCTTTAAACAGGGAGGCTGACGTCCTCCGGCTTCTTTGGCCGTCATCCTCTTCTTTGTCTTCAGGCCTTCGTTTAAAGCTACTTTGCTTAGCTCATCCTTGTCCTTTAGCTCCTGACGGAATCTTTGACCAGCTAGCCGACATGTTCTTCCTTCCGGCGCTCCGGTATCTTTCCTTCCTGGTTCCGGTATACCCCTCTTGGGGATACCGGCTTAGCTTACTTAGCCAAATTCCTATCTTTGAGCTCCGGTATAAATATTAAACCGGTACCTTGATGGATAAGACCATCCGGTTTGGCATGCCTTTGGCATACCGGGGGTCATTTTAATTTCTCTTCTCTAGCTTTTATGAGAGCATTTGTAATATGTTTTGTAAAGGCTAAATTTATAGCACTAGCATTAGGACTTTTAGCAAGTTTTTGTAAGAACTTTATAACTTCAGAGATGTGGCAATCATCAAAATCTAAATCATTATGAGCTACAGCAATGGGATCATTGTTCCCAAGGTTGGAAAAAATTTCAGCAGTTTTATCACAAGCA
Source organism: Lolium multiflorum (assembly GCA_030979885.1). NCBI lineage: Eukaryota > Viridiplantae > Streptophyta > Magnoliopsida > Poales > Poaceae > Lolium > Lolium multiflorum. The sequence goes on from CM061750.1 coordinate 82,353,705, forward strand.
GTTTCAGCAGTTTTAGCAATTTCAGGCAGTTTTGTTCGCTTTGCACTAGGAGTAGAAACATTGCCAACACCAATTATTTTACCATTGATAGTAGGAGGTGCAGCAACATGTGAAGAATTAGCATTACTAGTGGTGGTAATAGTCCAAACTTTAGCTACATTATTCTCTTTAGCTAGTTTTTCATTTTCTTCTCTATCCCACCTAGCACGCAATTCAGCCATTAATCTTATATTCTCATTAATTCTAACTTGGATGGCATTTGCTGTAGTAGTAATCTTATTATCAATATCATTATTAGGCATAACTTTCAAATTTAAAAGATTAACATCAGAGGCAAGTCTATCAACTCTAGAAGCAATAGTATCAATTTTATCAAGCTTTTCCTCAACAGATTTGTTAAAAGCAGTTTGTGTACTAATAAATTCTTTAAGCATAGATTCAAGACCAGGGGGTACACTCCTATTATTGTTGTAAGAATTCCCATAAGAATTACCATAACCATTACCATTAGCAGAAGGATATGGCCTATAGTTATTACCAGAGTTGTTCCTATAAGCATTGTTGTTGAAATTATTATTTTTAATGAAATTCACATCAACATTTTCTTCTTGAGCAACCAATGAAGCTAAAGGAACATTATTTGGATCAACATTATATCTACCATTCACAAGCATAGACATAATCACATCAATCTTATCACTCAAGGAAGAGGTTTCTTCAACAGAATTTACCTTCTTACCTTGTGGAGCTCTTTCCGTGTGCCATTCAGAGTAATTTATCATCATATCATCAAGAAGTTTTGTAGCCGCCCCCAAAGTGATGGACATAAAGGTACCTCCAGCAGCTGAATCCAATAAATTCCGCGAAGAAAAATTTAGTCCTGCATAGAAGGTTTGGATGATCATCCAAGTAGTCAGTCCATGGGTTGGGCAATTCTTTACCAAAGTTTTCATTCTCTCCCATGCTTGAGCAACATGTTCAGTATCTAATTGCTTAAAATTCATTATGCTACTTCTCAAAGATATAATTTTAGCGGGAGGATAATATCTACCAATAAAAGCATCCTTGCATTTAGTCCATGAATCAATACTATTCTTAGGCAAAGATAGCAACCAATCTTTAGCTCTTCCTCTTAATGAGAAAGGAAACACTTTCAATTTAATAATATCACCATCTACATCCTTATACTTTTGCATTTCACATAGTTCAACAAAATTATTGAGATGGGCAGCAGCATCATCAGAACTAACACCAGAAAATTGATCTCTCATAACCAGGTTCAGTAAAGCAGGTTTAATTTCAAAGAATTCTGTTGTAGTAGCAGGTGGAGCAATAGGTGTGCATAGGAAATCATTATTATTTGCATTTGTGAAGTCACACAACTTAGTATTTTCAGGAGTATTCATTTTAGCAACGGTAAATAAAACAAACTAGATAAAGTAAATGCAAGTAACTAATTTTTTGTGTTTTTGATATAGAGAGCAAGACAATAAATAAAGTAAAACTAGCAACTATTTTTTGTGTGTTTTGTTTAGGTGCAGCAAACAAAGTAGTAAATAAAATAAAGCAAGACAAAAACAAAGTAAAGAGATTGAGAAGTGGAGACTCCCCTTGCAGCGTGTCTTGATCTCCCCGGCAACGGCGCAGAAAAGGGCTTGATGCGCGTAGATGTACACGTCCGTTGGGAACCCCAAGAGGAAGGTATGATGCGCACAGTGGCAAGTTTTCCCTCAGAAAGAAACCAAGGTTTAATCGAACCAGGAGGAGCCAAGAAGCACGTTGAAGGTTGATGGTGGCGAAATGTGATGCGGCGCAACAACAGGGATTCCGGCGCCAACGTGGAATCTGCACAACAAAACCAAAGTACTTTGCCCCAACGAAACAGTGAGGTTGTCAATCTCACCGGCTTCTGTAACAAAGGATTAAACGTATCGAGTGGAAGATGATTGTTTGCAAGAAAACAGTAAAACACAATTGCAGTAGATTGTATGCTATGTAAAGAATAGGACCGGGGTCCACAGTTCACTAGAGGTGTCTCTCCCATAAGATAAAAGCATGTTGGGTGAACAAATTACAGTCGGGCAATTGACAAATAGAGAAAGGCATAACAATGCATATACATGATATGATAAATATAGTGAGATTTAATCCGGGCATTACGACAAAGTACATAGACCGCCATCCAACTGCATCTATGCCTAAAAAGTCCACCTTCAGGTTATCATCCGAACCCCATTCAGTATTAAGTTGCTAAGCAACAGACAATTGCATTAAGTATGGTGCGTAATGTAATCGACAACTACATCCTTAGACATAGAATCAATGTTTTATCCCTAGTGGCAACAGCACATCACAACCTTAGAACTTTCTGTCACTGTCCCAGGTGTCAATGAAGGCATGAACCCACTATCGAGCATAAATACTCCCTCTTGGAGTTAAGAGTACAAACTTGGCCAGAGCCTCTACTAATAACGGAGAGCATGCAAGATCATAAACAACACATAAACAATAGATTGATAATCACCATAACATAGTATTCTCTATCCATCGGATCCCGACAAACACAACATATAGTATTACGGATAGATGATCTTGATCATGTTAGGCAGCTCACAAGATCCAACAATGAAGCACAACAAGGAGAAGACGACCATCTAGCTACTGCTATGGACCCATGGTCAAGGGGTGAACTACTCACTCATCACTCCGGAGGCGATCATGGCGATGAAGAGTCCTCCGGAGATGAATCCCTCTCCGGCAGGGTGCCGGAGGCTCCTGAATCCCCGAGATGGGATTCGCGGCGCGTCTCTGGAAGGTTTTCCGTATCGTGGCTCTCGGTACTGGGGGTTTCGCGACGGGGGCTTTAAGTAGGCGAAAGGGCAACGTGGGGGCCACACGAGGGCCCCACACCATAGGTCGGCGCGGCCAGGGCCTGGCCGCGCCGCCCTATGGTGACGGCGCCTCGTGGCCCCACTTCCTTCCCTCTTCGGTCTTCTGGAAGCTCCGTGCAAAAATAGGACCCTGGGCGAAGATTTCGTCCAATTCCGAGAATATTTCCTTACTAGGATTTCTGAAACCAAAAACAGAAAACAGCAACTGGCTCTTCGGCATCTTGTTAATAGGTTAGTTCCAGAAAATGCATAAATATGACATATAATGTGCATAAAACATGTAGGTATCATCAATAAAGTAGCATGGAACATAAGAAATTATCGATACGTTGGAGACGTATCAGTAGTGCTTGCGGCAGGCTGTGTCGTCGAACACCTTGACGATCATCTCGTCGTCCCCCTCGTAGAGGAAGGTGAGCTGGCAGCCGGGCTCGAGCGCGAGGTCGCGGGCGAACTTGTCCCACCCCGTGTGCAGGTACATCTTGCCCTGCCCGTCGAACAAGACCTCCACGGTCCACCCAGAAGTTGCAGCTGGCCTGGCGTAGCTGGGTGCGCCGGCTCGACGCCATCGACGAACTCGGCGAACTTGTCCGGGAGCCGCTTGATGCCGAGTGGGTCGTCGAGCGGAGGAGGAACTCGAAGCAGCGGTCCTCCTGCGAAGACGGGAGGGACCCGGCCCCGGGGGCGCCCAGGCCCGCGGCCTCGACCGCCTCGCCGGCCACCAGGACCCGCCATGGACTTCCTCGCGGGCCTGGCTGTCGCAGGAAGAGCTAGGCGGCGCTACGGTGGAGCTTGTGGCGGCTAGGGTTTGTTTGGAGGAGTGGATGAGGAAGAAGAACGCGCCCCTGATACGTCTCCAACGTATCGATAATTTCTTATGTTCCATGCTACTTTATTGATGATACCTACATGTTTTATGCACATTATATGTCATATTTATGCATTTTGGAACTAACCTATTAACAAGATGCCGAAGAGCCAGTTGCTGTTTTCTGCTGTTTTTGGTTTCAGAAATCCTAGTAAAGAAATATTCTCGGAATTGGACGAAACTTCGCCCAGGGTCCTATTTTTGCACGAAGCTTCCCGAAGACCGAAGACCTAACGAAGTGGGGCCACGAGGAGGCCAGGGGGTGGCCGGCGCGGCCAAGCCCCCGCCCCTCGTGTGGCCCCTCGCGTTGACCCTCCGCCTACTTAAAGCTTCCGTCGCGAAACCCCCAGTAACGAGAGCCACGATACGGAAAACCTTACGAGACGCCGCCGCCGCGAATCCCATCTCGGGGATTCGGAGATCGCCTCCGGCACCCTGCGGAGGGGGAATCATCTCCCGGAGGACTCTACACCGCCATGGTCGCCTCCGGAGTGATGAGTGAGTAGTTCACCCCTGGACCATGGGTCCATAGCAGTAGCTAGATGGTCGTCTTCTCCTTGTTGTGCTTCATTGTTAGATCTTGTGAGCTGCCTAACATGATCAAGATCATCTATCGTAATACTATATGTTGTGTTTGTCGGGATCCGATGGATAGAGAGTACTATGATTATGGTGATTATCAATCTATTGTTCATGTGTTGTTTATGATCTTGCATGCTCTCCGTTATTAGTAGAGGCTCTGGCCAAGTTTTTACTCTTAACTCCAAGAGGGAGTATTTATGCTCGATAGTGGGTTCATGCCTCCATTGAATCTGGGACAGTGACAGAAAGTTCTAAGGTTGTGGATGTGCTGTTGCCACTAGGGATAAAACATTGATGCTATGTCTAGGGATGTAGTTGTTGATTACATTACGCACCATACTTAATGCAATTGTTTGTTGCTTTGCAACTTAATACTGGAGGGGGTTCGGACGATAACCTGAAGGTGGACTTTTTAGGCATAGATGTAGTTGGATGGCGGTCTATGTTCTTTGTCGTAATGCCCGGATTAAATCTCACTATATTTACCATGTCATGTATATGCATTGTTATGCCTTTCTCTATTTGTCAATTGCCCGACTGTAATTTGTTCACCCAACATGCTTTATCTTATGGGAGAGACACCTAGTGAACTGTGGACCCCGGTCCTATTCTTTACATAGCATACAATCTACTTGTTTTACTGTTTTCTTTGCAAACATCTTCCACTCGATACGTTTAATCCTTTGTTACAGCAAGCCGGTGAGATTGACAACCTCACTGTTTCGTTGGGACAAAGTACTTGGTTGTGTTGTGCAGGTTCCTAGTTGGCGCCGGAATCCCTGGTGTTGCGCCGCATCACATTTCGCGACCATCAACCTTCAACGTGCTTCTTGGCTCCTCCTGGTTCGATTAAACCTTGGTTTCTTTGAGGGAAAACTTGCTACCGTGCGCATCATACCTTCCTCTTGGGGTTCCCACGAACGTGTGAGTTACACGCCATCAAGCTCTTTTTCTGGCGCCGTTGCCGGGTCAAGACACGCTGCAAGGGGAGTCTCCATTTCTCAATCTCTTTACTTTGTTTTTGTCTTGCTTTATTTTATTTACTACTTTGTTTGCTGCACTAAATCAAAACACAAAAAAATTAATTGCTAGTTTTACTTTATTTACTGTCTTGCTCTCTATATCAAAAACACAAAAAAATTAGTTACTTGCATTTATTTTATCTAGTTTGTTTTATTTACCGTTGCTAAAATGGCCAACCATGAAAATACTAAATTGTGTGACTTCACAAATGCAAATAATAATGATTTCCTATGCACACCTATTGCTCCACCTGCTACTACAGCAGAATTCTTTGAAATTAAACCTGCTTTACTGAATTTGGTTATGAGAGAACAATTTTCTGGTGCTAGTTCTGATGATGCTGCTGCCCATCTCAATAATTTTGATGAACTTTGTGAAATGCAAAAGTATAAAGATGTAGATGGTGATATTATTAAATTGAAAGTGTTTCCTTTCTCATTAAGAGGAAGAGCTAAAGATTGGTTGTTATCTTTGCCTAAGAATAGTATTGATTCATGGACTAAATGCAAGGATGCTTTTATTGGTAGATATTATCCTCCCGCTAAAATTATTTCTTTGAGAAGTAGCATAATGAATTTTAAACAATTAGATACTGAACATGTTGCTCAAGCTTGGGAGAGAATGAAAACTTTGGTAAAGAATTGCCCAACCCATGGACTGACTACTTGGATGATTATCCAAACCTTCTATGCAGGACTAAATTTTTCTTTTTATTGGATTCAGCTGCTGGAGGTACCTTTATGTCCATCATATTGGGGGCGGCTACAAAACTTCTTGATGATATGATGATAAATTACTCTGAATGGCACACGGAAAGAGCTCCACAAGGTAAGAAGGTAAATTCTGTTGAAGAAACCTCTTCCTTGAGTGATAAGATTGATGTGATTATGTCTATGCTTGTGAATGGTAGATCTAATGTTGATCCAAATAATGTTCCTTTAGCTTCATTGGTTGCTCAAGAAGAAAATGTTGATGTGAATTTCATTAAAAACAATAATTTCAACAACAATGCTTATAGGAACAACTATGGTAATACTTATGGTAGATATGAGGAAAGGATGTTAGAAATTGAAAGATCCACTAAAACTATGAATGAACAATCTACCTTGTTGAAAAATATAGGAAATCAACTTGAAAACTTGAATAGGGAGATTTCTGGTCTGCAAACTAAAATTTCAAATGCTGAAACCCGAATCTCATACATGTCTGCATCACAATCTTCTTTAATTAATAAAATGGCTGCTAAACCTGATGATATTGATAATAAGATTACTACTACAGCAAATGCCATCCAAGTTAGAATTAATGAGAATATAAGATTAATGGCTGAACTGCGTGCTAGGTGGGATAGAGAAGAAAATGAAAAACTAGCTAAAGAGAATAATGTAGCTAAAGTTTGGACTATTACCACCACTAGTAATGCTAATTCTCCACATGTTGCTGCACCTCCTACTATCAATGGTAAAATAATTGGTGTTGGCAATGTTTCTACTCCTAGTGCAAAGCGAACAAAACTGCCTGAAATTGCTAAAACTGCTGAAACTGCTTGTGATAAAACTGCTGAAATTTTTTCCAACCTTGGGAACAATGATCCCATTGCTGTAGCTCATAATGATTTAGATTTTGATGATTGCCACATCTCTGAAGTTATAAAGTTCTTACAAAAACTTGCTAAAAGCCCCAATGCTAGTGCTATAAATTTAGCCTTTACAAAACATATTACAAATGCTCTCATAAAAGCTAGAGAAGAGAAACTAAAACTTGAAACTTCTATTCCTAGAAAGTTAGAAGATGGTTGGGAGCCCATCATTAAAATGAAATTCAATGACTTTGAATGTAATGCCTTATGTGATCTTGGTGCAAGTATTTCTGTTATGCCTAAAAAGATTTATGATATGCTTGACTTGCCACCATTGAAGAATTGTTATTTGAATGTTAATCTTGCCGATAATGTTAAAAAGAAACCTTTGGGGAGGATTGATAATGTGCATATTACGGTTAACAATAACCTTGTCCCCGTTGATTTTGTTGTCTTGGATATCGAATGCAATGCATCTTGTCCTATTGTGTTGGGAAGACCTTTTCTTCGAACTGTTGGTGCTGTTATTGATATGAGGGAAGGTAATATTAAATACCAATTTCCTCTCAAGAAAGGTATGGAACACTTCCCTAGAAAGAGAATGAAGTTGCCTTTTGATTCTATTATTAGAACAAGCTATGATGTTGATGCTTCTACTCTCGATGTTACTTGATTTGCACTTTCCGCGCTAGCTGAAAGGCGTTAAAGAAAAGCGCTTATGGGAGACAACCCATGTTTTTACCTACAGCAATTTTTTGTTTTGTTGAGTCTTGGAAGTTGTTTACTACTGTAGTAACCTCTCCTTATCAAGTTTTTGTGCCAAGTAAAGTTTCTATGTCAAAGTTGATGTTATATTTGGGATCGCTGCGCAGAAACAGCATTGCTGTCTGTCACGAATCTGGGCACAATTCTCTGTAGAAAATTCGAAAAAATCTGCCAATTTACGAGCGTGATCCTCAGATATGTACGCAACTTGCATTAGTTTTGAGTTTTTCCATTTGAGCAAGTCTGGTGCCATTTCTAAATTCGTCTTTACGGACTGTTCTGTTTTTGACAGATTCTGCCTTTTATTTCGCATTGCCTCTTTTGCTATGTTGGATTTATTTCTTTGATCCACTAATGTCCAGTAGCATTATGCAATGTCCAGAAGTGAAAATAATGATTGTGTCACCTCTGAATGTGTGAATTATTAATGATGCACTAACCCTCTAATGAGTTTGCTTGAAGTTTGGTGTGAAGGAAGTTTTCAAGGGTCAAGAGAGGAGAATGATATACTATGATCAAGAGGAGTGAAAGCTCTAAGCTTGGGGATGCCCCCGTGGTTCACCCCTGCATATTTTAAGAAGACTCAAGCGTCTAAGCTTGGGGATGCCCAAGGCATCCCCTTCTTCATCGACAACATCATCAGGTTCCTCCCCTGAAACTATATTTTTATTCAATCACATCTTGTGTTCTTTACTTGGAGCGTCGGTTTGTTTCTGTTTTTGTTTGAATAAGATGGATCCTAGCATTCACTTTGTGGGAGAGAGACACGCTCCGCTGTTGCATATGGACACATGTGTCCTTAGGCTTTACTCATAATGTTCATGGCGAAGTTTCTTCTTCGTTAAATTGTTATATGGTTGGAATTGGAAAATGCTACATGTAGTAATTCTAAAAATGTCTTGGATAATGTGATACTTGGCAATTGTTGTGCTCATGTTTAAGCTCTTGCATCATATGCTTTGCACCCATTAATGAAGAAATACATAGAGCTTGCTAAAATTTGATTTGCATATTTGGTTTCTCTAAGGTCTAGATAATATCTAGTATTGAGTTTTGAACAACAAGGAAGACAGTGTAGAGTCTTATAATGTTTACAATATGTCTTTTATGTGAGTTTTGCTGCACTTGTTCATCCTTGAGTTTGCTTCAAATAACCTTGCTAGCCTAAACCTTGTATCGAGAGGGAATACTTCTCATGCATCCAAAATCCTTGAGCCAACTACTATGCCATTTGTGTCCACCATACCTACCTACTACATGGTATTTCTCCGCCATTCCAAAGTAAATTGCTTGAGTGCTACCTTTAAAATTCCATCATTCACCTTTGCAATATATAGCTCATGGGACAAAATAGCCTTAAAAACTATCGTAGTATTGAATATGTACTTATGCACTTTATATTTTATTAAGTTGCGTTGTGCGATAACCATGCTTCTGGGGAACGCCATCAACTATTGTTGAATATCATGTGAGTTGCTATGCATGTCCGTCTTGTCTGAAGGTCTATCATTTTAGTGGTTGGAGCATGCAAAATTGTTAGAGAAGAACATTGGGCCGCTAAATAAAGCCATGAATCATGGTGGAAGTTTCAGTTTTGGACATATATCCTCAATCTCATATGAGAATAATAACTTTGCTACATGCTTATGCATTTAAGAGGAGTCCATTATCTGTTGTCCATGTTGTCCCGGTATGGATGTCTAAGTTGAGAATAATCAAAAGCGAGAAATCCGAAATGCGAGCATTCTCCTTAGACCTTTGTACAGGCGGCATGGAGGTACCCCTTTGTGACACTTGGTTGAAACATGGCATGCGAAGACCCGGTAGTCCAAGTTAAGTAGGACGAGGTGCGGGCACTATTAGTATACTATGCGTGAGGCTTGCAACTTGTAAGATATAATTTTCATAACTCATATGCTTTATTACTACCGTTGACAAAATTGTTTCATGTTTTCAAAACAAAAGCTCTAGCACAAATACAGCAATCGATGCTTTCCTCATTGAAGGACCATTCTTTTACTTTTATTGTTGAGTCAGTTTACCTATCTCCTTCCACCTTAAGAAGCAAACACTTGTGTGAACTGTGCATTGATTCCTACATACTTGCATATTGCACTTGTTATATTACTTTATGTCGACAATATCCATGAGATATACATGTTACAAGTTGAAAGCAACCGCTGAAACTTAATCTTCTTATGTGTTGCTTCAACACCTTTACTTTGATTTATTGCTTTATGAGTTAACTCTTATGCAAGACTTATTGATGCTTGTCTTGAAGTACTATTCATGAAAAGTCTTTGCTTGATGATTCAGTTGTTTACTCATGTCATTACCTTTGCTTTGATCGCTGCATTCATTACATATGTTTACAAATAGTATGATCAAGATTATGATGGCATGTCACTTCAGAAATTATCTTTGTTATCGTTTTACCTGCTCGGGACGAGCAGAACTAAGCTTGGGGATGCTGATACGTCTCCAACGTATCGATAATTTCTTATGTTCCATGCTACTTTATTGATGATACCTACATGTTTTATGCACATTATATGTCATATTTATGCATTTTCTGGAACTAACCTATTAACAAGATGCCGAAGAGCCAGTTGCTGTTTTCTGCTGTTTTTGGTTTCAGAAATCCTAGTAAAGAAATATTCTCGGAATTGGACGAAACTTTCGCCCAGGGTCCTATTTTTGCACGAAGCTTCCAGAAGACCGAAGACCTAACGAAGTGGGGCCACGAGGAGGCCGGGGGGGTGGCCGGCGCGGCCCAGCCCCGGCCGCGCCGACCTATCCCCTGGGCCCCTCGTGTGGCCCCCGCGTTGACCCTCCGCCTACTTAAAGCTTCCGTCGCGAAACCCCAGTACCGAGCCACGATACGGAAAACCTTACTGAGACGCCGCCGCTCCCATCTCGGGGGATTCTGGAGATCGCCTCCGGCACCCTGCCGGAGAGGGGAATCATCTCCCGGAGGACTCTACACCGCCATGGTCGCCTCCGGAGTGATGAGTGAGTAGTTCACCCTGGACCATGGGTCCATAGCAGTAGCTAGATGGTCGTCTTCTCCTTGTTGTGCTTCATTGTTAGATCTTGTGAGCTGCCTAACATGATCAAGATCATCTATCTGTAATACTATATGTTGTGTTTGTCGGGATCCGATGGATAGAGAGTACTATGATTATGGTGATTATCAATCTATTGTTCATGTGTTGTTTATGATCTTGCATGCTCTCCGTTATTAGTAGAGGCTCTGGCCAAGTTTTTACTCTTAACTCCAAGAGGGAGTATTTATGCTCGATAGTGGGTTCATGCCTCCATTGAATCTGGGACAGTGACAGAAAGTTCTAAGGTTGTGGATGTGCTGTTGCCACTAGGGATAAAACATTGATGCTATGTCTAACGATGTAGTTGTTGATTACATTACGCACCATACTTAATGCAATTGTCTGTTGCTTTGCAACTTAATACTGGAGGGGTTCGGACGATAACCTGAAGGTGGACTTTTTAGGCATAGATGCAGTTGGATGGCGGTCTATGTTCTTTGTCGTAATGCCCGGATTAAATCTCACTATATTTACCATGTCATGTATATGCATTGTTATGCCTTTCTCTATTTGTCAATTGCCCGACTGTAATTTGTTCACCCAACATGCTTTATCTTATGGGAGAGACACCTCTAGTGAACTGTGGACCCCGGTCCTATTCTTTACATAGCATACAATCTACTTGTTTTACTGTTTTCTTTGCAAACATCTTCCACTCGATACGTTTAATCCTTTGTTACAGCAAGCCGGTGAGATTGACAACCTCACTGTTTCGTTGGGACAAAGTACTTGGGTTGTGTTGTGCAGGTTCCAGTTGGCGCCGGAATCCCTGGTGTTGCGCCGCATCACATTTCGCGACCATCAACCTTCAACGTGCTTCTTGGCTCCTCTGGTTCGATTAAACCTTGGTTTCTTTCTGAGGGAAAACTTGCTACTGTGCGCATCATACCTTCCTCTTGGGGTTCCCAACGAACGTGTGAGTTACACGCCATCAGCCCTCTTATATAGGTCGGAGGCAGCGGCGGGGACGCTTCATGGGTATACTTTATCAACGGCGTGTTCTAGATCTGGCAAGCCCGGGTGGCCCATAGATGGTGATTGTGGCATATGGCCCATCGGACGGCCTAGTTGCTGTTGATAGAAGATGGATGGTGTCCAGCCCAGGAACAGGAGCCAGATCTCAACCGACCTATGCAGGTAGTCGGATCCGAAGGCCCATAAAGTATCCGGATCCAATACGGCGTATAAGGAAAGGTGGATCCTTGACGTGCACGACAATGTAATATTCCGTAGTTAGGCATCTTGTATTCCGGCTAGGACTCTCCGTGTAAACCCTAGATCCTGGCGCCTTTATAAGCCGGATCCCGGGAGCCCTAGAGGCACAACCACAACTCATTGTAACAACGCGCCCAGATAATTCCAGACAAGCAGCAGTAGGCCCTGTCATCGTGCAGGTGTTCCGAAGCTGGGTGACATAGGCACCCCGAATGGGCCTGCCATAGATGGTACCCGGGATTTACTGAAGGCCCACTATCCGAAGAATAAGAAGATTCGGGAGCCCAAGATGTATTAAGGAAAGCTAGAGTTGTAATAGGAAGTATTATTTGTAATCTGGCGGGACGAGTTAGAAACCGTCCCGAACTCTGTAACTTGTACGATACGAAACCCTCGGCTCCACCTCCTATATAAGGGGGAGTCGAGGGACAAAGAAAGGATCGAATCTCTTCAACATAACCCTAGTTTTCATAATCGCCGAGTACTTTTCGCCTAAACCTTCGAGATCTACTTGCCCTCTACTTCTAGCAAAACCCTAGTCTACAATCTGTAGGCATTGACAAGTTAATCCTTTGTCAATTGGCGCCGTCTGTGGGGATTAGAGGCTGCAAGGATCTGATCTCGATGGCACGTTCAAGATCTTCGACTTCATCAACAGCAAGCAACGCGATGGATCGAGGTAACAAGGGAAAAACTGATCTATTCAATTTTATTCCTCACCCGCGAGGCTACTCCCATCGGGAGCGCTGGTCGCGCACCCGATAAATATGAAAATATCGAGAAGGATCATAAAAATAGCGGCAAAGGATGTTAATCTGTGGAGCCTACACCCAAGCACAAGTTCTTGGCTGTAGCCTCGGGGGCTACTCCCATCGGGAACGCTGTTCGCGTGCCCGATGAATTTGATCAGAAATAGAGAAAAAGAAGTGAGTATATTTCGAGTTACGCAAATAACTCTACATATACTCCCATCGGGAAGACAAAATAAAGTCATCAAATATGACTCAATAAAATGTGCTATTCCAAAGGCGAAAAGCACTCGACAATATATTCTCAGAACGCCAAAGTTGCGATCAATTTCTGAATGCCGCAAATTTGCGAAGGTAAGACCCCAGATCCGTTCTGTTGGGCGTGGCATCGCCAAAGACTGCGCTCTGCTACTTTTATCCGTATCAACAGATACGAAGAAAAATCCTAACGGACGCGTTAGGTACCCGATAAATTTGACTGGGACTTGACAGAATGGTAAGACCTTAAGCGGCACCTGTCGAAGTTTACACCAGTATCCCGAGATCATGTCCGGGGACGTGATCTTGAAGTAGGTTTTTGCGGATTGCCACTAGAGCAGTTAACTAGTACCTGATCCGTCAGATGAACTAGCCCCAACTACCATTATCCCTATACAACATAGAATTTTATGTGGAGTATAAATAACAGCTCCCGAACAAAAATAAACGGGAGAGATTTTCCCTGATTCTGCGATTCAAGCAAAATCTCGGGGGCTACTGACATAGGCACCCCGAATGGGCCTGCCATAGATGGTACCCGGGATTTACTGAAGGCCCACTATCCGAAGAATAAGAAGATTCGGGAGCCCAAGATGTATTAAGGAAAGCTAGAGTTGTAATAGGAAGTATTATTTGTAATCTGGCGGGACGAGTTAGAAACCGTCCCGAACTCTGTAACTTGTACGATACGAAACCCTCGGCTCCACCTCCTATATAAGGGGAGTCGAGGGACAAAAGGATCGAATCTACTGTCAACATAACCCTAGTTTTCATAATCGCCGAGTACTTTTCGCCTAAACCTTCGAGATCTACTTGCCCTCTACTTCTAGCAAAACCCTAGTCTACAATCTGTAGGCATTGACAAGTTAATCCTTTGTCATTGGGTAAATCACGTACTACCGTTCCGAGACTCTCCGCCCAATGGCCCCTACTTCTTCTTCCCTCCATGAAGATCCCTCCTTTGTAGTACCGTCGAATAGGCAACGACATGTGCCGTCTCCATTAACGTGGTTGGTGGAGGTAGGCGGCGGCCGCTCGGCAGCCGAGGCATTGCCATTAACGTGGTGCAGACCGCCGAAGCAACGCAGCGGCGCCAGTCGCCGGCGCGCCTGAGAAGACGCATCGACGCAGGGTCGCTGCCAGGCGGGCCCAACGACCACCGAGCGGACACTTTGTACGTCGGCGCAGCGTCCGCCAGATGCATCCGAGACGCATATTTGGGCCAGGTTTACATCCGCGGACCGCCCGATCACTTTGCGTCACCCCGCTGGAGGTGGTGCCAGATGCATCTTTTAGCCCGACGGACACAAACAGTCGCTCATTACGTCCTTAGTGCCCCCAGCAGAAAAAGGAGCAAGGAGCGCACAAAGTCCCTAGGCAAAAGAAGACACAGTCGATGCATGCACTACCCACATTTATGGATCTTGCAGGCAGACCATCCGTGAATTTTCAATTCAAGGTGGTGGTCGTGCAACCGCGTCCGCGAAAATCCTCGGATGCACATGGAGCGCCTACTCCACGAATTGCCGCTAGGCGCCGTGTAACCACGTCCGCAGCGTAAACTTCTTCCGGGCATTCAGGCCAAACGCTGCTCAACGTTATCATTGTGCACTCGAAAAATATTTCAACTTCACCCCGGCCGCGCATGAACTTCGACTACATCTTCGTAGGAACATACATCACCATTGGCTTCAGTGGAACATACATAGTCATCGACTACGAACAATGCCATATCGACACCATCCGCACCGCTGTGGCATCTGACTCTTCAGTTCATCCGTCCGAACTCAACATCGCGCAATCAACACACTCGGGTGCTCACCCATCGCGGATCCGCCACATTAGTTGCACTCTCTTCATCGACTGCTACTCCCCTACATGGATCAAGCCATCCGAGTTCATCAGCGACGAACATCCGATATAAAAATACCAGGTGCTATATTTTCAATTAATTACTACTTGCAAAATTTATTTGGCCAAATATTTTCCGCTAGTGCTATTATTTGCGCGCGAATTTACGCATTACAATATAAATGCAGATTGAAACAAAGCTTTGACTACTCTGCTCGGTCGACCGTTCCCGCCATCACGCACTCATCGCACTCGGGGACTCGCATGTCGCAGACACGACATCGCGGACTCGATATATTTGGGTGCTCACCAGTCGCGGATCCGCCATATCAACTACGTCTTCTTTATCGGCCACGCCGGGCAGGTGCCTCGCGGCTACATCAACTATTTCTGGTTGTGAACTATTTCGACTGTGTCCGCCACATCGATTATTTCTGGCTGCGTAACTACTTCTATTGCGTCCACCACGCGACATGCTTCCACATTGCCACTCCACATTCGGGGTTGCGTTATTACATCATTACATCATATCACCCGACATTCGGGGCTGCGTCATTACATCGTATCACCCGACATTCGGGGCTACGCCATTACATCGTTGTCGGAAAAATCTTCGGCTACCGTGTCTACTCTCATTGGAAGTCCTGGTCTTCAAAAATATACCCGATCATTCGGGCACTCTGAAGAAAAACTATCAAGATGACGGGTATATAACATAATATATATCTTCGACTTCGAGCGTCTGAAATCTTACATGCGACCTGAGTAGCTGTTGATCCTTGTCCGACAGAGACCTTAAGCAGCAGGTTAACGAAAAGGAGCGACGTATGGTGACCACAAAATGGATTCTATCATCGCAATCAACATAATATGTCATCAACATCAATTACTTCCGGCCATGCGACGCGTGACTACGCCCCATAAAGTTCTAGTTTGTCCATACAACTATTACTTTATTTAGCAAGACACATCCCGAGTATTGCGACTACTTCCATCGAGAGCGCTGGAATTACTCGGGGGCTACTGGAAGATCTTCGACTACTGCGTCTGCATCTACTCCCATCGGGAGCGCTGGAATTTAAGAAAATATCGTGCACACGATATCTATCTCAAAATGTTCATTATACTAGCAATGCAGTAAGCATACCCGAAAAATACTCGGGGGCTGCAGGCGATAGTTTTTATCCCACGATTTTCATCAAAACCTCATAGAACATTCCAGTGTTGCAATTGATGAAAATCTATGGACTACTATAATACATCAAAAGTACGATTCTATAAATAAAGCCTCACGGAACATGCGAGTGCTGCAATCAATGGAAATCACGCAAAATAAACGGTCCATGCCAGTACATCGTTCCTACAATACTTGAGCTACGAAGCGCACCGTCAAATCGTTCCCTCGTTGACTCGGGGGCTGCTGCCGATGTAATTCAAAAATAAATACACGGCTCAGTAAAATGCAATGAGTTCACCGAGCTTGCAACATGAGCTGTTCAATCAGAAGTTGTTGCCGGTGCCATACAAACAAATACACGGCTCAGTAAAATTCAATGAGTCCAACGAGCTTGCAACATGAGATGTTCCATCAGAAGTTGCCGCCGGTGCCATAAAAACAAATATATGGCTCAGTAAAATGCAATGAGTCCGCCGAGCTTGCAACATGAGCTGTTCAATCAGAAGTTGCCGCCGGTGCCATACAAACGAAACCATGGCTCCATGAGTCCGTCGGGCCTGTAGTGCATCCTATGTTCGGGTGCTGCCGCAGACGATATATGTACAAACAAACGGCCCCTTGCAAGTTCTCATGGGCATCGTCATCGATAAATCTTCAATGCAAAGAGTCAGCTCAGCAATAATTACATCGGCTCACTAGTCCATGTCCCGTCAGCCACGCCGTTTTTGATGTCATCAAAATCATCGACTCCTCCGTGATATCATCAAAATCATCGACTACTCTGTGACATCATCAAAATCATTGGCTCCTCTGTCTCATCATCAAAATCATCAACTCCTCTGTGACATCATCAAAATTATGGACATCGTCAAAAGCATCCAAATGTTCCCGAAACTCGAGGAACTCTACGATATTTGACTCAGCATTTTACACCCTATACATGACTACTTCATAGTCATCCATAGACTCGGGGGCTAATCCCATCGGGAGTGCTTCTCGCACCCGATATAAAGTAAACTTCGACTCTTCATCAAGCACAAGATTCAACTCTCTTCGACTGATCAAAGACTTCGGGTGATGGCAACTTTAGTCCATGCCCGAGGCTTCGCTTCGGGGACTATTGTTGTGGGCATAACCCTTCGAGTACCCGACATTGCCCTGCCCAATGCAGACCATTATGAAGGTGGATCATCACATGGACTCGACGAGCTAGACCCGCACGTAATATCGGCTTGGACTACAAGAAAGAGGACTCCAATTCGTATTCTACTAGAGCTCTTGTAAACTCTAGCCTGATTGCCTATAAAAAGCCAGGCAGGGGTGCCCCTTGAGGGCACTCAATACCGAAAGATCATACATGTGATACGCCTAGACATCGCAACCCACATATTAGAACTAGACTAAATACAACTCCACCTACGGCGGCCCCCTGTACACATATATTCATATATTGGATTGTTAGCAGGATGTAGCGATCCTCCACCACCGGGACGTGAACCTGCGTACGTCGTGCCTTCTATCGCTCCTGAAATCTCCATCGTTGCCTTATGTCAGTCCTAGGCCCCTCATGGTGGGCATTGCCGAGGAGCCACCTCGTCAACCTCCCCCATAGCCTTTAGAAGAAGGGGCCTCCGCCACCATGGCAGGCGCTGGTGGCAGCGATGACATGGTGGCCATGAGAGGGGGTTTGGTGGTGATGCCTCCTAGGGAGCAACACGGGGGGTGGGGGTGGGTTTGTGCATTGTTAAGCGGTCAACTAAAATATGTTCAATGCAATGTGAGCACTATGGTAACTATGGCCTATGAGACACACTCATCTAAAATCTGATAGGCAGAAGGTTACTTGAGATGAACACTACAGGAATGGCGCAAGGCGCTGACGGCTGGAAGCCCTTGGTGTAGCCACATTGGACCGTCGGCGTAGGCTACGCCGAGGGCAGCCCTCGGCGAAGGTCCTCTTTGGCAGAGCCACGTGGGTCACAACGTTCGTTAACTTCAATTATTTTCAATGTTTTTTTTAAATTAAATCTCTCACATGAATCATTTTAACTCTAACTGCACTTAATCTTAGGTAAAATTATACTCATGGTCAAACTTCCCAATTTGGTCAACCATCCTCACACTACTCCAACCCTAGCACACTTAACATCTTCGTTCCTTCCGGTTGAGCTTCCATGAAATAAACGAAACATTGCTGATAATACTACCATATCAATCATATTAACCCTTAGACAGTGATATCACAACTCTTTATTAGTTTCAATTTTAAACAATTATTTAAATAAAAGGATTTCTATTTTCGTGCCCTCGGCTCCTTAGTTGTACTCAGTTTTCCCCAGATCCTTAGTTTTTCCTCAGTTTTCCCCCCCTTGTCTATAACCCGCAGAAAGAGCTCGGACGGAAGGAATCCCGTTTAGTTGACGTTGGTCGGTGCTGGCAAGTGGGGCCGCTGTTGGTGCCCCGCAGTGGACACGTCTCCACTTATCCAGATCATCGTGGGACCCACAACTTGTCCACGTTAGCGCGCCGGACCCACAGCTTACCCAGGTGACCGTTGCAAAATGGGAGCCCGAGCTAGCCCCGTGCCCGTGCCCGTGCCATTGCTTCCCCTTTCTTTCTCCGCGCCCCATTGTTCTTCTTCTCCGCCAGCGGCAGCCCTTCTCCGGCACGCGGGTGATGTCTAGTTTCTCTTCGACCTCCCGTTCTTCATGGCCGCAGTATGGACCCGTGCCTTTGACAAGATGCCCTGACTGCCCACGCCAGGAGCCTCTGAAGCGGTCGATCTGTAAGACGGACGAGAACGGCAACCGTGGACGTGAGTTCGTTGCATGCGAGAGCTTGCCATATAGAGAGGGGGATAAGGTTAGATCTCGCTCCAATTTCTCTGTTTTCTCTCGATTTTCTTGTTATTCCCTCGAATTTGGGATTTAGGGTTCACGTTGTTGTTTTCAGATCTTGAAGAAATGCAGGCATTTCGAGTGGATCGATGTGTACGTTCAGAGGCTTCAGTTGCAGGAATCAATTGGCGCTATTGGGGGCGCAATTTGGGAGGGGGGACTTGCTGTAGAGAATGCGGCGGAGAGAGGAGC
The DNA here is from genome assembly GCA_030979885.1 of Lolium multiflorum. Taxonomy (NCBI): domain Eukaryota; kingdom Viridiplantae; phylum Streptophyta; class Magnoliopsida; order Poales; family Poaceae; genus Lolium; species Lolium multiflorum. The sequence continues at coordinate 82,372,859 of CM061750.1, forward strand.
CGTTCCGATTAGGGACCTTCCGATTATGCCTAATGCTCCCAATGCAGAACTGGTGGAAGTGAAGGGAGAACTGAAGAAAATGAACAAGCAGTTAAGGCAGCTGATCGAGTTGAAGAAGCAAGCTAATATGATGGCTGGTTGTTTTTTTGTTGTATAATTACGATCGGATTCTTATCATTGCTCACCAGGCGCTAGAAGTTGTTACAAGGGATACCTTGTTACAAATCCATTATTCAGTTACATGTACTTGTAGTTGTTTTCAAAGTTAGTGTGTGCATTCACCGAAATTACCAACTATATTCCCTAAAAGAAAAGGAAAGCTAAAGATAGTTGATAATTGTTAGAGGGGTGACAAATAATGCAATCCCCGAAATCCGCAAATATGTATGCCTCATGTTTATACCAAAATTATACCACTTTTAGGCCTTTCCAAAATACCAATACCATATCCCAAACTATATTCCCTAAAAGAAAAGGACAGCTAAAGATAGTTGATAATTGTTAGAGGGGTGACAAATGATGCAATCGCCGAAATCCGCAAAAATGTATGCCTCATGTTTATAACAAAATTATACCACTTTTAGGCCGTTTCAAAATACCAATACTATATCCCAAACTATATTCCCTAAAAGAAAAGGAAAGCTAAAGATAGTTGATAATTGTTAGAGGGGTGACAAATAATGCAATCCCCGAAATCCGCAAATATGTATGCCTCATGTTTATACCAAAATTATACCACTTTTAGGCCTTTCCAAAATACCAATACCATATCCCAAACTATATTCCCTAAAAGAAAAGGAAAGCTAAAGATAGTTGATAATTGTTAGAGGGGTGACAAATAATGCAATCGCCGAAATCAGCAAAAATGTATGCCTCATGTTTATAACAAAATTATACCACTTTTAGGCCGTTTCAAAATACCAATACTATATCCCAAACTATATTCCTCATGTTTATTCTCCACCGACAGAGAGAGAGAGAGAGATGGGTGGCCACGAAGAGAGAGAGAGAGAGAGAGAGAGAGAGAGAGAGAGAGAGAGTGCCACGAAGAGACGGATAGGGGTATACTGCCCGTTAGATCAGTGGATCAACGGTTCGTGGAGTCGATCCGTGTGACAACGGCTCAACCAATCAGGATAAGTTTGGGCTTCTCAGAGCATTTGTGACAGTACTTGAGGGCAAAACTGAGTAGTACTAAGAATCCAAGGGCACATAAATAGTAAATAGACTAAGGGATTCAAACAAAAGAATTACAAAATGAAAATGTGTGTTTTGTACAATATAATTCATATTGGGCTACATCAAATTATTTGCAATTCAAATATACATCAGTGTGACAATTATGGCATCATTTAGACAAACTATGTTTTGGGAAAGATGTTTTGCAAAGGGGTTTGGGTGGAAAACCATGCATCTTCATAGCTACACTAGTGATTCTGAGAAGTGGCAATTTGTGGTAAAACTTGATTTATATATGTTTGTTAAGGTTTTCTAGGTGGCAGGTTGCGTAGGAAGACTCCATGAGTAGTTGCCACTATGTTTTTATTTTTTTGGATTTTTTTGCGCATGAAATGACTCAATTAGATATGTTAATCTCATTTGTTGACTCTCTGTTGACCAGCTACTTGAGGGTAAAACTGAGTATATTGCACTTGCCGGTCTAAGTCCTCGAGGGGAAAACTGAGTACAGATAAAATTTCTGTATAAGGCCTGAGGTTATAACTGAGTACACCAAACGTCCCAGGGTTAGACTCGTGTAGCGGTGCACGCTGCAGCCGTGCATAGCGGACGCGTGTTGCGGTACACGCCACCTTCGTCTTTATAGAGCCCCTCTTTCTCTCCCTCGACGCACGTTCTCACTGGCTCACTGCAACCGCCTCTCCTGTCCCATCATCTTCTCCACAACCGAAGAAAAAACCCCGAAGAAAACCGCCGGCGATGGAGAAGAATGAGATGCCCATTGTCGGCGCATCGGCCGCCGCCCCCGTCCAGGCCCCTGTCGCTGCTTCCAACGTAGCAGCCGGCGCATCGGCCGCCGCCCCCGTCCAGGCCCCTGTCGCTGCTTCCAACGTAGCAGCCGGCGCATCGGCCGCCCCCGTCCAGGCCCCTGTCGCTGCTTCCAACGTAGCAGCCGGCGCATCGGCCGCCGCCCCCGTCCAGGCCCCCTTCGATTGGGACCCGTACGAACCAGTGCAGTACGACGCGCCGGAGAACCCCTACGACACCACCATCGTCGACTACGCGCCGGAGGTAACCTTGTTCTTATCTCATTTCAATCAGTTTGTGTTAGATCTAGCGTTATTACGGTTCGTCTGTTCCTAGTTCAATCCTTTTGTGTTAGATCTTGCGTTATTACTGTTCGTTTTTCTAGTTCAATCCTTTTGTGTTAGATCTTGCGTTATTACTGTTCGTCTGTTCCTAGTTCAATCCTTTTGTGTTAGATCTTGCGTTATTACTGTTCGTCTGTTCCTAGTTCGATCCTTTTGTGTTAGATCTTGCGTTATTAGTGTTTGTGCCGATGATGATGAATATTTGGGCATCCCTAAATTGATTCAGGGTTTGGTCAGTAAACAATTGGTGTGTACAAATTTGTTGTGCATGATCTTTGGTTTACTTACTCAAATCCTGGATATAAGTGTGTCCAATGTAACTGAGGCTACCTCTTTTTTTCGAGCCCATATTATCATGCATGATTTTTTGTTCACTCTCTGTTCAATCATCGTTGCAATTGACTCCGTGTTTTTTGCACGATCTTTGGTGCTACGTGACAGGTGGAGAGCAGCGACGTCGACAGCGACGACGAGTCCTTCCACACCAAGACTCGTCACGTCCTCAGGAGGCTGCAGTCCGGCCAATACGATGGCCCCTTTGCTCGAGGCATTTACAAGTGCCCCTTCTGCAACAGGAGGCTCCGCGACACCGACTTCAACACCCTGCTGAACCATGCTGAATCCATTGGCAGATATGGCGCTAGAGTTGGAAGGACCGTGAACGTGCATGCGTACATGGCCAAACACAAAGCACTTGGGATTCACCTGCGCAACCTCCAAGCGAGTCACACGCGCCACCTGGAGGCGTTGAACGTGCCTACTGCACTCTCTGTATGTGACTGCTCTATCTGTAGAGCAGCTTAAATTCATGTAAAATGTAGCTTATGTTGGATCTATCTGTCCTGAATATATCTATGCTATGTTGGTTGCTGTATGCAGCTTATCCTATATTTTCTCTCTGGATTTGTGCCCTAGATTTCCTACCTGATTGGGTAAAAACGAAGGCATAAAGAAATGAATGGCGTTAAAAAACAGTAGGAGAAGCTTCTCTAGATTTGCTATCAATTTGGGCTATCAAATATGAATGAGATCGAGCGATAGAGAGGAAAAAGGTACATTGAAAACTGCTAATCTGGGCGAAAGAGACAGAAACCACTCGTGCCCCCGTCCCGGACCCACACGGCTCCACACGCTACGGCCCTACACGCTACGGCCCCACAAACACGGCCTCGTCCTGTCCCACGCGGTCCCTTCCTACCAGCCCCACACGACGCGGTCCCACACGACGCGACCCCACAAAAGACACGACCCCACTCGTCAGCACGGAACGGTCAACTTAACGGATTCCTTCCGTCCGAGCTCCTTCTGCGGTTCAGACAAACGTTTGGGTAAAACTGAGGAAAAACTAAGGACCTGGGGAAAACTGAGTACAACTAACGAAGCAGGGGCACGAAAATAGAAATCCCTTAAATAAACATCAATGGTTATTAATAATAATTTTTATGTAGAGGATGCAATTGTTAATTTATTTTTAAAAAAAATATATGTATAATCCTGAATTGCTGGCAAAAACTAAAATCTTCCTGCTTTTATATTTCTATTTGAAATTTGAAGAATCTAAAAGAATGCTAACCGGGTAAACGCATGTGAATTCAGATGTAACTTTTTCCGCAGTTATTTTGATATATTATACATTTTTCCCGACGTCGTATGCAACTAGAAAAGCCGTTTTACCAATACATGACGCAATTTTGTAAAAAAGGTCAAAATTGATTTTTGTTAAATTCTCTTGCAACTAGATGACATAACACATTGACATCTCGAAGAATTTTATTTTTTGATTTTTTTTATCATTTTCTGCCATTCAGTTGAAACTTAAAAAGGCGATCCAAGGGGTGTGTGGAGGAAAAAAATTCAAAGCTACGCCAAGGATCGGCGTTCATAAAAAAAAGAAAAATCTATGTCGAGGGTAGCCGTCGGCGTAGCTGTGACACTATGAAAGCTCCGCCACGGCCTGGCTTTGGAGAGGCGCATGTCCAGGCCTACACCAACGGCCCGGAGTACGCCGAGCACTACGGGAAAATATGTCTTTGTCGTGCAACTATTTGCACGGCAAAGGGCCCTATATGCACGGCGAAGGCTTTGCCGTGCGGGGACACACGGCAATGCCATTGACGGCAAAGGCTTCTTTGCCGTGTGACTCGCCAACGTTGCACGGCAAAGGCTTTGTTGTGCGACGCCGCACGGCAAAGGTCGCTTCTTTGCCGTGTGCCAAACATGTTTTATGTAAAAAAAATGACCAAACTGGATGGTCCGGGAATCGAACCTAGGACCAAAAAGTAGGGAAAGCATGTCACCTTGCCAATGGGCTACGTGTTCATTTGTTGATAACTATACCACGCCACACCTTTTGAGATGAGAAAAAATCCAGTTTTTACATCTTTGTCGTGCGCTTACACTAGGCAAAGCCTTCTTTGCCGTGCGTTTGTTAAAAACACTAGGCAAAGGCTGCTTTGCCGTGCGCCAACGTTGCACGGCAATGCCTAACGCCTTTGCCGTGCACCGAATCTTTGTCGTGCGGTGTGTTGGGCCATTGCCGTGCATATTTCTTTGCCGTGCGGCCTCTTCCGTCGTTGCTGTGAATCATATCTTTGCCATGCGCTCGTGTCTATCTTTCCCGTGGCCAAGATCTTTACCGTGCGTTTTTACCTGGGTGCACGGCAAAGAAATCTTTGCCGTGCGGGGACACACGGCAAAGAAAGGCTGCACGGCAACGCCTATTTTTCCCGTAGTGGAGGGTAGCCGTCAGCGCAGCGTTGCCTACGACGAGGGCGTCGCTACGCCGACGGCTCTTTAGCGGGCTGGCCTAGACAGGCTATACGCCAACGGCCCCGACTTTTGGCCGTCGGCGTATCAACAAGCCGTCGGTACCTTGCGCCACTCCTGTAGTGGAATTTGCAAGCAAGTACGATTGATATCTAGGCAAGCAAACAGCTGGACATTTTGAAATTCTGGACCGTTTTATCAATGAATCTGGGGTTGTTTGAGCTCCTTGGTTCGCAAAGAAAACTTCAAATACAGGAGAGAAAAAAAAAACTTGGGGTTACAAAATCAGCAAATGAAAGAGAAAAAGGCTCATAGCCTTTCATGAAAATACTAGAGGCTAAACTTCACCACCTTCGTACTTTCACTACCACAGCAGCCAATAATATGTCAAAATATCATCACAACAAACTGCAGCAATTAGAAAATTGCAATCCCTACAAGGCCACCACTTCTTCGCTGCATCCCAATCAAACATTTCAACAAGTCATGGTCTATCAAACCTGCTAAATAAAGTACACCGCCTTGTACTGAACAAGGGTACGTCAACCTCAAGCGATAGACGGGACGAGAGAAACAGAAAACGCATCTCCCTCCCGTGGCGCTCCCTGGCGCCGCCGGGGGGCGATCTCCCTCCTTCCGCCGCCCCTCTCTCCGTTTTCTCCTCGTCGCTGCCGTCGGCGCTGGCCACGGTGGCGGCGGGCCCTGGCACCAAAGTGCCCGGGGTGTTGTTGGAGGCGGCAACCTCTGGCTTCGGCGTGCTCCGCGTCTAGGGCGGCGTCCCTTGGATGTGCGGCGGCGGCTCCTCCTCCACGGCCTCCGGCGATGGATGGTGGTGGCGGCGGCTGTTGGATCTTGGGCCCGCCAAGATCCATCGCCGGCTTCTGCTGGCGGCGCGAGGAAGGGGGCGGCGATGTGCGGGGCGAGGATGGTGTGGTTGCGGCTTCCGCCGTCCACCAAATTCTCCTTTGTCATTGTTGGTCAGTGGATGACGGCGTGGGGGCATGTTCGTCTGCTTCGGGTTTGAAGGTGGTGGTCCTAGGGCTCTTCTTCTACGAAGATGATCCTTTTCATCTAGCCGGAGTGTTGAGTTCCGGAAGGCTCCGCCGGCGAATGGTACAACGCATCCTTTGCCTGTAGTTTGCTGGATCGGGTGGTATTCGGTCGCGCGCACCCATGCTTTTATTCCTGACCGTTTGGTTTTGGAGGGAGCAGCGTGAAGCTCTTTTTCTGTGTTGGCATCAAGTGACTATGGATCCATGATGAAAGTCAGAAGAAGAGAATATCATGAAGGACGGATGGGAGGACAAGCTAAGGGAGGTTCAAGTCTCCGCGTTGTTGAGTGACTTGCTTGGTGTTTCGGGCTTCACAACAGCGGTATAAAAGTTTGGGCAACATCACATGTGAAGTTCAGAGTCCTACCTTTCATGGTGAAAACCCAAGGTCTAACCTTAACTGGTTGTGCCTGGCAATGACTTTGTTGGAGGCATTGTTTTGAGAGCGGGTACTATCTTCAAGGTGAAAACCTAAGATCTTTGATCGGACGACGATGGTGTTAGAGTATTGTTCCCTTCTTGGAGGCGTTGCTTTTGGAGAGTCTGTATTTCAGGTGTTGTCTTGGTGGTGGCTGTATTGCTGTTGTTAGGCCTGAGATACTGTAGCGGGACTTTTGTTTCTTAGTTTTCTTTTCTATTTTTTTGGCTGTGTGCATCCGTAGTGCCATTAGGGTGGTGCGTTGTTGCAGAAGCTGAATGTAATTGGTATCTTTTGATATTAATATATTCCCTTTATTTAAAAAAATTAACTCGAGAAGGTACGCAATGCTCGCAACAATTTTATACACAGACAACAAGACAAGCACTAGGCTAATAAAGGGCAACTAGTTGGAACTGAAATAACTGTTCACTAAGTAGCACAGTGTTTCATGTTTTCCACATATGCTGAACCGTCAATAATTCTCCGCGAAGGATATGACGACCAATAAAAAAAATCCAACGTACAACACATCCTTGTGGGAACTGAACTACACATAAATCCATAATAACATTAGATAGCATTCAGGGTCAGGATCTTTCTGGACTGATGATTGCAATTTGCAAATAACATGATGACTGAAACTTCATGTTCATGCCTTTGATTTATATTTCCCAAGTATAAACTGGGAATGACCTGAGACTTGAGGAATTCCTTAATAACACCATGGGAGATCTTGTACAGTTTTTCCTCTTCTAAAATGAAATGGCAGAGCTCCTGCCTTTGATCGTCAAAAAAAGGAAGCTTTTTTTCTGTCTTATACCTCATATTCTTTTTCCAACTTATATATACCATAGGAATCGATCGGGCTGCAGCTGGACTGCTCAGGCGTGGACCACGACGTAGTACAAACACCGATCGAATCGATTGTTTTTGGTTTTTTCAGCCCGGGCGCAGATTGTACACTATCTTCAACGGGGCGACGCAAAGGTACACTGAGCGATCGTTTGCGTCCGTTCGGCCGAAAATTCGTCCGATACCATTTTCAGCGGGCCGACGGATCGTGACCTGGCCGTCCGCGGCGACGCAAACCCAGCGTATATTTGCGCCTGGAATGCGTCGCGGCGAACGCTGCACGGACGCACCAAGTGATCGCTCGCATCTCCACTGAGCCCGCCTGGCGGCGAGCCTTTATCGAGGGCATCGCTTTCGCGGTCATCGCTTCCGCGGACAGCGCTTCAACGTCTGCGTCGCAGCCTTCACCATCAATGTCGCAGCTGCCTCTTCTGCGCGCGCACTGGCGGGCGGCGGCTGGGCTTCGGCGCGCCTTAAAAGTCCACCGGCATCGTTTCTCCATCACCCACACCTCCACTCCCATTACCACCATGGGGAAGAAGAAGAACGACTTCGAGGCGTTCGGCAGCAGCACCAAGAAGGAGGAGCGGGCGAACAGGGTGCCGCTGCCCGTCAGCGTGGGGAGGCTGATGCACCGGAACTGTACGCCGTGCGACGCCTGGGGGGACGTGCACATGCATGGCGGCTGGTGGCTCAGCTACCGCCGGGTGCCCGTCCCTCCCGTGCCTGCGCGTGAGCCACATAGGAGCGCCAAGATCCGGCGAAGGAGGCGGTACCTGCCGCCGGACCTCCGCGCCGATCCCGCCTACGCCATCGAGTCCGATAGCTGGCGCACGTATCTCGTGTCCGAGAGGGATCGGAGGAGGAGGGCGGGCTTCATGGGCGACAGGGACTTTCCCTTCGACCGTCCACCGGCGCCTCATCGTCAAAGACAGCAGGCACCGACGCATGCGCAGCAGGCGCCGACGCCTGCGCAGTACGACGATGACGACTACATCGAGGCGCTGGCGTACCACAACGAGGAGGTCAAGGACGACAGCGACGACTACGTCGCGGTCGTCTTCCAGGAATGGCAGCTGGCCATGGCGGAGGGCCGCAAATTTGAGTACCCGGACAACATGACGGACGACGAGATCGCGAGGCTCGGCGTCCTCGTCTTCGAGAACGACCGACCTGTGCAGCCGCCGCTGCCCCGGTACGCCACCGGCATCATGCCGCCGGGCCTGTCGGAGGATGAAGCCCTACGACTGGCGCTACAGGACTCGGCCACGCCACAACCGCCGCCTCCACCTCCGCCGTACAACCCGTGGGGGCCCCACCTCAGCCCCGGGCTCCTCTGCCACAGCCCTGGGCGCCTCCACCTCCGCCACAGCCACAGGACTGGGCTCCTCCACCTCCAGCACCGCCGGCGCGCCCGGCGTACGTTCCGCCGGTTCCCAACTGGCCATGGGTGGTACCGGAGCTCGTCGTGCTCGACAGCGACGAGGAGAAGCAGTAGGGGCAGGCTTTGGGGTTTTTATTCCATGTGTTCAACTATGTAAATTATGTTTTCATGTTATAAAAAAAGGAAATTTGAGAAAAAATGCGTCGTTCCGCTGGAGCCACCCGACGCAAACGGGTACACGTCGATTTCGACCATTTTGACCGACGCAAACAAACGTGCGAGGACATTTTCGGACGCTGAAATGTGATCGCCCGTTGGAGATGCCCTAACAATCCGGAGTATGAGACCGAGTAGACCGGGTATTCGATTTCGCGATTCTCTTTTCCTTTTTTTTGGCCGGACGAAGGTTTCACGATCGATCGCGCCTCGTCCCAGCTCTCTAGATTTAGATCCACGGATAGTACTACTCAAATAGATTTAGAAATTATTATGCTTCTGGTATCTAAACTTTGCCCGCAGCGGAGTCCTGTTGCTTTAGGCCGTGTAGTAAAGTATTTCCATACAAAACCCTCGCCGTCCCTAACATAAAAAAGAGAGACACGGCCGTGATACCGGCGCCACCTTGACCGATCCTCTACCATGCCGACCTCCTCGAGCGTCTCCGCCGCCACCAGCGGTTCCGCCTCCTCCATCATCGTCAGCAGTCAGCACCGTGAGCGGGCACCACACGCCAAGGTTTTTTTTTCTCGGGCCACTTTTTTCACCGGGGGGCACCGGAATTACTGGTTACCGCGAAATCTCGAATATCTCGGTTATTTACCGACCGGGTTAATTCAGAAGAATTTTGAATTCAAATTTTTTTGAGCCAAAACAAATAAAACTTTCATCCAATTTGTACAATACTGTTTGCTTGGACGAGTGGTCGTAGCTTCAAGCCCTAAACCAACAGGTCGAAGACTCGAGCCCCCCTAGTTGCAATACAGGCTTTTTCAAATATAAAGAATTATGCAACCTGAAGAATTTGAACCTGAGATCTCGGAACCAGCCACGGCGCACATTACCACCAGGCCACAGAGTTATATATACTTATGATGCCTTTCGCCGTTTATTTGGCCTTCGTTGGAAATTACATTTAGGGTAGATGGAATCTTGTAGGCTGACACGAGACATCGGTGCTCAAACAAGCGAAGAGAGAGATTTAACCAGGTTCGGGGCCATCGATGAGGTAAAACCCTTACGTCCTGCCTGTCTGATCTTGATTGCTGATTATATCGGGTTACAATGGGGTGCCGAAGGTTTCAACTATGATATCAATATTTTTCGGAGGGGGCCGAGAAATCCGGTTTCCGACGAGATTTCGGAAATCCCAGCCGAGAAAAAAACCCACACGCTCAAGATCGTCGGCTACTCGTCCGCCAAGGACCTCTATACTGGCCAGTGGATCGAGTCTTGCCCGTTCCGGGTGGGAGGCCGCACATGGCATGTGCGCTACTGTCCCAACGGAGGCAACTCCGAGTACGTTGATTACATATCCTTCTACCTCAACCTCGATGATACCCTTGCGGAAGCCGAGACCGTGAAAGCAAAACTTCACTTCAGCCTACTCGACCAACATGGTAAGCCAGCGCCGTCCAATGCCTTGCCCTACTCCACCGACTTTTCCGTTGGTGATTCATGTTGGGGGTTTGACGACTTGTTCAAAAGGTTTGAGCTGGAGAAATCAGAGCTTCTAAAAAATGATTCCTTCACTGTCAAGGTTGACGTAACAATCATGAGTGAGTTCCGCGTGCAGGAGACACCGCCACCAATCACGGTGCCACCGTCAGACATGCACCAGCACTTCGGGGACCTCCTGTCAAGCAAAGCAGGCGTCGATGTCGAATTCCGTGTCAGTGGGGAGATATTCTCGGCCCATCGGTCGGTGCTCTCGGCGCGGTCTCCAGTTTTCAGAGCGCGGTTCTTTGGCCTGATGAAGGAGGGAACCACAACAGAGGCCATAGACATAGATGACATGGAGCCACACGTGTTCAGCGCCCTGCTTACTTTCATGTACACCGATGTGTTGCCAGATGCGGATCAACAAGAAGAGTATGCCATGGCTCAGCATCTGCTTGTTGCGGTAGACATGTACGGCTTGGACAGGCTGAAGCAGATTTGCCAAGATAAGTTGACAAGTAGTATTGACATAAGTTCCGCGGCAACCATATTGGCATTGGCGGATCAGTACAACTGTCGTGAGCTTAAGGAGGCATGCTTGGTGTTAGAGATATATTTGGTATAGGTATATTAGGTAGTCTAGGATTTGTAATCTCTACCTACCATATCTCTAGGAGAGCTATCTTAGCCTCCAAGTCTGTACCACTATATATACTCGCCCATGAGGCGCAATACAACATCCATCATATTCCGCCAATCTCTCTCCCTCTCTATCGTTCAACATGGTATCAGAGCGGCACGCTCCTTGACCTAGCCGCCGCCCAAGCTTCCGCGCCGCCCCCGGGGAGGTCGATCTCCATGATCTACTCCGGGGGCCGCGCAACCCGTATGAGGGTTCGTCCGCCGATCCGTTGATCCGCTGCCCTCGAGTCTTTTTTTTTCCAATCCATAGATTGGTTTTCTTTTTGCTCCGCCGGTCGCTCGACCGGTGATGGGGATATGCCCATAGGGGGGGGGGTCGCCAGTCCCACTCGCCATGAAGACGGAGGCCCAGGCGGGTCGCCAGTCGCCTGAGCGACTGGGCCCTAAGGTGACTGGGCTGTGATCTCAAGAAGGAAATCTGTGCGTCTGGATAAGAAGTTTACTTGCAAGAGGGTTAGCGAATCCCGGATTAGTAGCAACTGATACGATTCGGAGTTATCTCCATGTAACCCTAGATCGGGGGTGCCTATATAAACCCCCGAGCTTAAACCCTAGAGGACACGTTATCTGAGACTCGATCTCCCCTTGTAAGCTCCTGGCATAGCCGCCGGCTGAGCCCCCCATTGTAATTCTCCACTGAGTAATAAAGATCTAGCAGGACGTAGGCCTTTTACTCTCCGGAGGGGCTGAACCTGGGTAAAACCCTTGCGTCTCTTGCACCTCGACCCGTAGATGGCGATGTTCCCTTCCCCTCGCATCAACGAAGTGCTACCCCCTGTAGCATCTGCCGTGGTCACATCCACGACAGTGGCGCCCACCGTGGGGCATGGGACATCAAGCCTCCGAGCTACGGCGAGGCCCTACTCGCCAGTGCGGCGGCCGGTTGCCTCCGGCAGGATGATCGCCACCGGCAATTTCTTCCACATCCAGCCAAGCACCTACCGGCCCGCCTCGTCGCCTCTCAAGCACGCCTGGATGGTGCCGATCGGCTCCATCAACCTCTTCGTTGGGCTCGCCGGCGTCAGCGACCCCGCTGAGCCTCGTCCCGGTCGGCCGCATGACCCCTTCGCGCCGGGACAGCTCCTCACTGCTACTCGCCCGGTCACCGGCGAGGTATACGCAGAGGCTGAAACAGCCCTGGAAGACGACGCTGATGGCGTGTAACTCACACGTTCGTTGGGAACCCCAAGAGGAAGGTATGATGCGCACAGTAGCAAGTTTTCCCCAGAAAGAAACCAAGGTTTAATCGAACCAGTAGGAGCCAAGAAGCACGTTGAAGGTTGATGGTCGCGAAATGTGATGCGGCGCAACACCAGGGATTCCGGCGCCAACGCGGAACCTGCACAACACAACCCAAGTACTTTGTCCCGACGAAACAGTGAGGTTGTCAATCTCACCGGCTTGCTGTAACAAAGGATTAAGCATATCGAGTGGAAGATGTTTGTTTGCAAGAAAATAATAAACACAATTGCAGTAGATTGTATGCTATGTAAAGAATAGGACCGGGGTCCACAGTTCACTAGAGGTGTCTCTCCCATAAGATAAAGCATGTTGGGTGAACAAATTACAGTCGGGCAATTGACAAATAGAGAAAGGCATAACAATGCATATACATGATATGATAAATATAGTGAGATTTAATTGGGCATTACGACAAAGTACATAGACCGCCATCCAACTGCATCTATGCCTAAAAAGTCCACCTTCAGGTTATCATCCGAACCCCATTCGGTATTAAGTTGCTAAGCAACAGACAATTGCATTAAGTATGGTGCGTAATGTAATCAACAACTACATCCTTAGACATAGAATCAATGTTTTATCCCTAGTGGCAACAGCACATCCACAACCTTAGAACTTTCTGTCACTGTCCCAGATTTAATGGAGGCATGAACCCACTATCGAGCATAAATACTCCCTCTTGGAGTTAAGAGCAAAAACTTGGCCAGAGCCTCTACTAATAACGGAGAGCATGCAAGATCATAAACAACACATAAACAATAGATTGATAATCACCATAATCATAGTACTCTCTATCCATCGGATCCCGACAAACACAACATATAGTATTACAGATAGATGATCTTGATCATGTTAGGCAGCTCACAAGATCCAACAATGAAGCACAACGAGGAGAAGACGACCATCTAGCTACCGCTATGGACCCATGGTCCAGGGTGAACTACTCACTCATCACTCCGAGGCGATCATGGCGATGTAGAGTCCTCCGGAGATGAATCCCCTCTCCGGCAGGGTGCCGGAGGCGATCTCCTCAATCCCCCGAGATGGGATTCGCGGCGGCGGCGTCTCCGGAAGGTTTTCCGTATCGTGGCTCTCGGTACCGGGGGTTTCGCGACGGAGGCTTTAAGCAGGCGGAAGGTCAACGCGGGGGCCACACGAGGGCCCAGGGGGCAGGTCGGCGCGGCCAGGGCTTGGGCCGCGCCGCCTGCCCTCCTGCCCCACTTCGTTATCTCTTCGGTCTTCGGAAGCTTCGTGCAAAAATAGGACCCTGGGCGAAAGTTTCGTCCAATTCCGAGAATATTTCCTTACTAGGATTTCTGAAACCAAAAACAGCAGAAAAGGCTCTTCGGCATCTTGTTAATAGGTTAGTTCCGAAAATGCATAAATATGACATATAATGTGCATAAAACATGTAGGTATCATCAATAAAGTAGCATGGAACATAAGAAATTATCGATACGTTGGAGACGTATCAGCATCCCCAAGCTTAGTTCTGCTCGTCCCGAGCAGGTAAAACGATAACAAAGATAATTTCTGAAGTGACATGCCATCATAATCTTGATCATACTATTTGTAAACATATGTAATGAATGCAGCGATCAAAACAAAGGTAATGACATGAGTAAACAAGTGAATCATATAGCAAAGACTTTTCATGAATAGTACTTCAAGACAAGCATCAATAAGTCTTGCATAAGAGTTAACTCATAAAGCAATAAATCAAAGTAAAGGTGTCGAAGCAACACAAAGTAAGATTAAGTTTCAGCGGTTGCTTTCAACTTATAACATGTATATCTCATGGATATTGTCAACATAAAGTAATATAACAAGTGCAATATGCAAGTATGTAGGAATCAATGCACAGTTCACACAAGGGTTTGCTTCTTAAGGTGGAGGGAGATAGGTAAACTGACTCAACAATAAAAGTAAAATAATGGTCCTTCAAAGAGGAAAGCATCGATTGATGTATTTGTGCTAGAGCTTTTATTTTGAAAACATGAAACAATTTTGTCAACGGTAGTAATAAAGCATATGAGTTATGTAAATTATATCTTACAAGTTGCAAGCCTCATGCATAGTATACTAATAGTGTCCGCACCTCGTCCTACTTAGCTTGGACTACCGGATCTTTGCATGCCATGTTTCAACCAAGTGTCACAAAGGGGTACCTCCATGCCGCCTGTACAAAGGTCTAAGGAGAAAGCTCGCATTTTGGATTTCTCGCTTTTGATTATTCTCAACTTAGACATCCATACCGGGACAACATGGACAACAGATAATGGACTCCTCTTAAATGCATAAGCATGTAGCAATGATTATTATTCTCATATGAGACTGAGGATATATGTCCAAAACTGAAACTTCAACCATGATTCATGGCTTTAGTTAGCGGCCCAATGTTCTTCTCTAACAATTTTGCATGCTCCAACCACTAAGGTGATAGATCCTTCAGACAAGACGGACATGCATAGCAACTCACATGATATTCAACAATAGTTGATGGCGTTCCAGAAGCATGGTTATCGCACAACAAGCAACTTAATAAAAGATAAAGTGCATAAGTACATATCCAATACTACGATAGTTTTTAAGGCTATTTTGTCCCATGAGCTATATATTGCAAAGGCGAATGATGGAATTTTAAAGGTAGCACTCAAGCAATTTACTTTGGAATGGCGGAGAAATACCATGTAGTAGGTAGGTATGGTGGACACAAATGGCATAGTAGTTGGCTCAAGGATTTTGGATGCATGAGAAGTATTCCCTCTCGATACAAGGTTTAGGCTAGCAAGGTTATTTGAAGCAAACTCAAGGATGAACAAGTGCAGCAAAACTCACATAAAAGACATATTGTAAACATTATAAGACTCTACACCGTCTTCCTTGTTGTTCAAAACTCAATACTATATATTATCTAGACCTTAGAGAGACCAAATATGCAAATCAAATTTTAGCAAGCTCTATGTATTTCTTCATTAATGGGTGCAAAGCATATGATGCAAGAGCTTAAACATGAGCACAACAATTGCCAAGTATCACATTATCCAAGACATTTTAGAATTACTACATGTAGCATTTTCCAATTCCAACCATATAACAATTTAACGAAGAAGAAACTTCGCCTTGAACATTATGAGTAAAGCCTAAGGACACATGTGTCCATATGCAACAGCGGAGCGTGTCTCTCTCCCACAAAGTGAATGCTAGGATCCATCTTATTCAAACAAAAACAAAAACAAAAACAAACCGACGCTCCAAGTAAAGAACACAAGATGTGATTGAATAAAAATATAGTTTCAGGGGAGGAACCTGATGATGTTGTCGATGAAGAAGGGGATGCCTTGGGCATCCCCAAGCTTAGACGCTTGAGTCTTCTTAAAATATGCAGGGGTGAACCACGGGGTCATCCCCAAGCTTAGAGCTTTCACTCCTCTTGATCATAGTATATCATACTCCTCTCTTGACCCTTGAAAACTTCCTTCACACCAAACTTCAAGCAAACTCATTAGAGGGTTAGTGCACAATTAATAATTCATATGTTCAGAGGTGGCACAATCATTCTTTACACTTCTGGACATTGCATAATGCTACTGACATTAATGGATCAAAGAAATAAATCCAACATAGCAAAAGAGGCAATGCGAAATAAAAGGCAGAATCTGTCAAAAACAGAACAGTCCGTAAAGACGAATTTAAAGTGGCACCAGACTTGCTCAAATGGAAAAACTCAAAACTAATGAAAGTTGCGTACATATCTGAGGATCACGCTCGTAAATGTCAGATTTTTCGAATTTTCTGAGAACTGTGCCCAGATTCGTGACAGACAGCAATGCTGTTTCTGCGCAGCGATCCCAAATATAACATCAACTTTGACATAGAAACTTTACTTGGCACAAAAACATGATAAGGAGAGGTTGCTACAGTAGTAAACAACTTCCAAGACTCAACAAAACAAAAAATTGCTGTAGGTAAAAACATGGGTTGTCTCCCATAAGCGCTTTTCTTTAACGCCTTTCAGCTAGGCGCAGAAAGTGCAAATCAAGTATTATCAAGAGACGGTGTGTCAACCTTACCTTGGGCTTTATCCTTACCTTTCTTATTGTTTTTCTTTCCCTTTGGTTTAGGAAATATATGATTTCCACCCGGTATAGAGGTGAATTTCAGAGTGCCTTCTCCCACATCAATGACTGCTCCCAATAGTTTCAGCAAGGATCTTCCGAGTATGATTTTTCCTGTTTCAATAACAAGATAATCAATGGATATTGTTCTTCCAAGAATGGTTGTATGCACACCTGCAGCTATTCCCTTAGGAATTATAGTAGAGTTATCAATGAGAGTTATTTCTTCTCCTCCTTCATCGACTCCCCAAAGTTTCAAAGATTTATAAATGCTTTCAGGCATAAGGCAAAATTCATACATAATATCACAGTAGGCATGAAGAGTTCGATCACCGATAACAATTTTAACAGCAGGGTCCCATAATGAAGGTTTAGGATTCTCTAAGACTTGTTCAAGACGATTACGAACACAGTGATAATTGTCATTCAAGCGAGATGTACTTATCTCGAGATTGTTCAATCTATTATAAATGCTAATAAGGGCTGAATCAAAGTTATTAGCTGAATCATGTGATGCAACCAATTTCTTTATGGCATTAAAAGCTTGATCCCCATTACAATGAAGGAAATCTCCTCCTACTAAAGTGTCTAAAGCATATCTATAGCGAACCATAAGACCAAAATAAAAATTACTAAGGAGCAAACTTAGAGTCATTTGAGGTTCAGTTTTACGATAAGAAGTAAAAATTCTAGACCAAGCATCCTTAAAACTCTCCTCATCCCCTTGTTTAAAAGTAAAAACTAATTCCTCAGGTGAAGAAGTAACAGGTTCAGAGCTAGACATGGTAACAAAAGTAACTAATTTTTTTGTATTTTTAATATA
Source organism: Lolium multiflorum (assembly GCA_030979885.1). Lineage (NCBI taxonomy): Eukaryota > Viridiplantae > Streptophyta > Magnoliopsida > Poales > Poaceae > Lolium > Lolium multiflorum. Next base: position 82,390,205 of record CM061750.1, read on the forward strand.
GAGTGCAAGACAATAAATAAAGCAAACTAGATAAAGTAAATGCAAGTAACTAATTTTTTTGTGTTTTCGATATGGAGAGCAAGACAGTAAATAAAGTAAAACTAGCAACTAATTTTTTTGTGTTTTGTTTAGGTGCAGCAAACAAAGTAGTAAATAAAATAAAGCAAGACAAAAACAAAGTAAAGAGATTGAGAAGTGGAGACTCCCCTTGCAGCGTGTCTTGATCTCCCCGCAACGGCGCCAGAAAAAGAGCTTGATGGCGTGTAACTCACACGTTCGTTGGGAACCCCAAGAGGAAGGTATGATGCGCACAGTAGCAAGTTTTCCCTCAGAAAGAAACCAAGGTTTAATCGAACCAGTAGGAGCCAAGAAGCACGTTGAAGGTTGATGGTCGCGAAATGTGATGCGGCGCAACACCAGGGATTCCGGCGCCAACGCTGCACAACACAACCCAAGTACTTTGTCCCAACGAAACAGTGGAGGTTGTCAATCTCACCGGCTTGCTGTAACAAAGGATTAAGCGTATCGAGTGGAAGATGTTTGTTTGCAAGAAAATAGTAAACACAATTGCAGTAGATTGTATGCTATGTAAAGAATAGGACCGGGGTCCACAGTTCACTAGAGGTGTCTCTCCCATAAGATAAAGCATGTTGGGTGAACAAATTACAGTCGGGCAATTGACAAATAGAGAAAGGCATAACAATGCATATACATGATATGATAAATATAGTGAGATTTAATTGGGCATTACGACAAAGTACATAGACCGCCATCGAACTGCATCTATGCCTAAAAAGTCCACCTTCAGGTTATCATCCGAACCCCATTCAGTATTAAGTTGCTAAGCAACAGACAATTGCATTAAGTATGGTGCGTAATGTAATCAACAACTACATCCTTAGACATAGAATCAATGTTTTATCCCTAGTGGCAACAGCACATCCACAACCTTAGAACTTTCTGTCACTGTCCCAGATTTAATGGAGGCATGAACCCACTATCGAGCATAAATACTCCCTCTTGGAGTTAAGAGCAAAAACTTGGCCAGAGCCTCTACTAATAACGGAGAGCATGCAAGATCATAAACAACACATAAACAATAGATTGATAATCACCATAATCATAGTACTCTCTATCCATCGGATCCCGACAAACACAACATATAGTATTACGGATAGATGATCTTGATCATGTTAGGCAGCTCACAAGATCCAACAATGAAGCACAACGAGGAGAAGACGACCATCTAGCTACTGCTATGGACCCATGGTCCAGGGTGTGACTACTCACTCATCACTCCGGAGGCGATCATGGCGATGTAGAGTCCTCCGGGAGATGAATCCCCTCTCCGGCAGGGTGCCGGAGGCGATCTCCTCAATCCCCCGAGATGGGATTCGCGGCGGCGGCGTCTCTGGAAGGTTTTCCGTATCGTGGCTCTCGGTACTGGGGGTTTCGCGACGGAGGCTTTAAGTAGGCGGAAGGTCAACGCGGGGGCCACACGAGGGGCCCAGGGGGCAGGTCGGCGCGCAGGGCTTGGGCCGCGCCGCCCAGCCCCTGGCTGCCTCGTGGCCCCACTTCGTTATCTCTTCGGTCTTCTGGAAGCTTCGTGCAAAAATAGGACCCTGGGCGAAAGTTTCGTCCAATTCGAGAATATTTCCTTACTAGGATTTCTGAAACCAAAAACAGCAGAAAACAGCAACTGGCTCTTCGGCATCTTGTTAATAGGTTAGTTCCAAAATGCATAAATATGACATATAATGTGCATAAAACATGTAGGTATCATCAATAAAGTAGCATGGAACATAAGAAATTATCGATACGTTGGAGACGTATCGACGCCGAGTCGGCGGTCGTGGCACCGGCCGCCAACTCCACTGTTGCCTCGACAGTCGCCGACTCCGCCGACATCGTCCCAGCCATCGACTCCGTCATCGCCGCGATCGACACCGACTTCTCAGACATCATCGCTATGACATCGATTGCCGGGTCCACCGCTGCGCCCCCGACTGCCCGCTCTGTCGCCGCGGCATCGGACAAGGACTCTATCTCCTTGGTCTCCCACCCGAGCGACTTCGAAGGTGGCCTCGAGGACGACTCCATCCTCTCCCTCTTCGGCAGCGACTCCGACTCGGACTCCGTCGAGGCCCCACGCTACCGCTACCCGACCGCAGTCTTCATGGCAGGGGGCGGGGAGGAACTTCCAGTCGACGCCTTCACCACCCCCCTCCCTGCAACCGCCACCGCAACGGAGATCGAGGCCCACCGGGCGGCCCTCGAAGAGCAGAGGAAAAAGGAGCTCGCCGAAAGGCAGAAATTTCGTCTCGAGCAAGACGAAGTGAGAGCCGTATCTCACTATCGCCAGCAGCGAAACCGCCGGCGCATGGAGCGCGCCCGCGCGAACGACTTCCCTAGCGCGCGCCTTAACTTCGACGACCCAGACGGAGAAATCCGGGTCGCCCGAATCCAGAACCCTGACATCCCGGAAGGAAGTCGGGCTGCCGCCGATAGAGCGGCGCGCGGAGCACCTCCGCCACCTCCACCGCCACCACCCGAAGTTCCTCAAGCAGAAGTTGACGCCAACGGCCTACCGTTGCATTCGTCTCCAGCTGACAACGTTGCGGCTGCTCAGGCCGTCCTCGCAAGAATCCCTGAAACGGGAGATGGAGCAATCCTTGTCCAGCATGCCAAGGCCTTGGTCGCCAAGGCATTGGAACAACAGCACGCCGCAGCCGATTCGCAAGGGCGACTCTACTCGCGCACATCCGCCAGTCGCGCGGCGTCGTCGGACGCGGCAAACCGCGCAATCGTCAACGCCAACATTGGCCCACCGCCAGCACCGCGCGCGGCCCACTCGTCTAACAACCGAGTCGAGCCGCGCCCCGCGCGGGTGATGGTCGCCGCCAACGGACAGCCAGTCGACGCCCGAACCCACATCGTCAACGACCAAGAATGGCGGGCGCGTAATCGGTTGAACGACCGCCACGCCGATGAAGCCCCGCGCCAGAGCGCGTTCACTCGAATCGGCCCCGCTTGCTTCGGGCCAATGATCAGAGGCGAGCCGTACCCTGTGGGGTTCAAAGGACCCCGCGACATCGAGAAGTACGACACGCATATCGACCCTACGGTCTGGATCGACTCATACGCCATGGCAATGGGTATCCAGGGCCACTCCGAGCTACTCGCAGCACGCTACCTGCCCCTCATGATGGACGGCGTCAATCGCCACTGGTTCAACACCCTTACCGTCAACAGCATTGACTCCTGGGAAGAAGCCCGCACCGCGTTCATCCAGCACTTCGCCAGCGCGTACACACGTGCCACAACCATAGAAGACCTGGATCGTTGCGTCCAAGGCCCGCGCGAGTCGACCCGCCGGTGGGTGCAACGCTGGCAAGATATGTGGACAACCTCCAGCGGCATCAGCACGGACACGGCAATCTATTGCTTCCGACGCTGCTGCCGGTACGAACCATTAAGCGCCAAGCTCCGTCGCGTCAGCAGGGATAATATTTCAATCTCCGAGCTCTTCGACATCGCCACCCGCTACGCCGACGAAGACCCTACAGTCGACTCGGACGACGAGTACGGTCAGCGACGCAATCGCCGCCCTGTGCACACGGAGCCCCGGCGGCGACTATCGCTTTGCCGGCCGGTCCAACAACGGCAAGCGCCGCGGAGAGGGAGGACACAACGAGCTGGTCGCCACCACCGATTACGAGCAGCGCGAGCCAAAGTCGTTCCGGCGCGACACTCGCGCACCACGAGAGGATCGGCCTCAGCCCAAGCGCTTCGACGCCCGCAGCCTCCTCGACGCACCATGCATCTATCACAGCAAGGAGGGCAAGCCCGCCAATCACACGACGGGAAATTGCTACTCCCTGAAGCAAATAGAAAAGGCCCGCCGCGCCAAGGAAAACAACGGCGGTGATCAGCACAAGGACCGCGCAAAAGACCAAGACCAGCACAAGGGGGAAGGCTTCGGTCGCAGCGCCGGCTCGCTCCACACCTTCACTGGGGTCGGCGACCGGCGGGACAGGAAGGTCCTCGCAAGGGCAGTGGCGGTACACGCAGTCATACTTTCTGACGTGCCCCGGTGGCTCAACTGGTCCGAGCAAAGCATCACCTGGAGCCGCGAAGATCACGCCCCCCGCATCGAGTACCCCGGGCGAGTGGCGCTAGTCGTCAGGCCCAAGGTCGCCGACTATTGGCTACCAAAAACCCTGATGGACGGGGGAAGCTCCATCAACATTATGTACTACGAAACCTTCCAGCGGCTTGGTTTACCAGACTCACGCCTTGAGAACACCAAGGTTACGTTCCATGGCATCGTCCCTGGGCGGAAGGCCTTCCCAATCGGCAAGGTGACATTGCCAGTCACCTTCGGCACGCCCGTGAACTACCGCACCGAGCGGATAACGTTCGAGGTGGTGAACTTCCGCAGCTCCTACCACTGCGTACTCGGTCGACAGGCGTTCGCCCGCTTCATGGCGACCCCTCACTATGCATACAACATGATGAAGATGCCAGGGCCTCGAGGCGTCATCACCGTCCATGGGGATCCGGAGATGGCACTGGAATGCGAGGACGTCAGCGCCAAGCTCGCCGATGCCGTCATCGCCGACGAACAAGACAACTCCGCCGAACTCGCCAAGTACCCAGTAGATCGCAACGACCCCGCCATCCTGGAGAAGCCAACCGAGCTCGACTCGTCCGCAGCAGCCTTCAAGCCTGCAACAGGCACTCGCCAAGTAGATCTTGTAGAAAACGATCCAAGTAGGCAAGTTACCATTGGGACGGGCCTGTCCGCCCAATAGGAAAGCGCGCTCATCAAGTTCCTCCGTGAGAATCGAGATATCTTTGCATGGAAACCGTCTGACATGCCAGGTGTCCCGAGAGAACTTGCTGAGCACAAATTACACGTCGACGCCTCCGCACGACCCGTTAGGCAGGCAATGCGCCCTGTAGGAGAAGAACGGCGACGCGCAATCGCCGAAGAAGTAAACCGGCTACTCGCCGCCGGCTTCATCATTGAAATCAAACACCCAAAATGGCTGGCAAACCCAGTCCTGGTGTTAAAGAAAAACAAGACGTGGCGAATGTGTATCGATTACACAAGCCTCAACAGCGCATGCCCCAAGGACCCATTCGTCTTACCGCGAATCGATCAAATTATCGATGCGGTCGCCGGGTCCGAGTCACTATGCTTCCTCGATGCGTACTCCGGGTACAATCAAATAAAGATGGCAAAGGAAGACCAAGAGAAGACAGCATTCATCACGCCCATGGGCGCCTACTGCTACACGTCCATGACCTTCGGCCTCAAGAACGCCGGGGCAACGTACCAGCGGTGCATGAACAGCTGCCTGGAAAGCCAGATCGGCCGCAATGTGCATGTCTACATCGACGACGTGGTGGTCAAATCGACCCACCAGACCGACCTCATCAACGACCTCGCCGAAACATTCGCCAACTTACGGCGATACAAGATCAAGCTCAATCCTTTAAAATGCACATTCGGGGTCCCGTCCGGACAGCTGCTAGGCTACGTCGTCTCCAAACGAGGCATCGAGCCCAACCCCGAGAAGACGCTGGCGGTCATGCGCACCAAGCAGCCGACCTGCTTAGTCGACGCGCAGAAACTCGCCGGCCGAGTCGCCGCCCTCAGTCGCTTCATACCCCGGCTCGGCGACAAGGCCATGCCACTCTACCGCTTGCTCAAGAAGTCGGAATCATTCAGGTGGACAGATGAGGCGCAGCGGGCCCTGGAAGAACTCCAGCACGCCCTTTCGAATGCCCCTATCCTCGCGGCCCCGCTGCCAGACGAGACTATGCTCCTATACGTCGCCGCGTCGAACCGCGCTATAAGCGCGGTCATGGTTGTCGAACGGAAGGAAGAGGGAAGGGAGCAACTGGTACAACGCCCGGTCTACTACATCAGCGAAGCTCTAATCGAATCCAAGCAGCGGTACCCGCACTACCAAAAGCTGGTGTACGCAGTCCTCAGGGCCCAGAGGCGACTGGCCCCTTATTTCCACGAGCACCCCATCAAGGTAGTCGCCTCGACGCCACTCGCCGACATCATCCGCAACCGTGACGCAACCGGCCGGATCGCCAAGTGGGCAGTCGAGCTCGGCGTCCACAACATCACCTACGAGTCGCGCCATGCAATCAAATCTCAGGCACTCGCCGACTTCCTCGCCGACTGGGAAGAGGCCCAGCAGCCAAGCTCCCCCGCAAACCTTAAACACTTGGACACTGCTATTGTGGTTCTAAAAACAACTAACGGGACAACACGGACTCGTGTTCCAGAACCTCGGTGCGTTTTTGTGCAAACTTCCGGGAAAATCCTCGGAATTCAGAAGGCCCTATTTTACCAAAATATTGACGGAGCCAGAAGGGGAAGAGAGGTGGAGGCCCGAGGGCCCCACACCACATGGCGCGGCCCGGGGGGGCCCGCGCGGCCATGTGGTGTGGCCCTCGGCCGGCCTCCGACGCCCCTTCGGACTACTTATTGGTTTCGACCTGAAAACGCACGGGGAGAAGTCGAAGTCGCGAAACCCTCCGAGAGCCGCCACATCGCGAAACTCCGTCGCGGGAGCCAGAAGTCTCCGTTCTGGCACTCCGCCGGGACGGGGAATTGGAGGAGATCTTCACCGCCATCACCGCCAACGCCTCTCCATCGACCAGCCATGTTTCCCCCATCCATGTGTGAGTAATTCCCCCGCTGTAGGCTGAAGGGGATGGTAGGGATTGGATGAGATTGGTCATGTAATAGTCATAAGATTGTTAGGGCATAGTGCCTAGTATCCGTAGATGTCACTTTTATGATATTGTTGCAACTTGTTATGCTTAATGCTTGTCACTAGGGCCCGAGTGCCATGATCTCAGATCTGAACATGTTATTGATTCATGAAGATATTCGTTGTTTATGATCTTACCCAAGTTGTATACACATGTCGCTGTCCGGAACCAATGGCCCCGAAGTGACAGAAATCGGGACAACCGGAGGGTATGGTAGTGATGTGAGGATCACATGTGTTCACGGAGTGTTAATGCTTTGCTCCGGTACTCTATTAAAAGGAGTACCTTAATTTCCAGTAGTTTCCCTAGAGGCCCGGCTGCCACCGGCTGGTAGGACAAAAGATGTTGTGCAAGTTTCTCATTGCGAGCACGTACGACTAAATATGGAACACATGCCTATTGATTGATTAGTACTTGGATACCGTTTTATTATTATCTGCAAATGCCCCTGCTTTGATTGTTACATGAGTTTCTCTCATCCATGCAACGCCCGTTAAATCCGTCCCTGTGCCTACGGTATTTTAATCCCGCTGTTTACTATAATCACTATTGCTGTCTTTATTTCACCTGTTATTTCACTATTTCCACTCCCATAAAACTGTTACTGGTAAACTCTTGCGAAGTCTGTTTCCAGTGCAGCTGAATTGACAACTCCGCTGTTAAGGCTTACAAGTATTCTTTGTCTCCCCTTGTGTCAAATCAATAAATTGGGTAATACTTCCCTCGAAGACTGTTGCGATCCCCTATACTTGTGGGTCATCAAGACTATTTTCGGCGCCGTTGCCGGGGAGCATAGCTTTATTTGGAAGTTCACTTGGATTGATATTGTTCGCTGCAAATTCTCCATTATGGGTAAACCTCGCGATACTAAGATCGCCATATTACCATCCACTACAAGAAAAGGTACAACTCTTAGTACCTCTGCTGCTCTTGATTCACCCTCTGTGATTGATAAACTTGTTTCACCACCACAAGCTTCACATGCTGGTACTTCTGCTGAATCTGAAAATTCTCATAATATTGATAATGTTTCTGCTGTGCTTGATGATAGTGGTTCATTGGGATCTTTTCTAGATGCTACAATTGCTAAATCTAGACAAATTGAAAATACTGAAACTCCTAATGCTACTACACCTGTTAAATCACCTGAACTTGATTATTCTAGTGATGATCTTGATGAAGATTATGTAGAGCTTGATGATGATTTTATTGAAAAATGCAATGCTACTACTGATGCAAGAAAAATTAAAAAGTTGCTTGCAGAACATGCTGTTAGATATAAACTGTCTCCTGATCCTAAATTTGCCACATCTCCTATAAACATTAGGGATAAAGATTATGATTTTTCTCTTGATTTATCTCATATAGCTATTGTTGAGAAAACACCCTTTTGTGGTACTGAAAAAGAAAGTGCTGTTGAACACATGACTGAGTTATCTACTCTTAGTGGCTTGTTTTCTGATGATATTAAGATGCGTACTTATTTTGTCGCTAAAATTTTTCCTTTCTCATTAAAAGATGATGCTAAAACTTGGTATAATAATTTGCCTCCTGGTTCTATTAAAAGTCCAAAAGAATTGCTTGATGTTTTCTTCCGGAAATACTTTCCTAGTGCTCAACACGCTGCTTTGCAGAGAATTTATAATTTTGACCAGGAAGATGGAGAGAAATTGCCTGAGGCTTGGGCTAGATTTTGCTCTCTTATTAGAGCTCAGCCTGACCATGATTTGGAAAAGCATGATTTACTTGATATATTTTATAGTGGACTAACCATTGAGTCTAGGGCATACCTGGATAGTTGTGCTGGTTGTGTTTTCAGGAAAAGAACTCCAGACGACGCTGAAGAATTATTGGCTAAAATAGGCCGGAATCATGATGATTGGTCTACACCTGAACCAACCCCGACACCAATAGTGAAGAAGAGGGGTATGATTAAATTAAATGATGAAGATATGAGGGAAGCCAAGAAGTCTCTTAAGGAGAAGGGTATTAAACCTGAAGATGTGAAGAATTTACCTCCTATAGAAGATATATGTGAGACAATTCCCCCTTCATCCATGATTGAGGTACACTCGCTTCAACACTTTACTAGAGAAGATATTCCGTATTCAAAACCTCCTGCTCAATGCTTAGATGAGTTTGATAATTATATTGTTAAGCAAGAAAACTTTAATATGAGAGTAGAGAATCATTTAATGGAAAATTCTCGAGCTATTAGTGAATTGCATGGTATTGTGGAGAGAACCTCCAATGATGTTAAGGTACTTGTTAAACATTTTCAAATGGTTCAAACTCAAATTGATCAACTTACTAAAGTGCAAAATGACTTGTTGGGAAATAATTCTAAAGAAAAACATGCTTATGAAGTAACAACTAGAGGTGGTGTTTCTACCCAGGATCCTCTATATCCTGAAGGGCATCCCAAAAGAGTTGAACAAGATTCTCAATTAACTAAAACTAGTGCTCCATCTAAGAAAAAGAAAAAGAAACATAAGAATGTTGTAGAATCCTCTGAACCTGTTAATGATCCTAATAGTATTTCTATTTCTGATGCTGAAACTGAAAGTGGTAATGAACATGATAAAGATAATGATAAGGATGATACTCCTGATAAAGAAGAAATTGAAAAAGAACCTGAAAAGCATGCTAAAAATAAAAAGTACACTAAAGAAGATTTTATTACTGAGAAACATGGTAATGAAAGAGAACCTTGGGTTCAAAAGCAAATGCCTTTTCCTGCTAAGAAACTTAAATCAAAGGAGGAGGAACATTATAATAAATTTTGTGATTGGATGAAACCTTTATTTCTGCAAATTCCTTTGACTGATGCTATTAAATTGCCTCCTTATTCAAAGTATATGAAAGATATTGTTACTAACAAAAGGAAAATCCCCAATGAGGAAATTTCCACTATGCTCGCTAATTACTCCTTTAATGGTAAGATTCCAAAGAAGCTTGGAGACCCAGGTATACCGACTATTCCTTGTTCCATCAAGAATAATTATGTTAGAACTGCTCTATGTGATTTGGGAGCAGGTGTTAGTGTGATGCCTTTTTCTCTTTATAAGAGACTTGATTTAGATAAATTGATACCAACTGATATATCCTTGCAAATGGCTGATAAATCTACTGCTATTCCTGTTGGTTTATGTGAAAATGTTCCTGTGCAAGTTACTCAGCATTGCTTGATATTAACTGATTTTGTTGTGTTGGAAATGCCTGAAGATGATAATATGTCCATTATTCTTGGAAGACCCTTTCTTAATACTGCAGGGGCTGTTATTGATTGCAATAAAGGCATGGTTACTTTCAATGTTGATGATAAGGAACACACCGTCTATTTTCCCAAGAGGATTGATAAAGTATGCGGAGTTAATACAATTTTTAATGTAAAAACTATCAAAGTGGGATCCATTGATTGTCCTATATATGAGCCTAAAGAAGCATATCAAACTCTTGTGATTGGATCCATATCAATTCAATATAAGGTAACATGATTGATTTGAGGTTTATTTCTTCTTATGTCATATAAAATTTATTTGGTAGCAAGACTTGATCAACCTTGTTAACAAGTATATTTTAATGCATAAGAGAGCTAAACAACATTTCTTTCTTTCTTTCTCCCTCCATTTGTTTTACTACTGTAGCAAACTCTCCTTATCTTTATTTCATTGCATTGTTGTGCCAAGTAAAGTCTCTAGTAGAAAGTTGATGCTAGATTTAGATTTCTGCGCAGAAACAGATTTCTATCTGTCACGAATCTGGGCATATTTCTTTGTAGGTAACTCAGAAAAATCTGCCAATTTACGTGCGTGATCCTCAGATATGTACGCAACTTTCATTAGTTTTGAGTTTTCTGATTGGAGCAACGGAAGTACCATTTTAAAATTCGTCTTTACTGGCTGTTCTGTTTTGGCAGATTCTGTCTCTGTTTTTTTGCATTGTCTCTTGTGGACTTTAAGTGAGGCTTTCTAGACGTGGAGAGCTGTAGGTAATGTTTTATTGAGTTCTTGCAATGTGTCACTACAGGGCCAAGGTGGATTAAAGTTTTTTGAATACTAACCCCTCTAATGAAGTTTATGAGCAGTTTGGTGTGAAGGAAGTTTTCAGGGGTCAAGAGAGGAGGATGATATATGATCAAGAAGAGCCAAAAGCCTAAGCTTGGGGGGAGGTATACCAGCATCACTCATTCTTTGTATATTATGGTTGCTGGATACTTGTACATACTTGTTTAGTCTCTTAGAGTGGTTTTCTAATGAGAGAGAGATGATATTTGGGGAAGTGCTGTCCAAAAACAGATTCTGTGCTGTTACCAAAAAAATTCGTACGCACAGCCAGAATGTTATTTTGAGTTGCCAATTTTTGAGCATGTTCCCCAGGTTGTTATCTAACTTTCATTAGTTGAACACTTTTTGGTCTGAGAAACGGAAGATTTTTGTTAATTTCGATTTCTGTACTGCTGTCAGGATTTGGCAGATTTCTGTCATCCTGCTTTTCGTGTTTCTGTTAGTTTGCATTCTTTTGTTTTCGCTTTGTTTCTTTCCTAAAACACAAAAAGACCAAAAATATTTCTGTTGTTTCTCTTCACCATTTGTTTATTTGGTTCATTGCTCTTAGTTTGCTTTATTTGCTATCGTTAGTTTGTTATAAGAAAACCCACAAAGATTTTACTTTGTTTGCTTGTTTTCTTTCGCTCTTGTTTCTAATTTGAAAACACCAAAAATATTTGCTGTTCTTCTTTGGTTTGTAAAGTTCATCATGGGTTCAATGGTCTTCGGTGGCTGGAGCGTGGTTTTCATTTCATATTATCCAAGCTACACAAGTGAAAAGGCAATAATGACGATCTACGACAATCTGATTGTGGTGAGAGGCTGGTATGAACTCTATTTGCTTTCATTTTTGTACATATACTCATCCATATGAGCATGCTTAGTTGGTTCATGTGAGGTATATGTTATTTGAGAAAGTCTAGTAGTTCATGATCTCTCATGTCTAGTTCCAATTTATTAATATGAGTAGCATGTCATGGATGTTTGCTTGCATTGTTTTATTCATAAGTAAGTATGGCATTGTGGTATCCTCCTCTGAATAATTCATTTATATCGACTTGGCACATGCTCACGCATGCATATGACTGAACAAAAAGTCAATTAAGCCTCGATGATTTATATTGCTTCAGAGTTATTGTATCACTTTTATGCCTCCGTTAATTTATTTTGCCGCAAGCATGATTATGACAGTTACTGCTCTCTTGATTTGTCGCTCCCTAGTCTTTTGCTAGCCTTCACTTGTACTGAGCGGGAATGCCGCTCGTGCTTCCAAACACCTGAAAACCAAGTTGTTCCAAAGTGTCCACCATAAATACCTATGCATGGCATTTCAAACCATTCCAAGTAAATTCTCATGCGCTATCTTTAAAACTTTCAAAATGCTTCTCAATTTGTGTTAATGTTTCATAGCTCATGAGGAAGTATGTGGTGTTTAGCTTTCAACCTTGTCATTTACTTTTGATGGACTCTCATATGGACTAGTGGCACATCCGCTTATCCAATAATTTTGCAAAAAGAGCTGGCAATGGGATTCCCAGTCCCAAATTAATTAACTTAAATAGACACTCCTCCATGGTTTGTGATTGTTGGACGGCACCCGAAGGATTCGGTTAGCCATGGCTTGTGTAAGCAAAGGTTGGGGGAGTGTCATCATCATAATAAAACTTAAATAAAAAGGCACTCCTTCATGGTATGTGATTGTTGGCAGGCACCCGAGGATTCGGTTAGCCATGGTTTGTGAAAGAAAAGGTTGGAAGGAGTGCCAACCAAAAATAAATAAAATGGGAGCCGCTCTTGTGAGTCCGGTTGATGAGGTAGTTAGTGTACCCATTACCATTCGTTGACAACAACAAACACCTCTCAAAATAATTTTACTCCTGCTTTACAAATGAAAAGCTCTAGCGCATGTTAATCCCTCTTCCCTCTGCGAAGGGTCAATCTTTTACTTTTATGTTGTGTCTCCATTCTTTCTTTGAGCACTATCTTGAGAGCACAACTGTCATTCTTAGTATAATATGCTTGTCTCAAAATATGATTTATTGTGGTATAACTTTGATGCTTTTATCTTTGACAATCACTACTTCTAGTCTTTCTATGAACTCAAGAGGTGCCTCAGCATTTATGTTTTGCCGATCAAATACGGCAAGCGAGATACCACTTTATCATATTCTCTTATGAACATTGCAATCTTGCTTACATACATGATTCATGATGCTTATTATTAATTGTTGGTACCTCTCTATGGTTGACATAGCTGTTGGATGATCTTATTTGCATATGTCTCATTTTGAACTGCTTAAGTATTAGCCATAGCATGAGAATATATACATCATATGAGCAAATGTGTTCATGAAAGTTCTTTTATCGCTCAGTTGTTAACTGAATTGCTTGAGGACAAGCAATAAGCTAAGCTTGGGGGAGTTGATACGTCCAAAACGTATCTACTTTCCCGAACACTTTTGCTATTATTTTGCCTCTAATTTGTGTATTTTGGATACAACTAACACGGACTAACGCTGTTTTCAGCAAATGCTCTGGTGTCTCGTTTTTGTGCAGAAATCCAACTTTCGGGAAAATCCTCGGAATTTATGCGAAGGCCCTATTTTACCAAAATATTGACGGAGCCAGAAGGGGAAGAGAGGTGGAGGCCCGAGGGCCCCACACCACATGGCGGCGCGCCAGGGGGGCCCGCGCGGCCATGTGGTGTGGCCCCCGGCCGGCCTCCGACGCCCCCTTCGGACTACTTATTGGTTTCGACCTGAAACGCACGGGAGAAGTCGAAGTCGCCAGAAACCCTCCAGAGCCGCCACATCGCGAAACTCCGTCGCGGGAGCCAGGTCTCCGTTCGGCACCCGCGGACGGGGAATTGGAGGAGATCTTCACCGCCATCACCGCCAACGCCTCTCCATCGACCAGCCATGTTTCCCCCATCCATGTGTGAGTAATTCCCCGCTGTAGGCTGAAGGGGGTGGTAGGGATTGGATGAGATTGGTCATGTAATAGTCATAAGATTGTTAGGGCATAGTGCCTAGTATCCGTAGATGTCACTTTTATGATATTGTTGCAACTTGTTATGCTTAATGCTTGTCACTAGGGCCCGAGTGCCATGATCTCAGATCTGAACATGTTATTGATTCATGAAGATATTCGTTGTTTATGATCTTACCTGCAAGTTGTATACACATGTCGCTGTCCGGAACCAATGGCCCCGAAGTGACAGAAATCGGGACAACCGGAGGGGATGGTAGTGATGTGAGGATCACATGTGTTCACGGAGTGTTAATGCTTTGCTCCGGTACTCTATTAAAAGGAGTACCTTAATTTCCAGTAGTTTCCCTAGAGGCCCGGCTGCCACCGGCTGGTAGGACAAAAGATGTTGTGCAAGTTTCTCATTGCGAGCACGTACGACTAAATATGGAACACATGCCTATTGATTGATTAGTACTTGGATACCGTTTTATTATTATCTGCAAATGCCCCTGCTTTGATTGTTACATGAGTTTCTCTCATCCATGCAACGCCCGTTAAATACGTCCCTGTGCCTACAGTATTTTAATCCTGCTGTTTACTATAATCACTACTGCTGTCTTTATTTCAACGCTGTTATTTCACTATTTCCACTGCCATAAAACTGTTACTACTGATAAACTCTTGCGAGCAAGTCTGTTTCCAGTGCAGCTGAATTGACAACTCGCCTTAAGGCTTACAAGTATTCTTTGTCTCCCCTTGTGTCGAATCAATAAATTGGGTAATACTTCCCTCGAAGACTGTTGCGAGCCCCTATACTTGTGGGTCATCACCAAGCTCCCCCGCGGACCTTAAACACTGGACACTGCACTTCGACGGTTCTAAAAATCTCGAAGGGGCAGGCGCGGGGGTCGTCCTCACATCACCAAAGGGCGACACAGTGAAGTACGTCTTGCAACTCAGATTCGAGCCCTGCACCAACAACATGGCCGAGTACGAGGCGCTCCTACATGGTATGCGAGTCGCAAAAGAGATGGGCGCAACACGGCTGCGCTGCCTCGGCGATTCCGACCTAGTCGCCAGCCAGACTTCCGGCACCTGCGACGCCACCGACGCCAACATGATCGCATACAAGCGCGCCGTCGACCAAGCCGGCGCTAGCTTCGCCGGCCACATCGTCGAATGGGTCGACAGGCGCAAGAATGAAGAAGCCGATGCGCTAGCCAGAATCGGGTCCAAGCGACTCCAACCCCCACTGGGTGTCGTCCTGGACATCCTCAGCCACCCCTCGGTGCATGCACCCCGCGAGCTGGACATCGCCGAGCCACCTGCTCCCGACTCCGCCTTGGTCGCACTCGCCGCCGACAGCCTCGATTGGACCGAGCCATACTTAAGGTACCTCGAGCGCCAGACACTGCCGATGGATGAAGCCAAAGCACGAGCCATCGTGCGCAGGTGCAAGTCCTTCACCATCATCAACAACGAACTATACAAACGCAGTGTCTCGGGAGTATTCCAACGGTGCGTCGCCACCGCAGAAGGGCGTAACATTCTGCGCGACATCCACGCAGGGGACTGCGGCCACCACGCAGGCGCGCGTTCAATCGTCGCCAAGGCTTTTCGTCACGGTTTCTACTGGCAAACAGCCCACGAAGATGCGGTCGCGCTCGTCCGTTCATGCGCCGGGTGCCAAAAGTACGCAAGCCAGTCGCACATGCCAGGGTCGGCATTAAAGACCATTCCCCTCACTTGGCCTTTCGCCGTCTGGGGCATGGACATGGTGGGGAAGTTCAAAACGGCCCCCGGCGGATATACTCACCTCCTGGTTGCGGTGGACAAATTCACCAAATGGGTAGAAGCAAAGCCCATAAAGAAGTGCGATGGGAAGACAGCCACAAAGTTCCTACGCGAGCTTATCTATCGATATGGCTACCCGCACAGCATCATAACTGACAATGGCACCAACTTCGCCAAGGGGGAGATGGCCGACTTCTGTGAAGAGAAGGGCATCCGACTCGACCTCGCCTCAGTCGCCCACCCCGAGTCGAACGGCCAAGCAGAAAGAGCAAACCAGAGCATCCTACACGGGCTCAAACCACGCCTGGTCGTGCCCCTGGAGCGCGCAGCCGGTTGCTGGGCGGAAGAGCTCTCGTCAGTGCTCTGGGGTATCCGCACAACGCCAAACAGGTCAACTGGCTTCACGCCCTTCTTCCTGGTGTATGGCGCCGGCCGTTATGCCTACGGACATCGCCTACGACTCACCTCGGGTCGCCAACTACGCCGAGGCAGACAACGAGCGAGCTCGCCAGATGACATCGACCTCCTTGACGAGGCCAGAGATCTCGCACTCTCCAGAACCGCCATCTACCAGCAGGATCTCCGTCGCTACCATAGTCGCCGTGTCCGGAGTCGTTCCTTCCAAATCGGCGACCTGGTACTCCGGCTAATCCAAGACAGGAAAGGCATGCACAAGCTGTCCCCGCCCTGGGAAGGACCATTCGCCGTCAGTCGTGTACTCGGCAACGACTCCTACTACCTCATCGACGTCCGCAAGGACGACAAAGGCGAACCGCTCACCAAAGAAGTGGAGCGCCCCTGGAACGTCAACCTCCTCCGACGGTTTTACACCTAAGGACAAAATGTAGCCCGCAAATTCTGAGGTTAATAAAAATCGCCGACCGCATTGATCTCCAATCCCAACTGCCTCTCCTTCATTGGTTACATATCTCCATCTCTCATCTTGGTACATACCGGCCCAGTCGCCGCGATAAGCGACTCGGTACTGAGAGACCTTCGGTCGCCGCTGCTGGAAGAGAGAAGTCCACGATCGGCCAAGTAGCCGGGCTAACAAGGGCGTGGCGGCGTGACCGGACGCAACACCAGGTCCGGCCATCCACCATCCTTACGCCGTCAGGTGAAAACGGCGACTGGAACCCACAGCAGGGCCGCACGCTCGGCCAGCCCCCACGGGCCACGGCGACCGCCTCGTGCTACGCTATACAGCACACAAATGCCCTCCTCTACCTTAGGCTGGCGAATTGCGCGGCTAAGTACTTCGACTAGGGACCCCGCAAAACGGACCCGCGGCTCGCCAAGGAAAATACGCCCGCAATGACCCCCTTTGGAGTCGCCTAGCGACTGGCTCACCGAGCCACGACGAGTGGCGCGCTACATATGAACAGCGCAAACTACAACTTACCGCTACTCCACCCATGAGGCCGCTATTCGTACTATAACGACTACGTACTGCGACTGGGGACGCCCAGATCGAAAAGGAAAACAGTCAAGTCAATAGCCTTCATCGGGGTCGCAAGGCGACTGGCCTGAAGGCCATGGGTAGCCGGAACAAACTCCAAAGCGTCGCCGCCACAAATAACATAAAGCCAGAGGCAACCACCGAATTATAATTTAGCAAAAGATTATCACTTTATTTACAACTGACACCCGCTCGCGGGAATTCAAGTTACTTCTTACACAGGGACTCAGAAGCCTACGAGGACGGCCCCGGAGGCCCTTCTACGACAGGTTCGGCGCCGTCATCGCCATGACGAAACTTGGGCATATAGAGAACGACCGGATACGTAGACAATGAGCCGACGGCCGCGGCATGGAAGAGTCGCTCCGCGGGGTAGTCCACTGGGCCCGGCTCCTTCTTCGCGTCCCCGGGCGCCGCCTGGCTGGAGATGTGAGTCTCCATGTCCGCAGTCGCCAGTGGTCGGCAAAGGGGCGCACCGCGTCCATCAAGCGCAGCACCTCAGCAACGTCGAACTCACCAGTCTCCGAGGGGAAGCCAGCGGTGACCTCCTCCACGTCGAACCCCTCGGAGTAGTGCGCCAGCACCATGCTCAGAGCCATGGTAATGCCAACACGGCAGGAGGAGCGGCGAAGCCAGTCAACAACTAGGATATTGGACACGGCCCTGAAGACAGACGGCGTGTCCCGCGGAATCACCTCCCGCGGACTCAGATACTGGAGCGCCGCCAATATCTCCCCCGCACAGGCAATGATACGCGTGGTCGCAGTCGACAGGCATTCCCGCGGAGTCGCCGTCTCCACGAAGTCGCACGTACCTGCGACCACCGACATAAGGAAGAGGAAAATAAGAATTTGTTTTGACATCGACTCGCCACGCTCGGGGACTGACCTCCGGCCGACTCGCCACGCTCGGGGACTGACCCCCGGCCGACTCGCCATGCTCGGGACGACCCCGAAGCCGACTCGCCATGCTCGGGACCCCACGGGCCGACTCGCCATGCTCGGGGACTGACCCCGAAGCCGACTCGCCATGCTCGGGGACTGGCCCCCGAAGCCGATTCGCCATGCTCGGGGACTCGACCCCCGGCAAGTCAACAACAAGCGCAAAAGACAGGAACTTACCAAGAATCTGTCGCGACATCTCTCGGACGAAAGCCTCGAAGCTGGTCTTCTCGGCCTGTACCGCCAGGACGATGCCTTCGGACGCCTCCTTTTCAGCAGCCAACTCCTTGGCGTGCTGTTGCTTCAAGGCCGCAACCTCCTCCCGCAGAGACGCGGCAGCCCCACGCGCGGAATCCCGCGCATCAGTCGCGGCCTCCAGCTTTACCTTGTACTCAGCAATGACGTCTTCCAGCTCCCGGCCCTTCTGCTCCAGGACCTTCGTCAGCTCCGCCACCTCCGCTTTCGCCCTTTTCCGGGCCTCTTCGGCCTGCTTCGCCCGGAACTCGGCTTCGCGGAAGTAAGATTCCTTGACGAATCCTTCCCGGGCCTCGGCAAGAGCCTTTGCCTGCGCCTCTGCTACAAAAAAAGAAGACGGTGAGAACGAAAATTCGGTTGGGGGCAATCATACCGAGAGAGGAAGGCGAGTGGGCATGACTTACTGCCCAGAGCAATCAACTTCCGGTTCTTTTGCGCCGCCTCCTCCACGAGCGCGGTCAATCGCTTAACCTCCGCCTGCAAAAATCAAACAAAAACGCAAAAAGGTTGACAAAGGAAAACCAGACGGGCAAAAGGAGACTCGACTCGCCCTTTCAGACCAAGTCGACCCTCGGGGACTGGGGGTGACCCGACTACGAGTTCAGAGACACTCACCACGTGTGCTTCACCAAGCGCCGTGTGGAGCTCGGTAAAGGTTGAGGCAGAAGGCGGTGGGTGGCGCGACTCGGCCGCTTCTCCCTCCTGCATCACCGCCTCAGTCGACGGCACCTCACCCGCCCGCGCGTCGGCATCACTGGGCGGGGCTCGGTCCCTAGCAGCCTTGGATCGGCGCTCCTTCAGCGGCTCCGAGAGGCCACCCTCTCCAACAATGCTCTCTTCAGCCTCGGGCGCTTTTTGCCCCTCGGTCGACCCGACGTCCGCCGACCCCTCCTCCACCACGGGTGGAACGACGTCCGGTTGCATCGCCACGCTCGCCGTGCCCCCGTGAACCATGCTGGGTAGAGGAAAGGCTTCGGCGGTGGGCTCGGCGTGGCGGGCGCTCACCTTCTCAGTTTGGCCCGCGGTGACGGGCCCTTCCGGAGCCGACCCCGTGCCCCCAAGGTCGGAGGGCGCCCCTTTCTTCTCCGCGGCCTTCTTCTTCGCCTCGGCCGCCCTCGTGGCCGCCGCCCCAGCCACGGCCGGCCTCACCAAGGTCTTCTTCTTAGACCTACAGGGAAGCAAGGTGAGTCGACACCCAATCCCGCTACAGGGAGGACAAGCTTGACAAGGAGCACCTACTTCACCGTGGGGATTGCTTTTACGCCCGGACCGGCCCGAGCTCCCGCATCGATCGCGTCCTTCAAGGGGCGCTGAAGCCTCATGGAGCCTTCTAGGAGAGTGGGGCGCAGTCGCTTCGACAGCGGCTCGGCCCCCTCCTTGGAAAGCTCCGCCTCGCCTTCCGGGCGAGAGGTCGCCTCCTCTTCAACCGCGCCCTGGGACGAGGACCCGGCACCTCTTTTCGCCCCGCGCGGGAGTCTGATAAAGTCCCGCGCCTCGGAGTTCGACTCGGTACGCTCCTCCTCGTCGTCGACCTCTTCTTCTTCGCCTTCGGTCATCTCCGGAGGCTCCTTCCCGGCGAGGGGGGGAAGGTGGTCGGCGATCTTCTGCCAGCGCTGCATTCGGATCAAGGAAGCAAGTCAGAAGAGAAGAAACACGGCCAGACCAGACAGAGTCGCCGAGCGGAGCGATTACCTGAGGTGCTGGGGCATCTTCGGAGTAGGGCTGCAGGCCGTCCTCGAAGGAGGTAAAGGTGGCCGTGGTGATCTTGGCGAGCGCCTTCCGGTACTCGCTCTCGTCCCACTCGTCGCCGTCGACCGGTGCAGTCGTTTTGCCCCCGGTATTCCCACATGGGATGGGCTCGGCACCGCAGGGGGATTAGCCGCCGGCCAAGCCAGCAATTGTACACATTGACCGCCGTCAGGCCATTATCCTTCAGCGCCTGGATCGCCTGGCGCATCTCCTTCACCACCTCCTCCTGCTCGCGTGGCAGCGACCGGACGTTGAGGCGTCGCGGGATACTGGGCTCGGGGCTGAACTGAGGAATGCAGACCTCACCAGGAGGAGTGTACTCCTTGGCGTAAAACCAGAAGCGGCGCCACTGCGACTGCGCCTTCTTGGGGAGCGCCATGTCGATGAAGCTCTCCCCGGATTTCACCTGAAAGGTGATTCCGCCGTTCGGGATGAGCGCTTCGCTGCCCTTGCTGGCCCGAGTCGCCCGCCCGTGGAAGACCGATACCCACAGGGGGAAATAGGGCGGGCAGCCCAGGTAGCACTCGCACAACGCCACGAACAGCGAAATCTGCTGGACGCTGTGCGGCCCGAGGTCGGAGATCTTGATGCTGTAGAAGGCTAGCAACTGCCGGAGGAAGTCGGAAGTGGGGAGAGCGAACCCGCGGTCGAGGAAGCTCGAGAAGATCACGAACTCCCCAGGCCGTGGGGAGGGTTCCACCTCGTCCGCCGGCGGAACTCGCCACCGCTCTCGATTGAACTCCGGGATGATCCCGGAGGCGACGTACGGGAGCAGAGACTCCCGCGTAACCTTCGACTTGCCCCAGCCTTTCGTCGCCATGGATGCGTGCGGGGCTCGGAGTGAGGTTGAGATGAGGGGAAAATGAGAGAAGAAGGCGGAGGAGTGGTGAACCCTAATTTCGGGGGTAGCCTTTTATACCGCCCGCACTCGCCCAGATTAAGGATGGAATCCGTTCGTTAATTCGTCCCGGAATCGCCGCCCCGCAATCAACGTTCAAGATTTGCTCCGGCTCCGGCTGAATAGCCGTTAAACTAGCCGTTAGCGGTCACGTCAGGCCCAACGGTCAACAACATGCAAACGGTTCATGCCTCGGTCAACGTGAAATCTAGCCGTTGGCTCTTCCACGTGTCCCTATGGCGAATGCGCGTCGACTGGCAGACGACGACTGGCTGGCGCCGACTGTCATACGCCGACTGGCTGGCCAAACCCCGGCGATTGGGTACCGGCACCAAGCTTGAGACTCCATCTTCGGGAGCCTGGTGGCGATTCATCTTGATCCATCACTGTGCCTTTCCAAGACTTGCTCTGGATCCGCGCTTCATCACCGCCGCGCTCGGGGACTACTGATGGGGATATGCCCATAGGGGGGGTCGCCAGTCCCACTCGCCATGAAGACGGAGGCCCAGGCGGGTCGCCAGTCGCCCGAGCGACTGGGCCCTAAGGTGACTGGGCTGTGATCTCAAGAAGGAAATCTGTGCGTCTGGATAAGAAGTTTACTTGCAAGAGGGTTAGCGAATCCCGGATTAGTAGCAACTGATACGATTCGGACTTATCTCCATGTAACCCTAGATCGGGGGCCTATATAAACCCCCGAGCTTAAACCCTAGAGGACACGTTATCTGAGACTCGATCTCCCCTTGTAAGCTCCTGCAGCCGCCTGAGCCCCCATTGTAATTCTCCACCGAGTAATAAAGATCTAGCAGACGTAGGCCTTTACTCTCCGGAGGGGCTGAACCTGGGTAAAACCTTGCGTCTCTTGCACCTCGACCCGTAGATGGCGATGTTCCCTTCCCCTCGCATCAACGAAGTGCTACCCCCTGTAGCATCTGCCGTGGTCACATCCACGACAACCGGCGTTTTCTTTTTGGTTTACCGATCATTGATCGGATTGAGTCGCCCATCGCCGCCGTCCTCTTGCGCCTCTACTCCGACAACGGCATCGACCTGCACCGGCCATCAACCGCACGGCACAGCCGCACGCGCCGCACACGGGGCGCCCCGTGCATCGCAACAGGCTGTTCTTGCTCGCGCGGTCTCCATCGCCTGTCCGTCTTCGTCGCCATCGACCGGGACTTCATCGACAACGCCGCCATCGACTCCGATCTGCGCGTCGTCCACGCCATGGCGCATATCGTGTCGCCGTCGGTCTGATCAACCGACCCCGCGCACGTCAACGCTAAGCACGTCCCCGAGCACGCGCTACCACCGTTCGAGCATCGGGTTGCCGCTCCGTCGCCCCTTCGGTCGCAGCGCCGCGCTTGGTCCACGCTGCAGACAACGACGCGCCTTCGAGGCGCGTACATCGCTGTGGCGTCCTGCCGCTACACCGACTGCGCCGCAGCTACGCCCCTCAGGCCGTGGCGTCGCCGCACGCGGTCACCTTCGCCGCACCCGCGCATCGACGTCCGAGGCCACCACAGCGCCGCCTCTTCGGCGCGGGTCGCTTCCGTCCGCGCATGGTCTTCGTCACGCCGCTGGGTCTCCCTCCCTTCGTGTACCGCCGCCGCGCCCCACCCCAGGTCGCCGCTGGGCTCGCCAACCTCTTCAGGTCGCGTTGGGCTCGCCGACCACCGCAACGGCCGTCTAGGCGTCCAGCATGACCACCCCTGGTCACCGCTGGGTTAGCCGACTTCTACGTCTCCAACCGTCTCGACTTAGTCGCCCGTGCCATCGCCTCGTCCCCGTCTACACCACCTGCTACTCTACTCTGAGAACCGCGGGCAGCATCGGCATCTCTCCGTCGATCTGCGACCGCGACGCTTCCGGAGGCCTCCTCTGCTAGTCCCTCTGACATGGCGACAAGTTCATGATGGTCCCTGCCCCTCGCATGCCCGGTACTGGCAACACCGGAAGTGCCTTCGTCCCCGGCACGTTCCCGAGTCTGGCAAACTTGCGCCGGACGTCTCGTCTTCTTAGGCTTCGACAACGTCTTCTTCGGCATCGCCTCTACGACTGCCTCGACCGCGTCACCGCCGAGTTCTTCTATACGTACTCGGTTCTGGCAAAACCAGAGTATGCATTCGTCCCCGACGTGTGCCTAGTTCTGGCAAAACTATGGTTGCACTTCGCCCTCGACGGCTCAGACTGCATCGACTTCGGCATCGACCATCTCCACGACTGCCTCGACGCGTCTCCGTCACTCTCCTCGCGCACTACGCGCTTGCGGCTACATCGACACCGGCACCCGCCCACGACATCGACCACGGCAATCCGCGCGGCTCCCTCGACCAAGGTTGCAGCACCCATGCTCGGCTACCTCGACATCGGCATAAAGGGCTACCACCTCGCTTGCGCCTCACCAGCCTCCTCTCCAGTCCAAGCATCCGCGACGCAACTCCGTCCACGACGCTCCCGCTACGGCTGCGGGGGAGTGTTAGCCTTCTGGGGTCCACTTCGGTTTATCTCCAGTCTGACCGTCCGCGACGCTACTGTTATTCACGTCACTACCGCTACGACTGCGGGGAGTGTTAGAGATATATTTGGTATAGGTATATTAGGTAGTCTAGGATTTGTAATCTCTACCTACCATATCTCTAGGAGAGCTATCTTAGCCTCCAAGTCTGTACCACTATATATACTCGCCCATGAGGCGCAATACAACATCCATCATATTCCGCCAAACCTCTCTCTATCGTTCAACACTTGGTGTTCCTCGGCGACCCGACAAATCTGAACGAGGTCATAGACTCTCAAGGTTTTGAGCCATTAACCAAAAGCTGCCCTGGTGTTATAATGGAGTTCCTCAGGTGCCAGATTATTTCTCATTTAGGTGGGAGATGGAAAACAAGAGCATGAACATGAGGTTTCAGTCATCATGTTATTTGCAATCATCAGTCCAGAAAGTTACCCAGAATGCTACCTAATGCTAGTATAGATTTATGTGCGGTTTAGTTCTCACAAAGGATTTGTACGTTGGTCCTTTTTTTTTCCTGTTTGGTCGACGTATAGTGGAGAATTATTAACGGTTCAACATATGTGCAAAGCATGAAACATGTGAGCTACTTAGCGAACAGTTATTTCAGTTCTGACTAGTTGCCCTTTATGTTGCCTAGTTGCCTGCGAGCATTGTTGATAAATGCATGATGAAAGATATATAACCGGTTGAGCACAAGTCATCTAAGCGAATCAAGATACCAACTATAACATTTTTTCTATCATCCTATGCAAATCGTTCCTACTCGGCACACATCAGCATTATATCTTTAGAACTAACTTTGATAGTCGAATAAAAGAAGATGCCGCAACAATGCTTACCCATCTATTGTCCTTTTTTTCAATTTAGAAAGCAGGTTGAAGTGACATATTTCAACATGAGTACTTCGAAAAATGGGTATTGTTTTTAAAGTACCAGCTGGCAGTGGCGGAGCTACAAAGAAATAGCTGGGCGGGCCAGGCTAAAGCAATGAACATTTATTTTCTAGCTGTGGTACATTTTATTGATCAAGTGTTGTATTTCTGAACAAAGAGAAATAAACATATAACTAGTTAAAATGCCCGTGCGTTGCCACGGGTGACAAGCCACTCAAGTCTTTAAAACTACTTTGCTAAATATGTAATTTGAGACATAGTTTTTTTTATGATTCCAGCTTATTCATAATCTTTTGTGATACCACTTTGTTCATACCACAGAAATGTCTTTCATATACATATGATGTGCAAAAGCTCTTGTTATGTTCTTGGGGCGTTTCACCTTAGTCATCAAGAAAACTCCATGTGAATGTCTCCACAATTGTCTCGATGTGTTGACTAAAAACATCTAAAATGCCCCACATATTTGTGTTGCTACAATACTAAAATACTACAAATAAGTACAAAGATGCAATCAAAATGACATTAAACTTCTTTAACACAACCCAAATTGTTAGTTTGCAATCTTTACGGTTGACTTTGCCTACAACTACTACTCTCTTGATAGCAATGCCATTGTTGATCAACGATCAATTCCAAACGTCTGATGGGATAATGTCTTATCCACATTGAACTCGCAGAAGAATAATATGTTTCCTTCACCCTACTAATACTATGCAAGACCCTCGTAATGATACATGCACCTTTCAAGAAATATCTAACATTCACCAAAGTTGAAGGGGCATTGAAACAAGAATATTATTGATAGTGTGCAGAAAATGAGCATGATTAAATAATACACGTATTACCGTGTGCAACAAATAGACATTATTAATATGAAAATATTTCCAATGACAAATGCAAAAGTAACCACTGCAAGGCTGACTAAGATACAAGAATCAACTTTGTAAGCTATAAAATGAAATCACGCCCATAGATGATGAATGCAAGAAATTATAAATGATATGATGTGACAACCAATTGGACAAAATCTATGAGAAATGAGAACCATTTTGATCTAAGGATGAGGATGGCATAACAATTATCACACAGATTGTATACAAGATACCAGATGATGAAGTGATAGTATTGTTGTAAATGATCACAAAGACACCATATAAATAAAGTATGATCTCAAGGTTCTTGTTTTATATATAATAAGTACTATGGATGATGCCATGTCTCATAAATCGTCCATGTCTCCCTGGTACATTGTTAAGTTGTAAATAAATAATCAAATGGTATTTCAAGTTGGGAGCCAAGCATGTCGCGTGCAATGGGAGACGCACCAGGTTCTGGTTGGACTGGTGGACGGGAAGGGGCCCCTTCAGGGCAAGGTTTCCACTCCTCTTTAGCTGCTGCACTGATCCACTGATATCAGTCGCCGATGCTAGACCACGGGAGGGGAACCCCGGGGAATGGGGGGTCGATTTTCGGCGACCATTTGGCACTGCCGAAACAGTCGAGTAGGACAACCTGTGTCGGGAAGCCATGGGATGGCAACCGGGGATTGAGGAGGACACGGTCTCCTGGTCCATCGACGCTTCAGGTAACTTCACAGCCAAGTCGGTTTATCTAGCGCTGACGCAGGGGGCGACAGTTACCTGCTTCAAAGAAGCTTGGCGCACCAGGGTTCCCCCAAGATACGTGTTTTCTTGTGGCAGCTGATTCGAGGGCGACTACCCTCGTGTGAGCAAGTGGCCAAAAGACACGGACCTTCGGATGGGAGGTGTGCACTTTGTCAGGAGGTGGAAGACTGCAACCACATCTTCTTCTCCGGTCCCATCGCCAAAATGATGTGGGCTGGAGTTAGGGAACTCCTCCACTGTGACTGGAACCACGCCGGGCCGAGGGAGTTCATTGCAATCGCCCAAGGCCTCTACGGCCCGCTTCGTAGGCTAGTTTGGTTTACGTTCGCAGCCCAGTGTTGGACCTTGTGGACTGTACGCAACAAACTTACCATTGAAGGAAAGATGATCGGAAACCCGGCTGATGTGTTTTACCATATGTTGATCCATATGCAGTGCTGGAGGGTTCTGGTCAGACAGAGGGACCGGGCGATGCTGGACGCGGCGGTGGACGACGTCAGGAGACTCTACGCGAGACTGCGAGCTGAGCAGCGGAGGACCCAGGCAGCGGCTCGACCATGGACTTTCCGAGTTCCCTATCATCTTGGGTTGAGTGTGCCTATGTGTTGGCTGGATCAGCTTTGTATCTCTCTTTAGTGCTTCTCCGAGACCTGGGTTGGGTCAAACTTTCTAGCGCCTTTGGGCGAGTGGTGTGTGTGTGCTTTGTATGACTTTGTTGGATCGTTTGCCAGGAGGGTTTTATTTATAAAGCCGGGCCATGTGGCCTTCTGTTTAAAAAGTTATAAATAAATATGTCCTTTGGATAGGGGAGCGGTGTTTTGGAACATGGGTCCATATGCTCTCTATATTTCGAAATGCATCTTACATACATTTTAATTTTTTTTAAAATTGAAACTAAAAGTTCGCGCGTACATCTTCACGTGCTACGTGCTCACAAAGTCGTTTCATAAAAAATCGACTTATCATGTGACATGTGTAAAAAAAACAAAATTCAGTGCTAAAAATAATGCTTTTCACAAGATAAACTTTCTCTTTTTATATAGACCACACAAAATATTGGTTTTTCGTGAAACTTGACGAACGCACGTATATTATGAAGATGTACATGTAGAATTTTTGTCCAAATTTTTCGACATTTCAAAATATAATTTTTTAGTAGAGGGAGCATACGCACCCGAGAGCCGAATTGAATTTCCGTATATTAAAAGCAAGGGATAGTCGCATGTATGATTTATCTACTGGATTAATATGGTAATATCTCAAATTGTTATGAACGGATTCCCAGTAAATTAAATGGGCAAAACATAGTGCCATAACCTAAAAAGAATCACTAAGAATCCTAGTTACAACATTTACCAAGTATCCCTAAATAAATTATGATACATAGAGTGGGGGATCTGGAAGCTTCAGGGCGACGACCATGGGCTAGCGGGCGGCATTGACTCGGGGTGACCTCACATGGATGCTGGCTGCTGTCCTCGGCAGCGTGGACATCGTCTCAGTAGTAGGTGCTCGTCCGGCGAGCATGTCTCTCCAACATCGCGCACATCAGATCTGAAGGCCACCTCCTGGTTCTGACCATCGTCTGTCAGATCCATGGCCTCGCCTGGCCGCCGGAGCTTGCCTGAATGGGTCACGGTGGGTCGGGCAGCTCGGGACTCCAAGAGAAATCTCTGGTTGGTTCTCCTCCCTCCCATCATCCCCTTGCTACCTAGGCGAAAACCCAATTTCTCTTGGAATGGGCGGCGACTACACCCTCGGCTCCACCGCCTCCTCGCTGGAGGCACCATTGAGGTTCCCCGCCCTCCTATCATCCCCTTTCTACCAAGGAGAAAACCCGATTTCTGTTGGAATGGGCGATGAGTACACCCTCGGCATGGTGTCCTTCTTGGAAGCGCCGCTTTGGGTTAAGGAGGAGGCAATGTTTTTTTTCGATATGGGAGCATCGCCCCAGCCTCTGCATCAATAGATGCACACGGCTATCTTTATTAAACCAGAAGTACGGTAAAAGTTTACAAAAAATTCAAGATTACACTCATGGGAAAGCTAAGGTTGACACATGAATCAACCAAAGGAAAATGCAACACGGCTATCCATTTGCTAATCTATTAGTGTGTCGCCATCCAGTAGCCCGGAAAAAGAAGTCTTGAGCAACCACTAGCATCCGGTTGCATCCAGTAACCATACCCTCCCGGTGTTCCAAAGGGAGAGGAAAACCCATTGTTGAATCCAATGAGCAACGCGTCGGATAATCTGCAAAAAATTAGTTCCATTTTATTTATTAAAGATAATATCATTCCTAGTCCTCCAAATGGACCAGCATAAAGCGGAAACACCCACACGGATTTTGTGTTTATCTTCCTTACGTACACCATTAAGCCATTTACCAAACATATTAGTAACATTAGCTGGTGGAGGGATATTGTAAGTGAGATACACCATACGCCAAATAATTTTTGCAAAGGGACAATGAAGAAACAAAGGAGGAGGCAATGTGTTGGTCCAAGTTCGAGGGGTGGCAGTGGTTGGATCCTTTGTGGCGCCCTTTCTTCGCTTCTCCGGCGAGGGTGTCATATCTTGTGTGTACTGCTCCTTTGATGCACCAAATGCTTGCATCGGACATCTTGAGCTCTCATTTATGGTGGTGGTGTTGTTCTGGTGGTAATCTTGGTTGTTCTTTGTGGTCATGCTTGTTCTCTGCTCCTGGAATTGATGTCTTTGATTTCTGTTCGATCTCTAGGTTGATCGACTTCGACCGACGGTGAGACGCCCTTTGAACGAAGGCGAGGGAGGAGGGGCTCTCTTCGGCTTTTGAGATGGATCATGGCATTCTTCCCTTTGGTGTATGCGCGGACTGAATTCTCTTCGATGGCGAGCTACCTCCAGGCTTCAACTTTCATCGCTTCTCGTGGGTGGCTTCGCCTTGGTAGATGATGACTTCCACGACCAAGCAATGTGTCATGTGTACTCTTTGTTTGCTTAAACCCCAACATTCAACTAGTTAGGGTCTATCTTCTGAACCTGATAGAGATAAACAGTGCCTGTATTGAGCATGTATGCATGAAATCGGAAAGGAGCGCAGTGCTGGCAGCGATCGTTACAGAGCAATGAGGGAAGGGTAAAGGGTAAGAACTAAGTTGAAAGGCTTGTATGTATTTAAGTAACTATTCACTATTTAGCAGACATGGTTCTTGTTTTGCACATAGCTTATCGAGTGATAATCCTCCACAAATGATCCGACGACCAAACAGAAAAAGAAACAACGTACATCGCATCCTTGACAGAACTAAACTACATACTAGCATTAGATAGCATTCGGGGTCTTCAGTAACTTCCTGTACTGATGATTGCAAATAATATGATGACTGAAACTTCATTTTCATGCCCTTGATTTCCTTTTCCCAAGTGAACTGGGAATAACCTGGGACTTGAGGAGTTCCTTAATAACACCAGGGGAGGTCTTGGTTAATAACTCGAAACCTTGAGACTCTATGGCCTCGTCTAGATTGGTCGGTTCTCGAAGGAACGCCAAGCATGCCTCCTTAAGCTCAGAACAGTTGTGCTGATCCGCCAATGCCAAGATGGCCGCGACGGAACTCGTGCCGATACCGCTGCTTAACTTATCTTCACAAATGAGCTTCAGCCTGTCCAAGCCGTATCTGTCTGCCGCAATAAGCAGATGTTGAGTCATGGCATACTCTTCTTGTTGGTCCATATCAGGCAGTGCATCCGTGTACATGAAAGTAAGAAGAGCTTTGAAGACTTGTGCCTCCATGTCATCTATACGTATGGGACCTGTTGCTGTGCTCTCCTTCATCGGGCTAAGGAACTCAGCTCGGAAGACCGGAGACCGCGCAGCAAGCACTGACCGGTGCGCTGAGAATGTCTCCCCGCCGACTAGGAATTCGACGTCGACGATTGCCTTGCTCGAGAGGAGATCCCCGAAGTCCCGATGCATGTCAGACGGTGGCACCACGATGGGTGTATTCTCCAGCGCGCGGCACTGGCTCATTATAGTAACACCAACATTGACAGTGAATGAATCGTCTTTGAGATATTCTGATTTCTCCAACTCAACCCTTCTGATAAACCTGTTAAATCCCCAAGTTTTAGGATGCACGGAGAAGTCTCTTGTCTCGGCAGAGGTTGTATATGACGGCACTGGCTCCCCATCTTGGTCAAGTAGGCTGAACTTAAATCCTGCCTTCACGGTCTCACCTTCAGCAAGGGTACCATCAAGTTTGAGAAAGAAGGATATGCAATCAATGTTCTTGGAGTCTTCTCCGTTGGGATAGTAGCGCACATGCCATGTGCGGCCTCCCACCCGGAACGGGCAAGAGTCGATCCACTTGCCATTAGGGACATCCTTGGTGTGCGAGTAGCCGACGATCTTGAGCGTGTGGTAGCCGCATAAGGTGCCAGCGACGATGGACGAGGCGGAGACGCTCGAGGAGGTCGGCATGGTAGAGGATCGGTCCGGTGGCTTCAGTATCACGGCCGGGTCTCTTGTTTTATATCTTTTTTAAACAGAAGGCACGAGTGCCCAGCTTTAAATTAATAAAGCCTTTTACGGCCAGTACAAAGGTGCTGAAGAACAGCTTACAAACCAACGACCAAACAAGCACAACAAGAAAGAAAACTAAGCATAGCTTGAGGTAGCCGAGGCCCTCATCCACGAGCAGCAGCGGATTCTGGAGAGGCTAGCTGAAGAAGGATCCAGCAGACCTGACGCCATGGATTGCACCTGGGCACCTGAAACTGCACTCACACCCAGTCCATGGCCGAAGAAGGCTCCCTGCCTCCTCGTCCTGGTTCGAAGGACGCCGTACCGTCGGCCGATGGCAGCGCTCTCCCTGAGCGCCTGGATGGGAAGTGCAGCCGAGACCCCCGGCGGACCACCGTGCACAGCCAGACACTGCTAGCACACATCCTGAGGAGAGCCTCCCCGTAGTCCCGTCGCTCGCCTCCGAGAAGAAACTGCACGGAAGCCGGAGAAGAAGTGGGCGCTGCCCACCGCTGCAGCACCGCCCACCGGACACAAGCACACCTCCACAAACCGCCAGCGGCCACAGACCCCCCTTTCTCGCCCAAGGCCGCGCCTTCAGCAAGGACAGCGACACCACCGGCGCCGCCGCGGCCCAATCAAAGATCTAGGCTTTCACCTGGGGAGGTAGGGGGAAGGGAGAGGAGAAGGACAAACCACGATGGCGCCCCCAAGGAGGTAAACGGCGCGAAGGGCGTCGCCGCCGTCGAGGCCAGCAAGCTGGTCAAGGATTTCTCCCGGTCGTCGATCCCCTCGCCAGCACCCCGCCAGATCGAGTGCTGGACGCACCAGCCGTGGATCTGGAGGAGTGGGACGAGGTAGGAGAGGGAGGGGCTGGCGCTTCGGATCTGGGCACGGCGGCCACGCGGACCACCTGGCCGAGACCGGCCCCCGTCGGCATCGCGCCACCCGCGCGGCCACGAGGCCATCCCGCACCTGCGAGCACCGGTCGCCGCCGAGCCGATGACGCCTCACCAGACGAGGCCGCCGCCTCGGATCCGGAGCCCCCACCGTGGAAGCCACCCGTCAGCTCGCCCTTCTCCTCAGATCTAGCCAGGGCCAGCCGTCGGAGGAAGGGGAGCCCGTCGAGCAGCCGCCGCGGTCATGGCGGTCCCGGCGCGGAGGTCCTCCACCTAGACACCGCGCGGGGGGCCAAGGGCTCAGATCCCCGCCGCCCCCTTCACCGGCGTCGTGGGCTTAGCCCAGCAACGTCTCTGGGGGCGACGAGGAGGAGAGGAGGAGGGAGAGGAGGCGGGCGGCGCGGCTGGGGCGCCGCGGTCGCGGAGGGGCGACCGAGAGAGCGAAGGGGGGGGGGGGGGGTACTATCCGCTCTCTTGTTTTATATCAGGAACGCCGAGGGTTTTGTATGGTGTCTCGGACTAGCGATGAAGGAAATATTTTACTACACGGCCGGCTAAAGCAACTGGACTCCGTTGCGGACAAAGTTGGGATTGGCAATGGTGATGGATTCTGCATGATACCAGAAGCATCCGATCTAAACAAATCGATAATGTAGTATCTGATATCCGTCGTTCTAAAGCAAGGACGCTGGGACGAGGCGCGAGCGATCGTGAACCCTTTCGTCCGGCCAGGGAAAGGAAAAGAGAATCGAAAACGAATACAGTATCTTCTTTTTTTTGAGAGGACGAATACAGTACCTACCAGGTCTCAGTCTCCGGATCGTTAGCGTACAATCTGCGTCCCGGCAGAAGTATAAAAGCGAATCGAGTCGATCAGTGTTTGTACGTACTACGTCGTGCTCCACGCCCAGCCCAGCTGCAGCCCGATCGATCGGTTGCCTTCAATCGATATTTATTTCGGAAAAATTAATTTCAGATACAAGACAAAAAAAAAGAGCTTTCGGGTTACACAATTTGAAAAGGAAAATAATGAGGCCACCGCCTTGTACTGAAAGTACTTGAGGCCAAACTTCACAACCTTCATAAGATCACTGCCTCCGCCGACACTAGCCCACTACTGTGTCACAATATCATCCCTAAAAACTTGAGCCATAAAAAATTTGTAAGAAGAGAAGAAGGGCAGCATTTCTTCACAGGAACCCAATCCAACATTTCAACAAGTACATGTCTATCTGCAACTAGCAAATAAATACTTCCCTGCAGTGAAAAGAGGATGCATGAATTCAGGAAAAGGCGCAAGGCCTGCAACAATTGTTACAGAGCAAAATATAAATCAACTAGTTGACAGTCTAATAAGTTCTGAACTAACTCTTTACTAATTAGCACACAAGGTCCATGCTTTGCACATAGCTTGTCAAACCCTTAATAATTCTCCACCAAGGATACGACGACCAAACAAAAAAGGAGCAATGGACATCGCAACCTTGCGACAACCAAAGTACACATAATGGAGGCGAAGGAGCGCCGGACATGGAGCTCAACACCGAATGGGATGAGGGAGTGGGGGTTTAGGCGGTGAGTAGAATGGGGTGGGGAGTTAAGGGGAAACATCCCGTGCGACCCAGGCAACCAAACTACACATTTTCTTCTCCCTGGGTGCAAAAATGGGCTTGCAATCAGGCCCCTAGAGCTTTGCCTCACCAAGAACGAAATTCATTAAATCGGCACGATGAGGGGAGGCTCCATTGAACACACAATGGTTATTTTGTTTCCATCACTGCTGGCATCAATTTGCTTCTGTTCCAAAAATAAATAAATAAAATAACGGGTGTCTATGGTCGTCGGTCGTTCTATGTTTAAGGTATGTTCATAGCAATTTGAGTATTCAAACTAAAATATGTTCAGTGCGATGTGAGCACTGTGGTAACTAGTGTTGGATAAAGTCCCTGTACTGTTGTCTCTGTGGAGAGGCTGCTGCACATGATCCTGTGGAGGACTGGCTGCAGCATACATGGTCCTTGTGAAGGACTGCTGTTAGGATAGGAAAGTATCTTTGACTGCCTTTAGAGGCATCAAGGACTGGCAGTTAGCAGCACCCTTGACTGCTTTTAGGGGCATCAAGGACTGGCAGTTAGACTAGCATCTTAGCATATTCGTGGCTGGATAGCAGCTATATATCTGTATCCCCAACCCTCAGGTTGGTTATGGCATTGTGTGAGATGTGTGTGAAATAAACCAACGAAAATTGCCCCAACTCTCCTAGTGTCATCCTCTTCTTCATGAAAGTGAGGCTAGAGATACTATCAAGTGGTATCAGAGCAAGGTTGTCTTGCAGCCTGAGCATCTCCTGCTCCTCCCCTTCACAAGGAAGGGAGCAGCCCCAACCAGTAGCAGCCTCAACTGCCCCTGGTTACTTC
Organism: Lolium multiflorum; assembly: GCA_030979885.1. NCBI lineage: Eukaryota > Viridiplantae > Streptophyta > Magnoliopsida > Poales > Poaceae > Lolium > Lolium multiflorum. Next base: position 82,423,980 of record CM061750.1, read on the forward strand.
CCTCCGTCCGGGTTGTCGAGAGCAGCTCGTCGGAAGCAGCGCTCAGCCCCCCAGCAGCGAGCCATGTCCGACGGCCACTCTCAGCACACGGCTACCCCAGCACGCGGCGTCGGCAGGAGGCCGATCGCGCCGCGGCAGAGGAGCGTGAACGAGTGGCCGCGGCAGCCGCTGCGGCGAAAGCAAGGGCATCGAGGCTGGCAGCGGCAGAGCTGGCAGCAGCCAGAGCGGAGGTAGAAGCAGCAGAAGCAGCGGAGGCAGCACGTGCAGCGGCGGCGGAGGCCGAGGTGCTGCGTGGCAGCGCCAACGGCTCCGTTTCTGCTGACGGCAACGCCGACGCCACAGCGCGAGAGCGGGTGGCGCAGTGGGCAGCCGAGCACGCCCGCGCTCCCGGAGGAGGCGCGCACGGCGGTGGCGCTCCCGGAGGAGGCGCGCACGGCGGTGGCGCTCCCGGAGGATGCGCGCACGGCGGTGGCGCTCCCGGAGGAGGCGCGCATGGTGGTGGTGCTCCCGGAGGAGGCGCGCACGGCGGTGGCGCTCCCGGAGCGCACGGCGGCGGCCGCTGGGACGACCAAGACCGCGGCCTCTATGGGGTCCGGACTGTGGTCAGGGACGTTGGTCCCGGTGTTGGGTGGCCTACCCTCACCAAAACCAACTACGTCGAGTGGGCCGCGGTCATGAGGATCAGGCTCCAGGTGCGGCACATGTGGGAGGCGGTCCAGTACGGCGACGTCGACCACCATGAGGATCGACGGGCGTTGGATGCCCTCATCGCTGCAGTTCCGCCTGAGATGCAGTTCTTGCTTTCCAACAAGCGGACTGCCAAGGAGGCTTGGGACGCCATCGCTGCGGCACGCATCGGCAGCGACCGTGCTCGCAAGTCGACACTGCAGGCACTTCGCAAGGAGTGGAGAACCTGGCCTTCAAGCCAGGGGAGGACGTCGATGACTTTGCTCTCCGTCTCAACACTCTGTTGCAGAAGATGGTGCAATTCGGTGATGACACCTACGACGAGGAGAGAGCTGTCGAGAAGCTCTTTCGCTGCATCCCCGAGAAGTACAAGCAAATGGCTCGCTCGATCGAGTCTCTGCTGGACCTCTCCACGATGACGATCGAGGAGGCGATAGGTCGCCTCAAGGTCGTCGACACCGACGAGCCACAACCTCTCTCGGGGCCCATCACCATCGACGGGAAGCTACTTCTCACTCGGGAGCAGTGGGATTCCTGTCACGGTGACATGAAGAAGGGGGAGTCCTCTTCCACGCCAAGCGGCTGCAAGCGTGGCAAGCCGCGCAAAGACGCCCAGGCCGGGGTGCAAGGACTTGCCGACGATGATGCCCGCGGAGGCGCCCAGGGAGGTGCCGCCGGCAGGCACAAGCCGGCACCAGACGACACCTGCCGCAACTGTGGCCGGCTTGGCCATTGGGCCAGGGAGTGTCGGCAGCCACGACGCGGCCAGGCCCACGTCGCACAGGCGGAGGAGGAGGAGCCGGCTCTGTTCATGGCGCATGCAAGCATCGAGCTACCTCCAGCGGCACCGACTGCAGCGGCTCTCCTCCACCTCGACGAGTCAAAGGCACACGCCCTTCTCGGCGACGGCTCCGGCAACAACAAGACTGGCGGGTGGTGCCTCGACACCGGCGCCACCCACCACATGACCGGTCGACGGGAGTTCTTCGCCGACCTTGACTCCGACGTGCGAGGCTCCGTCAAGTTTGGGGATGCCTCCGCCGTGGAGATTAAGGGTGTCGGCTCCGTCACCTTCACCGCCAAGACTGGAGAGCATTGGTTGCTCACTGGTGTCTACTACATTCCTGCGCTGAGGAACTCCATCATCAGCCTGGGACAGCTGGATGAGAACGGCTCGAGCGTGCTGATCGAGCATGGGACCCTACACATCTGGGATCGCCACCGTCGCCTGCTTGCCAAGGTAACTAGAGGCACAAATCGCCTCTATGTTCTTGACGTGCAGGTGGCACAACCCCTCTGTCTCGCTTCTCGTCGGGAGGACGAGGTGTGGCAGTGGCACGAGCGCTTCGAGCATCCTCACCTTGAGGCCCTGAAGTGTCTCAGTGACACGGAGATGGTGCGAGGCCTGCTGTGCCTCGACCATGTGGTGCAGTTCTGCGATGTCCGGGCGAGCTTCCGAGCCAAGGAGAGGCTCGAGCTCGTGCACAAGGACTTGTACGGCTCGGGATGGCTCAGCGCTCCCACAAGACGACGTACAAGACTTAGGGGGAGAATGTTGGATAAAGTCCCTGTACTGTTGTCTCTGTGGAGAGGCTGCTGCACATGGTCCTGTGGAGGACTGGCTGCAGCATACATGGTCCTTGTGAAGGACTGCTGTTAGGATAGGAAAGTATCTTTGACTGCCTTTAGAGGCATCAAGGACTGGCAGTTAGCAGCACCCTTGACTGCTTTTAGGGGCATCAAGGACTGGCAGTTAGACTAGCATCTTAGCATATTCGTGGCTGGATAGCAGCTATATATCTGTATCCCCAACCCTCAGGTTGGTTATGGCATTGTGTGAGATGTGTGTGAAATAAACCAACGAAAATTGCCCCAACTCTCCTAGTGTCATCCTCTTCTTCATGAAAGTGAGGCTAGAGATACTATCAACTAGGACCTATGATTATGACACACTCATCTAAAATCTGACAGGCAGAAGGCCCTCTAAGATGAATTTGTAAGCAAGTGCTATTGATATCTAGGCATGCAAACATCTGAACATTTTAAATTTTGGACCTAGTGTTGTTTTATCAATGAATCTGGGGGCTGTTTGAGCTCCTTGATCCGAAAACAAAAGTTCAAATACAAGACATAAAAAAGAAACCTGGGGTTACTTACATTAGATAGAATTCAGGGTCTTCAGGTTATTTCTGGAAAGATGATTGCAAATAAAATGATAGCTGAAACTTCATGTTCATGCCCTTGATTTCCATTTCCCAAGTAAACAAGGAATAACCAGGTACGTGAGGAAATCCATTAGAACAGGAGGGCAGATCTTGGCTAATAACTCAAAACCTTTAGATTCCATGGCCTCGTCCAGATTGGCTGGCGAGCCGAGGAACTCCAAGCATGCCGCCTTAAGAACACGACAGTTGTACTGATCCGCCAATGCAAAGATGGTCGCCACGGAACTCGTGTCAATACTACTTCTCAACTTATCTTCACAAATCAGCTTCAGCCTGTCCAAGCCGTACCTGTCAGCTGCAACGAGCAGATGCTGAGCCATGGCATATTCGTCTCCTTGATGCATATCAGGCAGTGCATCTGTGTACATGAAAGCGAGCATAGCCTTGAACACTTCTGCCTCCATGTCATCAATTCGTATGGCCGCTCTCGTGGTCCCCTCCTTCATCGGCCCAAAGAGCTCTGCTCTGAAGACCGGGGACCGCGCCGCAAGCACCGTCCGGTGCGCCGAGAATGTCTCCCCGCTGACTCGGAATTCAACATCGACGCCTGTTTTGCTCGACAGGAGATCCCCAAGGTGCCGGTGCAAGTCAGATGGTGGCACCAAAATGGATGGTGTCTCCAGCGCGTGGAAGTTGCTCATGTTAGTAACATCGACCTTGACAGTGAAGGAGTCGTCCTGGAGATGCTCTGATTTCTCCATTGCCTTCTTCTTGATAAACTTTGTAAATCCACGAGAATGGTTACCTAACGAGAAGTCTGTGATCTTGGTAGTCTTGGTATAGTCCGGCACCGGCTTCCCATGTTGGTCGAGTAAGCTGAATTTAACTTGTGCCTTCACGGCCTCAGCTTCGGCAATGGCATCATCAAGTTTGAGATAGAAGGATATGTAATTAGTGCTATTGGAGTCGCCACCGTTGGGATAGTAACGAACATGCCATGTGCGGCCTCCGGCCACGAACGGGCAAGAGTCGATCCACTTGCCATTAGGGACCTCCTTGGTGCGCGAGTAGCCGATGATCTTGAGCAAGTGGTAGCCACTCACGTACGGCGCCGGCGACGATGGAGGAGGCGGATCCGGAGGGCAGGCCTTCGCCGGCGATAGGCAAGGAGGTCGTCATGGTGTGCTGCGTGAACGGCTGGGCAGGACGCCAGTTGGGAGGGAGGAAGGGGGTGGCGGCGAGGGTTTGGAGTTTGGGAGGTGGCTCTTCTGTGGGCGTGAATCAGAGCAGACCAGCTCGCCGCCGGCGATTCGTCGGATTCCTCGTCCTCCGGCGGCGGGAGGACGGGGAATCCACGGATCTCGGCGTGTATATAGTCTTGGGGTGCGTGTGTGGCTAGCCGGCGGCGTCGTGGAGAAGATGGCGTGGCCGGAGTGGCTTTTGGCGTCGGCGGGCTTCTCTTCTGTCGGTGCGGCTCCCGTGGAGCTCCGCCGCGGATCCGCCGTCCTTTCCAGGCTTGCTGCTCTTCGGAGAAGTGGAGCTTGGCCTTCCCCTTCCGGAGACCGCGGGGTGGCGGCTCCGTCCGTTGAAGTGTTTGAAGGTGCTGATGCGTTGAAGCATGGCGACGACGATGGCGTTGCAGGGCGGAGGCTCTTCGGAGCCGAGTGGCGTCGACTTCCCGTCCGTGCAGGGGAGACTCCCGATCCAAGGCGTAGGGGAGGTGGTGCGGCGGCGCGCCGGCGTGACGTTCTGATCTTCGTCTTCCTCGTTGGGGTTCAGCAGGACTCAGTTCTTTTTTTGCTTTTCGTTCTGGACCTTTCTGTAAGAACCATGTTTTGATATATATCAGCTCCTTTCCGCAAAAAAGAAGACGGGTCCACGGTGGTTAGGGCATCTCCAACGCGGGACACAAATGGGCCCTCCGTTTTGGACCGTATGGATGGTCGGGCGTACACATGAAACAGCATCACACGTCCGCGTGTCCGTTTAGATCGTACACTGCGTCCAACGCAACGGCCACGTATTGGCCATTTGGTCTATTTTTTGGGGGAAAATAGGTCATTTGGCTACACAGATTTATAAATAATGTCTAACAAATATAAAATAATATCAAATAAAATGTAGCAAGACCAAGAGAAATGTGTCATAGTTTAATTACAAATTGATATTGTCAACTCAATTTGTGTGCTCTAGGATCTCCTTTTGCATCTTCTCGGACCAAGCTCTCTTCCCCTTGTTCATGGCGGTTAAGTCAGCGGTCATGATCATGTGGTCCTTGGCTTGCCGTTTCAGCTCAACTTCCTTCTCCTTCAGCTCCATCTCTTTGGCCCTTGCTGTTGCAATGAGGTCCAATTCTTTCTCTTTGAGTTCAATTTTCCTAGCCTTCGTCTTGGCCTTGACCTCGTCAATCTCAAGCTTCCTCTTTTGGACATCGAAGTAGGTCTTCATGTCCTCTTCCTTCTCTCGGCGCCTCCTCTCATCCCTCTTTTTACGTGGACACCTCTTTGTCAGCATACATCTCCTTCAAGGTGCCGAGCAATTGCATGCCCGAAGCATCACGCTTCATGTCGGCCTTGGTTGTCTTGTGGCCTCGTGGACGACTTGCACGAGAAGCGGAGCTACCGCAAGGCTGGCCACCATCAAGGTCAATGACCATGGCATCTTTGGTGGTCTTGTGACCAACCAAACTCGCCATGTACCCCTCGTACCCCTCCTGGAACTTGGGGATGCTCTCGAGTTCCTTCCAACAATGAGAGAATCCAAAGGTCCTTCATTCATCACCGATTTGAAGAAATCCAAAGCTTGCCACATCTAGAGCAAAGCGAGACAAAAATGACAAACATATGTGCAAACAATGAAAGAACAAGTAAAGGTTAAGAACTATACCAAGTCCTTCGTGCCGATGTCGCTAACGGAAATCCGCTTCACGTGATCATACGCCGCCTAAAACTTGTTGCATTCCGTTTGAATTGTTCCCCACCTCTTTTGGATGGAGCACTCGTTGCGGTCGCTGTCAAATCGCTCCTCCCCGTACCGGCGATGTTCATGGAAGTAGTCATGGATCCGGCGCCAGAATGTGGTCCCCTTCTGCTCAGCACCTGTCAAGTGAGCTCGTCACCGAACAACGGCTCCTGGTTGATGTTCATGGTGCAGGGATGGCCAGTGGTGTCCTCCTCTATGTTAATGGGAGGTGGCGGGGGAGCTTGCTCGGTCGACGAATATGGCATGGTGGTCGGCATCGTCGGTGGGTAAGACGGAGAGGCCTGCATGGTGGACGCTGCTTGCATAGATGGCGGCGCGCGCTCGCCCGACAAATCGTCGAACAGGTTGCGGGCACCGGTCATCGATGCTGCTCACAGCTGCTTGGGGGCCTTGGAGTGCGTCGCCGGCGCATGGTTCAGGTCAATGGACGAAGGCGACGACCCCATCATGGACTCGCCACCTCCGGTAACTCATCCCGTGATGGGTACAAGCACCGCCCCGACAGCGCCATCATTTCCTGCGCGCCGGGCGTGTACCCCAACGGGGCAGTCGGCGAGGTTGTTGACCTTGGAGGAAGGGGCTGGGTCACAGACGAGGCGAAGCTTCCCGCCGAGGCTGAGCCGGCGCCCGGGACGATCAGGTGCTCAGCGAGCGCGGCGTGGCCGTAAAAGAGCACGGCATGCTCTTGCATGGCCTTCGCCTTCGTCTCTGTTTGGAGGAGCTGCAATTGCTCGACCGCCCTTTGTCACTCCTCGGCGATAGCGGCCTCCTTCTTCTGTTGTTCATGCGTCCTGCGCCGGTCGGCCTGCTTCTTGATCTCGATCGCCCTCTGCTCCGTGGTGAGCTCGGGCTTCGCCTTCTTCGTCACCGCCGCGGGCTGCGGGACCACCGGAGCGTCCAGGACAGGAGTCTCCTCCACGACAGGAGCGACAACGGCCGCGAGCTGGACCTCGTCTCCGATGGTGGCGGTGGCGACGACAGGAGCTTTGTAAGCCATCTCTAGGTTTTGGGAGTGAACTGAAGTGGGTGTGTTTTGGGAGGCAGATAGGCGGGCCAGGGGAGGACGCGAGATGGCAGCCCTTGGTGTCCGCGGCCACATAAACGGGCCCAGATTTATGCCGGCTTTGGATCGTCCTGGACACCGCGGCCATCCGTTTTAGGGATGAGTCCGCGCGCTGGGTCGCGTTTTTGTCCGGTTGGACTCATCCGGACGTGCAGCCGCGGTTGGGTCGCCCCGGTGGAGATGGCCTTACTGGCTGGGCGACAGCGGAGAAATGAACCGTACTCTGCTGCAGACTACGAATTTTACACGCGGGCTGAGTCGCCTGATGGTAAACTTTCGATGATGCTCGTTCACATCTTATTTGGCTCCACTTTTAAGGATTTGTCCTTTTCTCTTTGTTAACCATCAACCACCAGGAAACACGTTCTATATTGCACGGCTAGAGAATGTTTCTCCTTCTGCATTATCATCTGACACTGGGAGGAAACTATGTACGACGTCAGAGTCATTGTCTAAACCTAGAGCAATAAAAGACCCTAGTAACAGCTAGGAACAAGCATTGCTGTAATTTCAAACGAGAGCATACCTGAAGAATTGCTGACATGTGGAGGAGAAAACCGTCACATATCCATTTCACACTTCAATTTTCTTTTTCTTTTTGTTGTTCCTTTTCAACATCCCTAATTGCATGCTAATGAATTTCGTACAAGAGATGAATGATCCATAAATTTTGATGCTCTAGCTCAAGATTAAGTGAGTAATGCAGTTATTCCAACTACTACTCAAGACAAGAGTTCCTTATGCCGGGCATAAGGAACAATGGATCCGAACATGAAGTCAAAATAGGCCAGAGGTTATAGATCGCGTGAGATACCTGTTACATCATCGACTACTGTGTAGGGCATGTTTCGTTAAGCGTTGTAATTTACCCATTAACTGGAATCCATGGTCGTCCATCGTTCCAAGTTTAAGGCCTGTTCACAGCAAATTGTGTATTCCAGCAAGCAATGAGTAAATGACAAGTAGACAGTCCTGGAGCTCAAGAACAGCTCTAGCTGCCGGAAGAGAAGGGAAACTATACTAGAAAAATGTTAAGCATGTACTCCCTTCATTCCATGAAACATGTCTTAACTTTGTCAAAATTTAGATGTATCTAGACACTAAATAGTAGCAACACATAATTTTAGACAAAGTTAAGACAACTTTCATAGGACCGAGGGAGTACAATGAATATTCAAACCAAAAGGTTCCAATGCAATGTGAAAACTGCGGTAACTAGGAACTATGACACACTCATCTAAATCAGTCAAGTTTGTGGAATCTTTACTCGACATGGAGAGCACAATAAGCCTGTGTTTATTTCAAGCAGAAGGTTATCCAAAATGAATTTCTAAGCAAGTACCAATATCTAGGGATGTAAACATGCTGAACATTTTCCACTTCTGAAACTACTGTCATTTTATCAATGAAAAACTTGGGGCTCTTTGAGCTCCTTAATTCCAAAATAAAACATCCAATATACTAAAGACATAACAGCTTGTGGTTACAAAACTGCAAAAGAAAAGAAGGGGATCATAGCCTTACATGACAATACATGAGGCCAAACTTCATAACCTTTATAGGATCACTACACCAGCAGCCAATACTATGTCCGAATATCGTCACAACAAACTGCAGCTGCAGCCGCAAAAATTTGTAATCCTGACAAATAACAAGGCTAGCATTTTTCACTATATCCAACCCAGCATTTAAACAAGTCATGGTCTATATGAAACTACTAAATAAACAGTGCCCTGTAGTGAACAGGAGGTGCATGAACACAGGAAGCAGCCCAATGCTCGCAGCGGTTGTTACAGAGCAATGAGACGAGCTCTGGGAAATATGCTACGTAGTTGAAAGCGTTAAAAGTTGTGAACTAAATGTTCACTAATTAGCATACATGGTTCTAGGTTTGCACATAGATTGTGAAACCGTTAATAGTAATTCTCTGCGTAGGATTCGACGACCAAACAAAAAAGGAGCAACGGACATCGCATCCTTGCGAGAACCAAACTACAGATAAATCTACCAATACTAGCATTAGATAGCATGTAGGGTCTTTTACTAACTTCCTGGACCGGTGATTGCAGGTCACATCATGACTGAAACCGCATGTTCATTCCCTTGGCTTTCTTTTCCCAAGTAAACTAGGAACAATCTGGGACCTGAGGAGATCCTTCATAACACCTGGGCAGCCCTTGGCTAAAACATCAAAACCTTCAGACTCCATGGCCTCATCCAGATTCACCGGCGAGCTGAGGAACTCCATGCATGCTGCCTTAAGCTCATGGCAGTGGTGCTGCTCCGCCAATGCCAAGATGGTCGACACGGAGCTCGTGTTGATATGATTGCACAACTTATCTTCACAAAGGAGCTTCAGCCTCTCCAAATCATACCTGTCTGCTGCAACAAGCAAATTCAGAGTCATGGCATATTCTTCTTCTTGCTTCATATCCGGCAACGCATCCGTGTACATGAAGGAAAGCAGAGCCTTAAACACTTCTGCCTCCATGTCATCTATGCATATGGCCTCTGTGGTGGTTCCCTCCTTCATCGGGCCATAAAACTGTGCTCTGAAAACTGGAGACCATGCTGCGAGCACTAATCGGTGCGCCGAGAACATCTCCCCGCCGACTCGGAATTCAACGTCGATGCCTGTCTTGCTTGACAGGAGATCCCCGAAGAGCCGGTGCATGTGAGAGGGTGGCACCACGATGGCTGGAGTCTCCTGCGCGTGGCACTCGCTCATGACAGTAACATCGACCTTGACAGTGAAGGAATCGTCCTTGAGATGCTCTGATTTCTCCAATGCCTCCCTTTCAATAAACTTGTCAAATCCCCAAGAGGTAATACCCACGGAAAAGTCTCTGAACTCGGTAGTCTTGGTATAGGCCGGCACCGGCTTCCCATGTTGGTCGACTAAGCTGAATTTGGCTTGTGCCTTCACTGTCTCGGCTTTGGCAAGGGTATCATGGAGTACGAGATAGAGGGATACGCAATCCACGGTATTGGAGTCGTCCCCGTTGGGATAGTAACTAACATGCCATGTGCGGCCTCCGGCCCCGAACGGGCAAGAGTCGATGCACTTACCATTAGGGACCTCCTTGGTGCGCGAGTAGCCGACGATCTTGAGCAAGTGGTAGCCGCTCACGGCTCCGGCGATGATGGAGGAGGCGGATCCGGTAGGGTGGCCTTCGCCGGCGATACGCGAAGAGGTCGTCATGGTGTAGGGCGTGTACGGTGGCAGGTCGCCGGTGGGGAGGGAGGAAGGGGGCGGCGGAAAGGTTTGGTCTCTGGGAGCCAAGGACCGACTAGACGAATAAAGCAAGTGGACTCTTGTGTGGGCCGTTAGAGTGGATGTTAATGGGCCGATACAGAGAAGAAAGGTCCATGGTAGCTTGGCGACGAGGGAGAAATGATCTGCGACGCTGTAGCTGTAGGGCATGATTTGTTAAGTGATGTAATTTAAATACGTATCCATCATAACTGGAATCCATGGTCGTCGTCGTTCAAAGTTTCCCAAATTCAAACAATGGGTAAAGTGGCAAGTCCCGGAGCTCAAGAACAGCTAGCTGCCGGGAGCACAGGGAGTTAGGGAGTTAGAAGAATGTGCAGCATGTACAGTGAATATGCAAACTAAAAAATTACCAATGCAGTGTGAAAACTGTAAAGGAACTATGACACACTAATCTAAATCAGACTCTTTTTGCTCCACACTGGGGAGCACAATTAGCTTGTTTATGTTTCAAGCAGAAGGTTGTCTAAGATGAATTTCTAAGCAAACTACCAATATCTAGGCTAGGCATGAGCATTTTTTACTGCTGGAACTAGTAGCATGGTTTCATCAATGAAACTGGTGCTTTTGATGTCCTTAATTCGAAAACAAAAGTTCAAATACAAGACAGGAAAAAGATCTTCAGGTTGCAAAATCTGCAATGCTTGCATGAAAATACTAGAGGCGAAACTTCGCAACCTCCATACGGTCACTGCCTCAGCAGACAATCCTATCTAAGAATCATTAAAACAAACTGCAACCATAAAAAAAAAGTGATCTCTACAAGGCCAACATTTTTTTTCACGGGATCCCAAACGAGCATTTCAACAAGTCACGGCCTCTCTGAACCAGCTAATTACAGTGTCCTGTACTGAACTCAGGAAGCAGCACAATGCTCGCAGCGATTGCTAGAGAAATGAGACAGGCACTGGAAAAGAATGTAAAGCGAAAGTAGTTTAAAGTCTTATAAACTTCACTAATTACATAATTAGCATGTATGGTTCTTGGTTTGCACAAAACTTGTGAAACCATAATGTTCAGTATTCCAGCAAGCAATGGGTGAAGTGACCAATAGACAGTCCCGGAGCTCAAGAACAGCTCTAGCTGCCGGAATCGCAGGGAAATTATACTAGAATAAGAATGTTCAGCATGTACAGTGAATATGCAAACTAAAAAAATACCAGCGCACTGTGAAAACTGAAGTAACTAGAATAATATGACACACTCATCTAAACAAAACATTTTTACTGGACACTGGGGAGCACAATAAACTTGTGTTTGTTTCAAGCAGAAAGTTGTCTAAAATGAATTTCTAAGCAAGTACCAATATCTAGGCATGAGCATTTTACTTTTGGAACTACAATTGTTGGGGGCTCTTTGAGCTCCTTAATTCGAGAACAAAACTTCAAATAGAAGACAGGAAAAAAAAAAGAGCTTCAGTTTGCAAAATCAGCAAGAGAGAAAAAGGAGCATAGCCTTGCATGAAAATACTAGAGGCCAAGCTTCAACCTTTTCATTCGATCACTACCTCAGAAGACAATACTATGTCAGAATCATTAAAGCGAACTGCAGCCATAAGAAATTTGTAATCCCTAAAAGGCTAACAATTTTTTTTCACTGGATCCCAAACGAGCATTTCAACAAGTCACAGCCTCTCTGAACCTGCTAAATAAACAGTGTCCTGTACTGAACTCAGGAAGCAGCACAATGCTTGCAGCGATTGCTACAGAAATGAGACAGGCACTGGAAAAAATGTAAATGGCAACTAGTTTAAAGTCTTATAAACTTCACTAATTAGCATACATGGTTCTTGGTTTGCACATGACTTGTGAAACCGTTAATAATAATTCTCAGCGAAGGATACGATGACCAAACAAAAAGGAGCAACGACATCGCATCCTTTTGAGAACCAAACTACACATAAATCTACTAATACTAGCATTAGATAGCATGTAGGGTCTTTTACTAACTTCGTGGACCGATGATTGCAGATCAACTAAACCTCACGTTGATGCACTTGATTTTCTTTTCCCTAGTAAAGTAGGAACAACCTGGGACATTAGGAGATCCTTTATAACACCAGGGCAGCTCTTAGTTAGAAACTCAAAACCTTCAGACTCCATGGCTGCAACCAGATTCGTCGGCGAGCTGAGGAACTCCAAGCATGCCGCCTTAAGGTCATGGCAGTGGTGCTGATCCGCCAACGCCAAGAAGGTCGCCACAGAGCTCGTACTGATTCCTCTGCTCAACTTATCTTCACAAACCAGCTTCAGCCTATCCAGATGATACTTGTCCGCAGCAACAAGCAGATGCTGAGCCATGACAATGGCATATTCTTCTCCTTGCTTCATATCTGGCAACACATCCGTGTAGATGAAGGAAAGCAGAGCATTAAAGACGTGTGCCTCCATGTCATCTATGCATATGGCCTCTGTGGTGGTTCCCTCCTTCATCGGGCCATAGAACTGTGCTCTGAAGACCGGAGACCGTGCAGCGAGTACAGACCGGTGCGCGGAGAATGTCTCCCCGCCGACCCGGAATTCAACATCGACACCCACTTTGCTCGAAAGGAGATCCCCGAAGTGCCGGTGCATGTCAGACGGTGGCAGCAAGATGGATGGTGTGTCCTGCGTGTGGAAGTCGCCCATGATAGTTACATCGACCTTGACAGTGAATGAATCATCCTTGAGATGCTCTGATTTTTCCAATGCCTCCCTTCTGATAAACTTGGAAAATCCCCAAGATTTTCGATCCACGGAAAAGTCATTGATTCTGCCCGTCTGGGTATAGGCCGGCACCGGCTTCCCATGTTGGTCGAGTAAGCTGAACTCATATTGTGCCTTCACGGTCTCTCCTTCGGCAAGAGTATCATCGAGTTTGAGAAAGAAGGATATGAAATCGATGCTGTTGGATTGCCACCCGTTGGGACAGTAGCGCACACGCCATGTGCGGCCTCCCACCCGGAACTGGCGGGATTCGATCTGCTGGCCGTTTGGGAGCTCCTTGGTGCGCGAATAGCCGACGATCTTGAGAGAGTGGTAGCCGCTCACTGCGCCAGCGACAATGGAGGAAGCGGATCCGGAAGAGGGGGCGTCCCCGGCGACATGCGAGAACGTTGGCATGACGTACGGCGTGAACGGCTGGGCAGGTCGCCGGTGGGATGGAGGAAGAGGGGGCGGCCGGCGGCCGGCGGCGGCGAGGGTTTGGCCTTTGGGAAGTGTATCAGTGAGGCTAAGAGCATCTCCACTCGTCTCCCCACAGAGCCCCCCACGGCCACTTTTTTTCATCCGGACGGCGAAACGGCCACCAGGCTCGTTTTAGTCCGGATTTGAGCCTATTTTCGTTCGGACTCCCCATGCCATCCTCGGTTTCCCGGGGGTCTCCCGGGACTGATGGCTAACCAACCGCCCACGCCCACGTGTCTCCTCTTTCGTCCGGATTCCCGAGCCATCCTCTTTTTCCCGAGAAACGCCGCTGGGGAGCACACGACGGGAAACTACTCCTTCCCACGCCAAATCTTCCTCCAATCCGGACGAAAATTTCGCCGGATTTGGGCGTGAGGAGCGCCAACGAGTGGGGATGCTTTAAGGAACGACTGGACTAAGAAAGGAAGTGGACCTCTTGTGTGGGCTGTGAATGGGCCGATACAGAGAAGACGGGTCCCTCGAAATCAATTGGAAAAGGGAAACTTTCCACAATTCTGGTTCACATTATGTTCGCATTACCGATTTGGCTCCATTTTTAAGGATGTGCCCTTTTCTCTTTGTTAACCATCAACAACTACATTGCACGGCTAGGGAACGCTCCCCTGCTGCATTATCATGTGACATTGGGAAACTGTGTACTTCGTCGATGTCATTGTCTAAACCATCACCCCTTCCCTCAAGCGTCGTCCTCCTCTAGCGCCAATGGGGGAACCTTAGCCGCCGCCACCCCTAGGCCCCCACCTCCTCTCTCTTCCGTGCTTCGCCGCCGCCGGAGGGGGGCCGGCAAAGCCACGCGCACCCCGGGGAAGGTGGCGGCGGGGCAGCTTCTTCCCTCCCATGGCCCCTGGTGAGAGGAGGCTCACTCGGGCGCGGCGCTGCTGGCAGCGGGCAGCGTGTGGTGGCCGTGCGGGAGCGGTGTGGTGCAGCGTCGCCGGGGGTGATTGGGCGCGACCGGGCCGGATCGGGGTCGTGCGGGCCGGCTGTGGGCGCGGGTGGTCTGGGCGTAATGAAGTCGCGGCGCTGCTGCGGCCGGCCTAGCTTCAAGGCTTCGTTCTGTCCGGGTGGTCTAGGCGTAATGGAGCTCCCACCTCTCCTAGCTTCAAGGCTTCGTTCTGTCCGGATGAAAACCCAAGCTCTTGCCTCGGCCGGTGTGGACGATGGCGGCGGTCTCTCGTCGCTTCCCTTCTTGGAGGCGTCGTCTTTGGAGTGCATGACCTTCACTCGGTGTTGGTGGGTTGTTGGCCGGGCTGCGTTGCCTTGCCGTCTGCAATGGAGGATGTCGAGGCGGCGGCCTCGAGTAGGTGGCGGTGAGCCGGGGTGGTGGCCCTGGAAGGCGGTGCGGCAACATCCCTATGGTGCGGGGATTCGGCTTGCCACCGCTTGGGTGGCGGCCCTGGCCGCGTGGGCGGCTGGGCAGTCGGCTTGGTCGGACGCGTCCTTGTGGGGATGGTCGGACTTTATGTCGGGGCAGCGGCCCCGGATGAGTTTGGTGTGATGCCTGTGGTCTGCGGCCAATTGCCATGTGCAGCTTGGGCTGCGGGTAGTCGGTTCGTGCGGCGTTGCAGCTCGAGGGCGAGCGGTGGTATGTCGGGGTGGAGGCCCCGGAAGGCGGTGGTCTTGGTGGACGCGCAGGACGCGACGGAGCAGCGGAATGTCGGAGCGACGGCTCCGAATGTTCATAATCTTCGAGGGTGCTCGACCTTGTGTCGCGTGGGCGATAAGGTGACTCTCGACGGTGGGCATGCTTGTGAGGCAACGACAATGGTGATGAGCAAGGTTTGGTTGCTGCATGACCGTGTTAGTCGGCTCCGTTCCGACGTGTCCGAATGTCTTCACTGGTCTCCTCTTGCTGTGAAGTCGAAGCCGCCATTTGGAGGTGTACGATGACCTACGAGGGGTGTTCCGTCGGTGAAGGTCCTATTCGGCGCAGGTCTTGCGCATGTCCTCTTCGGGGCTCGTCGTTAGAATCAGAGCTTCCAGCCTTTAACCTTTTATTAGGGAGCCATCTGTTTGGCATGGGTAAACTCGAGCTTCGCGTTTTGTGTAGCTTCTGTGGGTAGCTAGAGTGGCTCGGTGTGCCCTTTGAAACCGGACACTTTCTGCTTAATTAATGGATGAGACAAAACTTTTGCCCCCGTTTAATTTTTTTTTAATCTAAACCAAAAGCACTAAAAGATCGTAGTAACTAGAAAAAGGCATAACTAAAGAAATGCTGACATGTAGAGGAAACGACGGTCACATACCCAATTCAAACTTCTATTTTCTTTTCTATTTGTTGTTCATTTTCATCTTCCGTAATTGCATACTAATGCATTTGATATAAGAGATGAATAATCCACAAAGTTGATCTTCTAGATCAAGGTTTACAGGTTACGAAAACGAGCAACACATTTATTCCAGCTACTCAGGACCCAACGAGACCGAGCATAAGCGACAATGAAGAGGAACATGAAGGCACAAAATAGCCCTGACACAAGAACCACCTGCCACAAGTTAGAGAATGTTCAAACCGAACATTAGTGTGTACAAGGCATATTATTGTTGAAAATTGTCATTTACCGAGTGTAAGGTATGTTCAAACACATTCAAGCATTTAGCGAGGAAAGTGACAAGCAGACTGTCCCGGAACTAAGGAATAGCTCGAGCTGCAGGAAGAAAATTATAGATGTACTCTAGCAGAATGTTAAACATGTAATGAGCCAATGAATATTCAAACTACGATTTTTCAATGCAATGTGACCATTCTGGTATAGGAACTAAAGCCGTCTTCTAAACTAGGCAAGTGTGCGACACCTTTACTTGACATGGGGATGACCATTAAGCATATGTTTATTACAAGCACAGGGTTGCCTAAAACAAATATCTATTTTGAAGTACTGGCATCTTTACCAACGAGAATCATAAGGTTTGTGATTTCAAAATTTCCTGGGTCAACTGATTCCAATGATTTGTCATGCTGCTCAAGAAGAAAAAATAGTCCGCGCTTGAAGAGTGAAAATAACCACACCAAGAACATTTTTTGTATTACAGGGGAACAATACCTGAATATTAATGTAATCTTCCCTGCCATCAATAAAAGGTGTTGCAGACTGATACAAATTCAATAAAGTGATAAATTCTAGGCTTTCTTTTACACAACTAAATAAGGCTTAACACAGCGTCAGCGCCACTGTTGTGATTAGTCCTGGTTTGCTAGCTTATCATGATACTATGGAGTTGACTTAGCTGCAAGAAGTATTCCTGCAAGTATAAGTAAATTTCAGTACTCTGCAAGAGATAGAGTGACCAGGAGAGTTTCAGGTAGATGAGCAAATAAAACCTCCAGCAATTTCTCCAGCTCTTTCACGTCATTCTCATTTCCATCTATAGTTGCTGCACCAGCTCTACTAGCTCTTATATTTTCGAACCAATGGTTGCAGATGCTGGGAGCAAATTTGGTACACCAGACCCACTGATTGCAACTTTGTTGACTACAATTTTTCAACGCAATGTGACCACTGTGGACACTGTAGTACTTACATCTTAGCTGCATGTGAACAGTTACACCTTTTTACTTTTGGAACTACTGTTGTTTTATCAAAATTTCAGAAACTGGGGGCTCTTTGACCTTACTTCAGGAAAAAAGAACTTCACATACTAGAAAGGAAAACACATGTTTCAGGTTACAAAATTTGAAAAAATTGCGATGAGCACCTTGTATGAAAATACTTGGGGCCAAACTTCCCAACCTTCATAAGATCACTAGTTCACTACCTCAGCAGCGACTGCTGTGTCGGTATCATCATACAAACTGCCACCATAAAGAAACTTGTAAGAGCATCTCCAGCCGCGTCCCCCAAAGCGTCCCCCAAAGCGATTTGGGGCGCGCCGGACAAAAAAAGCGTTCCAGCCGCGTCCCAAAGCCCTTTTTGTCCGGCGCGCCCGATACGGTGTCCGGCGCCGAGCCCGTCCCCGTCCCACAGGGACGCACCGGGACGCCGGACACAACGAAAAGCGAGGCGGGAGGGGCCCGACCCGTCGCGGCACAATTAATTTAAACCTAACCGTCGCCTACCTCGCGACGGAAGTTATTGGCGCGCAGCGACGGTGCGATCCCGCAGAGGGCGCAGCGACGCGTCGCGTCGCGCCTAGCTCTGCGTGCCGGCGTTAGCGCCACCGCTCCTCCGCCTCCCTCCGCCTATAAAAAGGGGCGCCTCTCATCGTCCCTCTCACACACAAACCCTAGCGCCTCTCTCCAAACCCTAGCCGCCACCATCTCTCAACAAGACTCGCCGCCATGTCCGGTAGAGGCGGAGGCCGACCTCGCGGCCGCGGCCGTGGTCGTGGTCGTGGTCGTGGCCGCGGCATAGCTGAACGGCCGTCGCCTCCCGCGCCGTCGTCTTCATCGTCGGAGATGGACGTGGAGCCGGACGTCCTGTTCGAGTTCGTCCACGTCCTCAAGGGCGACCCGCGCGGCATCCGGAGGCTGCCGGACTCCTTCGCCGAGTACGTCGGCGGCGTACGCCCGCGCACGATGCATCTGCGGGAGCATTCGTGCGGCTACTGCCGGTGGATCGTCGACGCGATCTACGACGCGCGCGGCATGTACCTCAACATCGGCTGGGAGAAGTTCGCGCGCCACCACCGCCTCCAAGCCGGCTTCATCCTCGTGTTCTCCTACTTCGGCAACAGGGACATGAGCATCAAGGTCTTCGACGAGAGTCGCTGCCGCCGGGACTACCACGTCGACAGGGACTCCCACGACGACAGCACCGACTCGGAGGACGAGAGTGTTGTTTCTTCGCACGAATACGTGCACGGAGGTCTGTTCGCCTCATCGGTAGAACCAACAAGGGCACCATCCTCCCGCTGGATTTTCCAGTTTAGGTGACTGGGTGTGCCCTGGAGTGTTGTTTCTTAGCAGCGAACACAGAAACCGCCGATGCACGGCCTAGTTAGGTTTAGTTTTTTTGCAATATTTTATATTTGTGTCCACCATGGTTCAAACTATGTATTAGTTTGTGGAAAACCATGTTCCAAACTATGTCTTCGTGTAAACCACGTTCCCAATTATGTATTAGTTTGTGGAAATTGAAATAAAAATGGCAAGAAAAACTATTTTAAATGTTTGGGGGCGGCGTTTGGGGGACGCGGCTGGGGAGCGACGTCCCCAAACGCGGCACGAACAAAACACGTCCCCAAACGCTCAATCCGGCGCGGTTTGGGGGACGGTTTGGGGGACGCGGCTGGAGATGCTCTAAGCCGTAGAAGGCCAACACTTTTTCAGTGGATCCGGATTCTCAACCAGTCAGGGTCCTCTCATCAAGGATTACGAGTCGAAGAGTCGAGCCGAGTCATTGGGGTACCGACTCATAGACTAATCGTGACTAGTCTAGACTAGTGTCGACATGTAATCTGACAGTAGCTAGTACAAAATACTATCGTATATAGCAACCAGATAGGGGATTTAGTAACTAAAAATCAACAAAAGTTCAACACAAGTTATCTAACATAATAATACTATAACCTAGACAGTTATCCACCGGTACCTCTAGACAGTTGTTTATGCCCAAATTGAGTCGATCGAGTCGAATTACCACGACTAGTCTAGACTAGTCCATGACTAGTCGCTCGACCGCTCGACTCTATGAACTAGTCGGGTCAAGAAAGCTAGTCGACAATCAAGTTAGGACTCATAGACTAGTCGTTAGACTCATAATCCATGCATCTCATCTAAAATTGATAAATGAACAGTTCCCTGTACTGCAGAGGATGCATGAACTCAGGAAGCAGCGCACTCAGCAGCAATATTTGCAAAGCAACAGGCACTTGGCAAAATGTGAAGCAACTAGCTGTAAGGTTCTAACTACCTGTTCGCTAATTAGCATGCATGGTGTTCTAGGTTTGCACATAGCTTGTCAAACCGTCAATGATAATTCTCCACGAAGGAATGAAGGATACAGCCTACATCATATCCTTGTGAGAACCAAACTAAACATAAATCTACTAATACTAGCACTAGATAACATGAGGGGTCTTTTAGGAGCTTTCTAGACAGATGATATTGCAAATGACATCATGATTGCAACCTCAGGTTCAGGCCATTGATTTTCTTTTCCCAAGTAAACTAGGAACAGCCTGGGACATGAGAAGATCCTTCAGAACACAGGGGCAACTATTAGCTAAAAGCTCGAAACATTCGGGCTCCATGGCCTCAGCCAGATTGGTTGGTGAGCTGAGGAACTCCAAGCATGCCGCCTTAAGCCCGCGGCAGTGGTGCAGCTCGGCCAATGCCAAGATGGTTGCCACGGAGCTCGTATCAATATCACTGCTCAATTTATCTTCACAAATGAGCTTCAGCCTGTCCAAACCATACTTGTCTGCTGCAACAAGCAAATGCTGAGCCATGGCAGACTCTTCTCCGTGCTTCATTTCCCCAGGCAATGAATCTGTGTACATGAAAGTAAGCAGAGCACTGAACACTTCTGCCTCCACATCATCTACAGGTATGGCCTCTGTGGTGGTTCCCTCTTTCATCGGGCCAAAGAACTGCTTTCTGAAAACTGGGGACCACGCGGCGAGCACCAATCGGTGCACCGAGAATGTCTCCCCGCGAACTCGGAATTTGACATTGACACCCGCCTTGCTCGACAAGAGATCCCCGAAGTGCTGGTGCATGTCAGATGGTGGCACCAAAATGGAAGGTGCCTCCTGCGTATGGAAGTCACTCATGATAGTAGCATCGACCTTGACCCTGAAGGAATCGTCCTTGAGATGTTCTGATTTCTCCAATGCCTCCTTTTTGATAAACTTATCAAATCCCCAAGATCTGCCCGCGGCCACAGAAAAGTCTCTGATCTTGGTAGTATGGGTATAGGCCCACACCGGCTTCCCATGTTGGTCAAGTACACTGAATTTAACTTGTGCCTTCACGGCCTCGGCTTCAGCCTTCAGCAAGGGTATCATCGAGTCTGAGATGAAGGGATATGAAATTGATGCTGTCGGAGTTACATCCGTTGGGATAGTACCTTGCACTCCATGTGCGGCCTCCCACCCGGAATGGGGAAGAGAGGATACACTTGCCATTGGGGACATCCTTGGTGCGGGAGTAGCCGACGATCTTGAGCAAGTGGTAGCCGCTCATAGCGCGATGGAAGAAGTGGATCCAGAAGGGGTACCGTCGCAGGCGACAGGCGAGGAGGTAGGCATGGTGTACGGCTTGATTAGTTGGGCTAGTGGTCGGCGGCGGTGGCTCGGAGAAGGAGAGGGTTTGTGGGAGGTGTATATCAGTGAAGCCAAGGAACAACTAGACAAAGAAAACAACTTGGGACTGTTGCATACTGTGATCAATTCACAATTTCTTAACATGCTCGTTTGGTGCCATTTTTGTGATTTGGTTCCATTTTACTATGAACTAGCACGGTGGCCCTCGCAAATGCGAGGGCACCATCTATAATGTTTTATAGGGAATGAGAAATAAATTAGTTGTCTATCTTATGCAATAATAATATGGTTCTATTGTTTAGAGAATTTATTTCAACTTTGACGGCTTAGAGCAAGCTTTTATTTTTATATGGAATCTAATATATTTCATTATCTTAAATTGTTAGTGGATCAACAAAGATTTTTGAGGTACATGCATACTTACAAATTAATCATCTTCGTGAAATCTATGCTAATAAATGTCATATGTTAGCTAAAAATATTACTATTCATTTTACCATCTGAGAGTCCCCTAGGAAGTTCCTTTGAAAATAGACTCTGATCAATCAGACATGATATATAGAGAATATATGAAGACTATATATTTATGGACACCATATTATTGACCATGCTTATGTCTGAGGAAAGAGTGCTTTCAATAATCTTAGGATCCCACTTTTTAGGTGAGCTTTTATTTCAGTTTTTTTAAATTTATAAGGTTATTCTAACCTCTGGAGATTTATTCTAACTCCGATGGACTTTGACGGAGCTTTTGCTTCTTTAGGGGCCAATCTAACTTTCTTTTGAACATGTTTTGTTTTTCTTACCTATCAAGTAATTTTAATGGGTCAATCTAGTTTTTTGGAGCTACATTCAGACCTCATGAGAGGGTTTTAGAAAACAAAAGATTTAAGTAAACGCTTTCTGTGTTCCAGTACATAATCTACTAATATAGTTCCTTCTTGATTTTTTCCACACTCACACTGCTTTCTTATATACAAAAGTTCAACATTTATATTATGAAAAGGTAACAACACACTTGATGGACTAGTTCCGCATGGTTACATTCAAAAACCCTTCCATATCCGTATCCGACGCACAACCGTATATGTCAAGGACTTGGTTGTAAACATGTATTTTCGCACGTTCCCCATGAAATCAAACAACATGGAATTGAATTATGTGACTTATAACTTGTGTCCTTGAGTTAATTCACAATCGCATATTTCAAATCTATCGAAATATATCAGTCATGTACTCTTGTTCTAAGAAAAATGTGTGTCCACATTGCGCTTATCTGACATAAGTTTACTTTTGTACCTAAATATTTTTGTACATACTATTTTATATTTTAATCTCAGTCGTTAATATTATAATTATGGGTTTATATATTTTTTAGCATTTGTGGATTAATGTGGTGTTCCAAAAAAAACCCTTCAAGATTCTTTTACTATATAACAGATATTCAAACAGTATTATATTTCAGGTGTCCTCTAAATGATTTAGTAAATCAAGTTTTAAAATATTGTTTATGTTTCATACTTAAATTAAAAATATAGATATGTATATTGGTTATTTCTATGTACTCATCCATGCACATATCTATATTGTTCATTTCTATTTTATTAAGTTACAAATTTAAATTATAGCAAATATTCCCATGTGAAAGCAAAATTTCAGCGTTTCTAGCTAGCTAAGCTAGCCCGTATGTAGCTGTTTTTCTTAAGAGACTCAGTTATTCGCAAGGTGCTTCTTAGTATATGTCTTTTTTTTTCCTAACGGATTAGGCAAGTTATCTAGTGTACGATTTGTTTTCATGAACGGACTCCACATTTTTTTTTTCTTTGGAAGTGATTGCTTTGCACGTTGCATCAAGTAGGAGAGTCCGTATCTGTTAGGACTCCAATTCCTACGGATATGGCTCTTTAATTTTTTTGCATGCCTATTAAATATGGAACGTGTCAAACGCAACATATGCAGTTACGTAAATAATAATGTTTTGGCAAATCCTAGCCTTAAATTTTAGATCTAACTATCAAAAATAATTTAGATGATGTGGATCAACGTAATCGCTCTATTATAAATCCGTATATTGCTTTTAGTATATAATAGATTGCTCTTTTTCTTCCTTTTCGTGATTTTTTTTTTGTCCATCTTCAGGCTAGTGTGCATGCCATGAAAGGGAAAACCATTAACTACAAGGAAAACACGTGTTACACTGCTATATTGCACCGCTTGTTTTGTAAAGCAAGGAAGGTGCATTACCATGTTGTCATGGGAAAACAGTGTATGTTGTCAGTGTCAATGTCTAAGCTAAAATCACTAAAGAACTGTCAACAAGTATCCCCAAAATAACTGGTGACAGAAAGAGGAGACAGTCGTCACATATCCCTTTCAAACTTCTATAGTATTTTCTTTTTCATTTATTGGTGCCTTTTCATCGCCCTCGCCCCTAATTCCATACTAATGTATTTGGTACAAAAGAATAATCATCCGCACAGTTGAAGCTCTAGCTCAAGATTTCCAGCTGAGGAAAGCGAATAATACGATTATTCCAGCTAATCAGGACCCAACGAGACCCTTGTGCCGAGCATAAGCGACAATGGAAATGAATACGTACATGAAGTCACAAAATAGCCCAGATACAAGAACCACCTGCCACAAGTTCTAGATCATGTGAGATATGTTTGATCATCGATTACTGTTTAGGTCTTGTTTTGTTAAGCGATGTAATTTACCCATTTAAATATGTCTCATCATAACTGGAATCCATGCTCGTTGGTAGAGTATTTTCACACCAAATTCAGTATTCCAGCAAGCAATGGGTAAAGTGACCAGTAGACAGTCCCGGAGCTCAGGAACAGCTCTAGCTGCTGGAATCGCAGGGAACTTATACTAGAAGAAGAATGTTCAGCATGTATGGAGTGAATATGCAAACTAAAAATACCAATGCACTGATGAGTCTAGGATACTATGGCACACTCATCTAAATCAGACATTTTTACTCGACATTGGGCAGCACAATAAGCTTGTGTTTGTTTCAAGCAGAAGGTTGTCTAAAATGAATTTCTAAGCAAGTACCAATATCAAGGCATGGGCATTTTTTCTTTTGGAACTACTATTGCTTCCTCAATGAAACTGGGGGCTCTTTGAGCTCCTTAATTCGAGAACAAAACTTCAAATACAAGACCAAAAAAAAGAGCTTCAGGTTGCAAAAGCAGCAAGAGAGAGAGAAAAGAAAAGGAGCATATATAGCCTTGCATGAAAATACTAGAGGCCAAACTTCAACCTTCATACGATCACTACCTCAGCAGACAATAACAATACAATGTCAGAATCATTAAAACAAACTGCAGCCATAAGATATTTGCAATCCCTACAAGGCCAACATTTTTTAACTGGACCCCAAACAAACCTTTCAAGAAGTCATGGCCTCACTGAACCTTCTAAATAAACAGTGTCCTGTACTGAACTTAGGAAGCAGCCCAATGCTTGCAGCGATTGCTAAAGAAATGAGACAGGCAATAGAAAAAAAATGTAAAGGGCGACTAGATTAAAGTCTTATAAACTTCACTAATTACTTAATTAGCATACATGGTTCTTGGTTTGCACATAACTTGTGAAACCGTTAATAATAATTCTCAGCGAAGGATACGATGACCAACAAAAAGGAGCGACGACATGGGATCCTTGCGAGAACCAAACTACACATAAATCTAGTAATACTAGCATTAGATAGCATGTAGGGTGTTTTACCAACTTCCTGGACAGATGATTGTAGATCACATCATGATCATGTTCATGCCCTTGATTTTCTTTTCCCAAGTGAACAAGGGACAACATGGGACCTGAGGATATCCTTCATAACACCGGGACAGCTCTTGGTTAATAACTCAAAACCTTCAGACTCCATGACCACATCCAGATTTGCCGGTGAGCTGAGGAACTTCAAGCATGCCGCCTTAAGCTCATGGCAGTGGTGCTGATCTGCCAATGCCAAGATGGTTGTCACAGAGCTCGTATCGATACCACTGCTCAACTTATCTTGACAAATCAACTTCAGCCTGCCCAGATCATATCTGTCCGCAGCAACAAGCAAATGCTGAGCCATGGCGCATTCTTCTCCTTGATCCATATCTGGCAGTGCATCAGTGTACATGAAAGTAAGCAAAGCCTTAAACACTTCCGCCTCCATGTCATCAATATGTATGGCCTCTCTCATCGTCCCCTCCTTCATCGGCCCAAAGAACTCTGCTCTGAAGACCGGAGACCGCGCCGCGAGCACCAAACGGTGGGCCGAGAATGTCTCCTGGCCGACTCGGAATTTGACATCAATGCCCGCCTTGCTCGACAGGAGATCCCCGAAGTGCCGTTGCATGTCAGATGGTGGCACCGAAATGGATGGTGGCTCCAAAATAGATGGTGTCTCCTGCACGTGGAGGTCGCTCAACATAGTAACATCGACCTTCATAGTGAAGGAATCATCCTTGAGATGCTCTGATTTCTCCAATTCCTCCCTTTTGATCAACCTTTTGATTCCCCAACCTTTACACACAGCAAAGTCTATGATCTGGGTAGTGAAGGTATGCGTTGGCACCACCTTACCATGTTGGTCCAGTAAGCTGTATTTGGCTTGTACCTTCACGGCCTTGGCTTCGGCAACGGTATCATCGAGGGTGAGATAGAGGGATATGAAATCGATGTCCTCGGAGCTAACCCCGTTTGGAAAGTAATCCAGATGCCATGTGCGGCCTCCCACCCGGAATGGGGGAGCGCGGATCTGCTTGCCATTGGGGACCTCCTTGATGCGGGAGTAGCCGACGATCTTGAGCAAGTGGGAGCCGCTCACTGCACCGGCGACGATGGACGAGGCGGATCTAGAAATGGGGCCGTCGCCGGCGACACCCGAGGAGGCCGCCATGGTGTGCGGCGTGAACGGATGGGCAGGTCGCCGGTGGGGAGTGAGGGGGCGGCGGCGAGGGTTTGGCCTTTGGGAGGTGTATCGCTGGACACTCTTTTGTGGGCCGATTCAGAGACACGCCGAGTCAATCTCTACTATTACTAGTTGAATGTCCGTGCGTTGCTACGGTCCTAAAATATATTTTATTTCTGCATATATAAACATAATACATCTAAAAATTCACCCATATAGAAACATAAAGAAATATAATATTTAATAATAAAATTATCCCTTTTTAAGGTGCAATTCGATAAAAAGCTATAGTTAAATTTTCATATGCATAGAAAGTAAAAGTTGATCTACTTATATCATTCTCAAGCTAGGTGTCCATGCATTGCTATGAAATTAAAAAAACATAAATATACACAATATTCTACTGATCAATAGCTCGAGAACAAAGCCCATTTCCAACATCGTCTCGACGAACGTGGCTTCATCCTCGCGCTTCTCTGTCACCAACGACAAGCACAAAGCCCTTCCTTTTCTTTCTCTATATGACATTTGGTTCTTCTCAACCACCAGTCTGTAAAAATAAGGTAATATGCAATCTTTAGAATCCATGGTATTTGTTTTAAGCTTCAATATAGCATGCCAATATGTTCAAAGTATAGTACAGTCGATAGCAGGAGCAAACAGGGTCATATATATGCAAACTTCTCGTGATCAACAACACAAGTTAATGCTAACATTCAACTTTTTCAAATTTTGAGCACTCGAAGATTAAAAAATCTAAGGGACGTCAAAAGCACTCGGGAGATCAACAGAAAAAAATGATTGTCAGCACTTCGATCAAGTTCACGCTACTTTACATCTTTGAACTTGTATCTCAATTAAACCTTATAAGTTGTCATGGCTTATTGTCCTTGAAATGTCTCAATCGTACCATTGCCAAACCGGGAAATAGTAACCTGAATTAATCCATCTATATATCACAACGGCAGAGAATAAGATTTTTTTGTTCATAATAATAAAATCGACTTTGCTATGCACCGTCATTTTTTCCTTTAAATGCAAATACCAACAATATGAAAATACATAAAGGAACAAAGGCATCAAGTTTGATTGTAGATCTGCATTGCAAAATTATGTATCTGAACTAATTATTTTTTGAAATTCTGTGTCCAAGAAAAACAAGCAGTGCGTACCACTCATGTCTCCTTATGCATATTTATCTTTCAGCGTTGTAGAAAACTATCACCTACGGTTTGGGCAGCTAAACCAAAATATGTGCACTGACTATACATACCTTCAAGTTGCATGATGGCCTATTCATTGGTATTTGAATAGTTTCCAAAGTTTCTTGGGCACTTCGCGATGAACTCACGATGATAAATTACCTAGCATCGGTATTACAAAAGATTATAAAGCTGCAACCATGTGTTCTTTCCGGCCTCTTGAGCTCCTCAACTCGACTGACATCTAAGATTTCTTGGTTGTCTATATGTGCGACAATATAAACAGCAAGCAAGCACACAAAACAAAAAATTGCACGAACCTAACTCAAAGAAAACATATGTTCTTGGATTAGAATAAATTATGTGAATAAACTTCATTTATAGAGCAAAGTGCTTCTCTATTTTCACTCAGATGACATTATGAAAGTTAATGAATGATCTTTTTTTTTGTCTTTCATGGGGTACCGTTACTAACTCTGGACATAATAACCACATATATGATGGTTGTCTATATTGAATTTATCAAACATGGCGTGATGTGTGCACACAAACCAGTTTAATTACATATTAATCAAATAAAAATGAATTACACCGTGACTTAGTCGTAATGCAAGTTTGCAATAGAAATACACATTATTAGTATGAGATAAGCATTTACCTGGACAAGAAACTATGTCCCTATCTCAACAATGGGGTTGTATAGACTATAATAAGAATCTTATTATTCTTGACAGTTCTCACCAGGATGCATCAGTCATGTTCGGATTTACACATGCTTTACGCTTTAATTCAAATATATAGGGTTAGCAAAAAAAAAGATATTGGAGGAACAATAAACTCCCATGTTTTCACAGGATTTTAGCATTCTTAGTATGTCAGTTGGTGGTTCCTCTCTCTTCCTCCATGGTACAAAGTAGAGACACTTGATCACGAGCACTGACTCCACCACCCTGGAAGACATTTCGTCATCAAATAAAAACTGATCGAACTCATTTTCACCTCTGTAATTTACAAACAACAATCTGAAAAAAATAGTAACAATATTTAGACTTCAGAAAGTGCAGAGAAAACTATTAGTGGAGGACTGACCTTCCGATGTACAGAGTTGGCGAAGAACATCCGGAAAGGATGGCTGAAGGTGGTGGTGAACACCGGTCCCATCTTCTCCATTCAGCAGCTCAACAAAAGGCACCCAATCTCTAGTGCAACCACCCCTGTAAAATCGCAGCAGACAAATAGACCAATATTTTGTAGGTCGAATGCACTGAAATATCACATCTTTTTTTCCTTGATCGCCGAGAGGAGTCCGGTAAAATACAATTAACTGATGGATCATCAATCTCACATACTTTTTCATAACCGTTGGAATTAAAAAAAAGATAAACCTAGTCTCCTTTAAAACTGAGGCTAACATGTTAAGATCATTCATCTAACTTTTGTTCAAACCAAATGATATTTAATTTTATAAGAAAATACACACAAACTGGGGGCATATCCATACTCGTTGCCGGTCTAGATCGTAACGTACAGACCTGCATCATGCGGCAAAAAATCAGAGAGATGGAGGGCAGGTAGAATCAGAAAGATATGAGAGGGGAGCCACGGTTCAGCCACTGTTGGGCATCAATCTCAAGCTATGGCATAGATCATTAACAGAGAGAGATATCACTCATGTACATTGAAAGGTGCTTACCAAGAGACCTTCAATGTTTAGACAACTCACGGCCATTGTCATCTCCCACATCGTCCTTCATTGTTCAGAATGTGCAAGACGTCCTAGAAATTGCATCATACGGCCATTAGAGATACAGAGCTTTAGGACCACATGATACCTTCAATAAAAATCTATTAGCAGCATGAAACAAGATTGAAAAATGGGCACACATCATGATCCTTAAGCATTGCTAATATTACAGAATCAAGACAAAGGCTACCATAAGAAGCAAAAATTGCAATATTATCTCACGCCTTGACCACAGGGGTGCCTACTCGCTTGACCTCGTGGCATGCGCGTCGGCCGCCGCCTGGGGGTACGAAGAAGGCAAGAAGGGGAAGGCGTCAGATCGGGTTTCGTGCCTAGGCCGTCGACGGAGGGGCACATGCAAAGGGTGCAGGAGTGCAGCACCGCATGGCTAGCGTCTCGTCGGAGTGGGAGGAACATGGCGACGATGAATATGCAGTGTTGATATGTAGGTCACGCCGTGGTAGTCGCTCCTTGTGACAGGTGATGAATTACCTCAGGTTGGGATGCTTTCCTTTCCATCCAGCCAGCGCCGTTGTCGTGCTATGTCCGAACACTAACATATCATGATGTAGCGCCGCCGGCATGGTCACCTAGAGGGATCGAGGGAGAGTCAGAAACGAAGAACTGAATCTAGAGGGTATACTTCGGCATGTTTGTCGCGAGAAGTAGAGCGACAGTACCTCGTTCTGAATCGGCGTAATGCGGAGGCGAAGCCGTCCATCGTGAGTTCTACCGCCAAGGTGGCCAAGGTGAGGATCGCGAGCGAGGCCACGAAGCCATGCCGGGGGAAGTGGTGTGGATGAAGATGTAAACGTTTTCTGAACTCATTGTTCAAGTTCGTACTCTCTATTTGGCCACAGTTCCTTGAGGAACGCGGTATGGATGAAGCCTAACCCTGTCCACGAGCGGGGTTACCTGCAATTGTTCGCCTCAGTACTTAGTCAATTGTTCTTATCGCATTCTGAATCTGAATGACAATCATCAGTTGTAGCTCTAAAAGTCTGAACTCTCAACGGCAGTACTTACCGCACAGATGGCCCTGCGTGAAGGTGAGCGTGACGGCGGGCGTCCGCTTGGAGGTCTCCTCGCCCTTGATCCTCCACTCCACGAATGGGTATGCCTCGCCGATGTTGTACCCACTCGTCCAAGTCACGGCCATCTGCATTCACCATTCAGAATCAACATCAATTCACATTAGAAAACGCAGTGCACGATCCATATCTTTGGTTAATTTGTCAATTGGCTTACCTCGTTCCATTCTTTCCCCTGGGATAGGAGAGGGAACACCGGGGCTTTCGGGTTCGCAAAGGAGACCTTGTTGGAGACCGCCAGAAGTTTTGGCTAAAAAAAATAACGCAACGCCACACAGGATCAGGTCTGAATATTTCTTTACATCATCGTTGACGACATTGCAGAGCGACGGAAGAGAAAAGCTAGGCTTACATTGTCCTTGCCACCGGAGAAGAGCCCGAAGGCGTAGTCATACCGCTGGTTGATGACGAGAAAGCTGGTGTTTCCGCTGCCCGTGCTCAGGAAATCCGGCTCGCGGTTGCCGAATTTGTACTGCAACAGACCATAGGATCGAACACGATGAGATACATGAACTTGAATCAGTTGGTCGTCACTGCGCGACATCTATTGCCTGCTGGGTCTGCCTATCCACTGACGTTGATGGGAGCCATGGGCAGCCCTGGAAGCGCATCTTGTTGCCCTGCTACCTTGGTGCTCCCAATGCCCGAGCACGGCATGGCATGGCCAAGGTGAGGATCGCGAGCGAGGCCACGAAGCCATGGGCAGGTGGCATGGCGGCGTCCGGCGACAGGGCGACCACGATGACGGCTAGAGCCTAGGCGCGGCATGTGTGTATGTGGTATGCTCCTGCACGTACCTTGTTTGTTGATTATTTCCTTTGACGCTGGACGCGATTAATGCTGGATGTAATTGTTTACTTAATTGTAGCGATTTGATTGATACACAATAAACATGTTTCCTATTTGTACCCAGCGACGTGGGATTGATTCGATGTTTGATGGTTGTTTTAGTGGCTGATGTACGGCTGTGATTTCTCTAATGTTTGATGTCAAAGTGGACACCATCCCCAACTCCAATATAATAGTAAAGAAGAGCAAAACTGGTGAATGCCTGGTGTCACATTTTCAGGGTGGACAATAATACCCCCACGTTCAAGATGATTTATCTCAACGCAACAAACAACTTCACACCATTAGGCGTAGCTTTTCAAAATTTCAAATGGCACAACAAACACCTACTATTTCTCAACTAACACGTCTTTATCCTACCAAGATGTACTGATGCAGGATTACTATTTCTAGGTCTTATCGTCTTTCATGTCACGTCACAGGCGATTATTGTTTTGTTCTAAATTTCTGCTATCATTACTTTTAAACCGGAGGGAATCTACTTTATCTATACTATTAAGGTGAAACATATGCGATTGTCTATGTCACACATCTAACTATTTAAGAAATGGCACAACGGTTTGTTTAAATCTAACAACCTATTCATAGCTCGTGGGAAAACAAACTATCTCATCTATTCTGTAGGTGCGTCCCCAATGGGCCCTTCCTTTTGTCATCTTAATACGCTGCAAAAACTAACTTTGCATGTGTATAGCTCCATCACAAGATCTCAACAATCCTTCTTCCCGATTTATGTGCTAATTCGATGACGGAGATTTTTAGGTAAAAATCGACCGAAGAATCCTCTGCATTTTCTTCGTGCGTGTCCACTGCGGTGGTGAGGATTCCGGAGGACACTGATACCAGATCTCAACGCAACAAACAACTCCACACCATTAGGCGTAGCTTTTCAAAATTTCAAATGGCACAACAAACACCTACTATTTCTCAACTAACACGTCTTTATCCTACCAAGATGTACTGATGCAGGATTACTATTTCTGGGTCTTATCGTCTTTCATGTCACGTCACAGGCGATTATTGTTCTGTTCTAAATTTCTGCTATCATTACTTTTAAACCGGAGGGAATCTACTTTATCTATACTATTAAGGTGAAACATATGCGATTGTCTATGTCACACATCTAACTATTTAAGAAATGGCACAACGGTTTGTTTAAATCTAACAACCTATTCATAGCTCGTGGGAAAACAAACTATCTCATCTATTCTGTAGGTGCGTCCCCAATGGGCCCTTCCTTTTGTCATCTTAATACGCTGCAAAAACTAACTTTGCATGTGTATAGCTCCATCACAAGATCTCAACAATCCTTCTTCCCGATTTATGTGCTAATTCGATGACGGAGATTTTTAGGTAAAAATCGACCGAAGAATTCTCTGCATTTTCTTCGTGCGTGTCCACTGCGGTGGTGAGGATTCCGGAGGACACTGAGGCGGCAGATCAAAAGCTTTAGGATCTGCTTCCAGGATGCAGCCCGAGTCCCACGACCTGGTGGACGTCTCCGATGACAGCGACGAGCCCGCCAGGGCTATGGGTAATTAATTAGTTCCCCATGTTCTATCCGCAATGCTTTTGCTTCCGCTACAATTCTCATCAGATTTCTTCAGGTGCATTGCGGTGACACTTTGAATAACCCTACCCCTTGGTAGAAACGTCTCTGCCGATCAAGAACTGCGATCCAGGCGGCTCCGATGAGATAGGTTCAGGCGTGATCTGCTCATGATCATAATTTGGCAAAATCAGCAATTGCAAATGCAGCTATGGCTTCCTTGTTTCTGTTTCTGAATCCTGCCTATATTCGAAACGTAGCTGTCCAAATCCAAAGAGTCAATCGGGTGGCTGAAGCTCAGAGGCCTGGCGTTCATTGACGCGTTCTGCCGCTTGATCGTCTGCCACCGGTGCTGGTCGCTTGCTCTGTTTGACTGTTGCTACTACAGACCGCAAGAACTCATGTCGGCCGTCATCATGCTAGACCATTACGCGAGCCAATCCCCTGCTAAAATTGTTGCTTTTGCCGACCCCTATCGCGCTTTGCATCTGTTTCCGTCCTCGAGAAGTGCTCGCCAACCCAAGCATGCTGCTCGACGAGCCTAAGGGCTAAGAGAATGTACAATGGTGTGCCACATAGAATAAAGGCTGAAGTGGAGGAAAAAGAAGATAAAAAAGATTTTATCTTCTGTTAGCTAAGAGATTTTCTCTTAATGCAATCTCTCTCACCACATATTTAGAATGTCTCGTTACTAAAGATAAGACTAAAAAATAATTTATTGTACATCATGTTTATTTGTTGTATCTAGATTATGTGGCAGAAATAAGATAATACGGTCTTATCAACAATTGCACATGCCCTAATACTTTAGCCGGCGCTAGATGCACAATCATGATACTCCATATTTGTTTTTTTTCTTTCTGAAGGACACGATACCAGTTCCATAAGGGAATATACACCTCACGTTCACTTGTTTACTCTAGCAAGTTAAAAATTGTCACACGAATGCACCTTCTGGTGTTAAATAATTTTGGTTCGGCAAGTACATCCTTTCAAAATTTTCATCCAAGAAATACAAGAAAATAAAATCGGAGAGTGCACAAATAGTTTTTAAGAGTCTGATGTGAGTATGTGTTTTTTTAAGTGCATCGGAAGTAACATCCAAGAGTTCACACCTTCGAGTCTATCTAGAACTATACATTGCGTCAATAAGTCTTGAAAAAAACAAAGTTTGCTAAGAAAAATAATTAAATTGCTCACCAAGAACCCCACACAAAAAATTGGTCACCAAGAAGTACAAAAGTGTAACATACTCCCTCCTTGACAAAACCATGTAAATTTTGACAAAGTGTGAAGATAAAAGTATCAATATCTAGATTATCAAATCAATACGATTAATCATGATGTATATTTTCATATGGTATACGTACATTTGGTATTGTAGATATAGATAATTTTTTTTAATAAACTCGGTCAAACTTTACATCTTTGATTTTATTAAGACCTTATATGAACTATATTGTGGCAACAATATTTACACATTATTGTCTAGATTTTTCTAGAATTTAATTGTATTTTTTGTGTCCAATTATAGGTCTTTAATAAGTAGATATATTGTATGTGTCCATGTGATCTATCTCTTTGATAGAGCTGATGGAATGGTATATATAGACAAAATCTTCATCTCCAGTGCACTGAAAAGGGACCTAAAGTACATCCCCACATCATGGAGACATATATTTATCTAATGCATGGCATGGTAGGAACTAATACCTACATATGCACATGTAAATATAATATTACAATAAACATTAGTGAGATCCATTGGTACCAGAAGAGAGATACCAATTAAAATTATAGGGGTGCTTGCTCTATCTAAATGAGCCTCTTGAAATAGGATAACCTGGCTGAAATCACGATATTTATTTTTAGCCACGTAAATACCCTCATAGTATTCAGATACCAATAAGCCCCGACAGGTGACTTTCTCCGGTTAGCATTATGAGATTTTTTTTTACTATCATCATAATGACCAAGATAATGATATTCCATTCATTTGCAGAAAGTTGTTTGGTTACTTAGTCTTTAGTTTTATGCTCTCATGGGTTGGTAAAAGATGTGTTCATCCAGTTTGCACCGTGAGTATTCTTTGTTCACATTCTTACATTTTTATGGAAAAACTTCATGTGAACATGATAGACTGATTGTTCATGATGGTTAGGAGTTGAGGAGGAAGCTTACACGTGGTCAAATACCATGAAAATGAAGTTGCAGAAAACATTCATGGTGCTATATGAGAATACCTTAGGCGCGTCAAGGGAGAATATCTCTTAAAATGAGGGATAATGTGTATGTCCTTGCATTTATACACATTGCATTAAATTATTTGAAGTAAACTTTAAAATATTTTTAATACTATGTGATTTTTATATATACTTAAATATTTGTGTGCATTGTTTGCACATGTAACATGTGTGTGGCACTAGATATAAGGTAGGAAGCCGTGGCGAAGCACGGGCATTCCACTAGTAGTGGCTAATAAGAGCATCTCTAACCCTAAATTCCGCTGGTACCGAACTTTTGCGGCAGATTTACACGTTCGGATCGAAACTGGCGCCGATCAGTAACCGAAAAACTGGGCCGGCTCGAGTTCGGGGGCCCGAGCAACTCCCCGCACGGCCCCTACTAAAAAGGTTCGCGGAGGGGAGTTTGGTTCGGAAACCCTACTCCCGTCCCGCCGCACCTCTCCCGCCGCCGTAAAAACCCTCCGCTCCGACGAGCAATTCCGGGCCCTCGGACGCCGCTCCGTCGCTACGGCCACCACCCCGCCGTCCGAAATGACGCGTGTAAGACGCGTGGGTAGGGCCGGTGGCCGATCGGGCGGCGGAAGGTCAAGTCGCCGTCCGCCGGGCGTACGGCGGAGTCGGAGCGCGCCAGGCGGTCGCGCTCCGACCCCGCATGGAAGCGGGCCGGCCGCAAGTGGCCGGAGCTAATGGTGCGCCGCCTTCAAGCTCGCGCGGAGGCGGTTGCGGCTGCGGATGCGGAGGGGGAAGCGGAGGCGTCTCCCGCTGCCGGCGCGTACAGCCCGTCGCTGCCGCCGTTGCCCCCGCGCGGCGATGATGACGACGACGCCGACGGACCGCCTCTCCTCTGCGGGAGCACCTCCGGCGCGGCGGCCGTCGAGGTGGCGGGCTAGCGGCGCTCGTCGTCGCCTAGCAACTGCCGGCGACCAAAAACCCTCCACTGACGCCCGGTGACAGTATAGTCTCCGGGTACCTAAATTTCTAGTCTAATTAGGTTCGTAGTACATAATGTAGGTTCAATGCGGATGTATTTTGGCACTATTATTGTAAATTACGAACGAATTATAAGCTTGATCGGATGAAATTGACTGCAATCGCGAAAATCGATTTCCCGCTACGTTTGATTTTCGCGAGTTCGGTTTGCGTTTACGGTTTCTGTTCTGCGCCGTGCCTAAATGCGCTCTCAATTCGTTTTTCGGGAAACTAAACTCAGTTTATTCGGTTTCGATAAATACGAGCTCCCTTAGAGATGCTCTAAGCGGCGGAGAAATGAACTGGACTTCGCTGCAGGCTAAGATGAACTTTAGAGCATCTCCCGCGTCCTCCAAAAGCCTCCCCTGAAGATATTTGGAGCCGGACAAAAAATTGTACCCAGCTGCGCGTTCTAAAGGGTTTTTTTGTCCGACGCGGTCAATAGAGTGTCTGGCGTCCTGAGCCCATCCCCGCTACACAGGGAACGCTCCAGGCACACTGCACACAACAAAATGAGAGGCAACGAGGCGCGGGCCCGACGCGTCAGCGACTCGGACGCTCAACCGCCGCCTACGTAGCGACGGTGCAGTTGCCGGGAAGGAGAACCGTCACATTGGCAACCGCGTCGATCGACGCGCGAACCGCCGGAATGGAGCGCGAACTCCGGGGAAGAGCAACCGCCGCTCTCTTCGACATCTGCGCCGCCGTTCATCCTCGCTCAATAAGACCCCTACGTAGGCGCTTTTGGATCTACAACCGGCCGCCATTCATCCAAACCTCTCACGATGAGCGGCCTCTCTCAGCTTCCATCAGACACCGACAACGAGGGTAAGCCTCCGGGATGGCGCCATTGGTGGGACAGAGTTGCGACGCCTAGCAGCGGTTATGATTCCCCGCCGCCACTGGACAGCGTGGAGGAATGGGAGGCCGTGGAGGAGGAGGCGGAGGAGGAAGAGGCTGAGGAGGCGAGAGTGGCGGTGGCCCGGGCGAATGCGGAGGCAAAAGCGAAGGCCAAGGCGAAGGCGCAGCCGGCGAGCACCGTCGATGACGAGGAGGACACAAGTTCCTCCGACGCGTCGACCGATACCGCCTCTTCGGAAGAGGTGATGAGCAGGAAGCGCCACCGTGAGGACGACGAGGCGGGACCATCAAAGAAGTAGTTTAAAAAAATTATATGTAATTTGTTTATGTTTTTTCAAAGTTTATATGTAATTTGTTTATGGTGCACCGCTTTGAATATTAGTACAGAGATTTCTTCTATTTGTTAAAATAAAAATACAGTGTTTAAAGTTTTGGGGGCGCGTTTGGGGAACGTTGCTGAGGAGACATGTTCCCCAAACGATAAATCCGACGCCCTTTAGGGACGCTTTGGGGGACGCGGCTGGAGATGCTCTTACACTTGGTCTCAAGGTGAAAAAATTGTTCATCTTGTTCGTGTAAGGGAAACTATCAGCTACAAGGAAAAACGTGCTACAAGCAATCGTGGAACAGAAGCGGTCATGGCCTCTGAATTTTCGTTTCCACCGGCCAACCTCATATCTGTATGATTTTTTCTTTTGGTTTCAGCTCATTGGTTTGGATATTAGGAAGAGATTGTCGATTCCATGTTGTAACTTATCTATGTCTTCAAGGAATTTTGCTTTCATAAGACATAAATCCTCCTCCGTTCTCTTTTAGTCTATCTTTTTTTAGAATAAAAAATTATTCTGTATTAGTCTACATTATAGCTTTGTAATCAATAAAAACATAAAAAAACAAAACAGTCCTACTCTCTGTTGGATGTCATTAATTTTAATGTTCATTGGGTTGGTTGTTTTTTCTACATTAGTATAAATGCCCGTGCGTTGCCACGAGGCTTAAAGTATCTTTGGTTGGTACAATATATAAAAATAATGTATGTGAAGATATCCAAACTATTGTAGGAGAGCCGCCACCAGCAAGACGAGCTAGCAACCCTACAGACCAGCCTCTGGGTTTCCCTGATCTCTTAAGCTCATATCATTTCATGTTGATGTTGTCTTGGAACTGCTCACTGTCCAAAATCAAGTTCGGTGTGGCTACTCGTACAGTTACAGGTGCATACTCGTGACCACTTGCTGCACAAGACCACCATCAATAAGAGTTATCACAAATATAGAATACTAATATTGTGTAATTTGGTTATACCTGCTTGTATAACAAGTTAATATCAAGCCACATGTTTTGAATCACATATAACTGACGAAATAGTATTTAATTGAATTAGAAAAGAAACCATTAAAATATCCCCATATCAGTCAAACATTCAAATGAAAGAAATAAAATGCTAGGGCATAAAAGTTCTTCAAATTACACAATCACCTATCAAACGAAAGAAAATGTGGAAAATTAAATGAGTCTTCAGACAAAGAAAAATAGCTCCTGGACTTTATACAATTGTATTTTTAGATATTTCGAAGGATGATAAGTTTACCTGTTTATCTCAATAGTTAAATGCATGTGCGTTGCCACGGGTCTCAAAATTCTTTTACCGCACATTAAACATAATAGATATAAAAAAAATGTATAAAAACTATAGCTATGCCGTTATTCTGAAAAGTAACAAGATGCAACTCCATCAAAATTCTTTTCTGGCTGCACACCACAAACTTTATACGTACTTCTTAACCTTATATATTATCTTCCATGCATTTGTTCAGAACCAGGGACATGCCTGCATTTACAGTGACAAAGAGAAACTTTTGGTTGTTGATAAATCTCACATTCAGTCTGTTTCGGGAAAAAACTTGAGGACGGTATAGGCGCATCCCCTGATCTCCCCGCACCGAGACTTCCGTCGGCCTTTAGCTTGAGGACCAGAAGCTCAACCTACCTAGCTTAATTGTAGCAATGTATGCATCAAACTATACATGCGTTCTTCGATTCGATCCTGGGCATGATCTGTTTCTAATTTTGCTTCTCTGTTTCTAATTTTGCTTCTCTGTTTTGGCTGGTAATGACTCACTAATTAGCAGTTTGGAGTCTCATTTTTCAATCTACGGATTGTATCCAACAATTATCACTTTGGAGACGTACAACCATTTCCTCAGCTACACACAAGTATCATATTGGCATCTTTCACATATCATTCCTTTTAGCAAGTTATCAATCACTTCTCTTATATTGGTAACTTATATTGTTCACTCAAAAACTGTTTATAAGACTGAATGAGTCTATGCCATGTTTAAATAGGGTAAAAGGTTATGCAGGAAAGTTTCTATGTTTGGATTTTAAAATTTTAATTGAATGAAAGCCCTATTAATAAGTAATATAAAAAGTTATTTTCCAAATGTATAGGAGACAATGTAACAAAAGTTTCAGAATAAAAACTATAATAGAACTGAACACATGGTGAGTCTAACTCCCTCCTCTTTCCTTCTATATAGTTATTGTGTTATTCACTTCTCTTATTGTTCTGAATAGAGGAGTCGATGCTATGTTTAAACAGGATAAAACTTTGTGCAGAGAAGTTTCTTTGATGGAATTTTGAGTGAGCATAAGGCATGTCAATGACATATAGAAGTAATGACTGTTTCCAAACATATAGGAGGCACTAACATAACTGATGAAAGGTCATTTAGACAGATTCATCTCGTTTGCCTGCAAGGGCCGTATTAGTAGTACTGACTTCCAACCACTAAAACATGAAAAGCAATCTAAGATGTGAACAAAAGTTTGCAAGATTGGTTTGAAATACAGAGCCTGATGGAGCGGGGCGGGTCTGCGTCGGCTTCGTGCGTGGGGAGGAAGCATCGGCCAATCTAGCACAAGAATTAGCAACAACTCAAAACAAAACAAAATGTAGTTGTATATTTTTCATAGAAGAGAGAGAGAGAGAGAGAGAGAGAGAGAGAGAGAGCTTAGCAAGAAAATCATCTCTGAATGGTCAGAATAATTAGCACAACACATTTTCCTTCACCTCATATTCTCTTAAGCGCCATTGAAATTTTTATTTCTAAAAGACTGAGCAGCTACAAGAGAGAACAAAACTTTGCTAATGCCAAAGAGGGACTGAGGAGCAAGCAAGGCACACATGAGATATATTGGATGATCGTGGAGGGATAAAACTTTGCTAATGACAAAGAAGGCACAGTATATAATGTGGGACTGAGTGCATGCTATATGATCAACAACCTGTGGGAAAAAAATTGCCGCAGCATGAGTAAGATACAATTGCTATTTATCAATGTTAAAAGAAACAGATGGAACAACGGCTATACTGCAAATCAAAAGTTCAGAACTCATGCTAAAATAACCTACAAGATACTGTACTGTAATTTTGCCAATAGCACATTCTTTCAACTCTGCTCCTGCAGAATGTTCTTAGCAGGATTTGCATGGCAAAGGCTAAGGTTGTGTTCCCATTCTTGATTAATCTACGCCAATGGAGAGTAAAGCATAAATCAGGTAATGATGCGCATGTCGATGAACCAAAAGAAGATACTTATAGGTCAGAAATCTAACATATTAACGTGGCAGAATAATTAGAAAATCTGCATCTATGTTGGTCCTATAACTGCTCATGGATACTAATTGAACTCAAGATCTAAAAAATCTTAATTCACAACTATGCCGAAGTACTTCACAATTCCTCACAAGTGCTTATCCTCGAAAATATTCAGGCTAATTGGAGGGCACCTAAAATACCAAGGCCTAGCAGCAACAGAGTTGATGTGTTCAGTATAATAACTAAATTAAAAGGAACAGAACTTCAATACACTTCCAGTAATGTCTGTACAAGCTTATTATACTGGCTAGCAAAAAATAAGTGACGTCGAATCCATAACTATATGACTTTTAATGTAAGTCTGAACAAGCATATTGCCTCGAGATATATAGACTCAATATAAAATGGCACTCCATACCACTATACTTACATATACGAAAAATGAATCCCAATAATTCCTCTTTTCATGTCCTCTTTCTTCCAATTAAATCTTCATTCAATAATGAATTCAGAATACCCTGTAGGCACAAAGCTCTTCCAATTTACTAAGTTACTATTGTCAAACTTGAGAAATAATGAGATTTATCAACATGTTTTCCTCTTGTAAACGATAAGTGTATAAACTGCTTCATATAGATTATTATGACATCTCTGAGTAAATTTGAACCTGCACCTTTACATATAGATGCCTCATATTGTTTTTGGTAAGGGGGCTCATAAATTAGATGTTCATACTTTTTCATTAAGATGCAATAAAGGTCAATGATTCCACAACACAATTGTTTCCAACTTGAATGGATAGAGAACTAATGCTAGTTTTCATGCCAAGTATCTAACATTTGGCTGATGCTTTCCATATAATGCATACAAATGTCTAAATATAATGACCATAGTGAACCATCATACTTTGCGCGAGGTTTTGGCAAGCAGTGAAACCAGAATACATAACATGTTAACAAATGTTGTAAACAATTATGAAACAACTGCGAGAAGGATTTTTAACCTTGACTATTCCAGTGCCACTATCACATACAAGCAGCTGTATGTCCAGCCATTTTCTTGTTAAGTCAGAACTAAGAAGTCTGCCAAAGGTAATACAGTGCATAGTTCGTTCATCTTCTTAAGTAAGAAGTTTGCCAAAGGTAATGCACTTACGCATTACTCTGCATCCTTGTCCTCTTCCTACATTCTCTTCAAGCGACCTTGCCTTGTACTTGCTGCCGCCGCATGGCCAGCAGTGACGATGGCCCCTCCCTGTTCACGCTCAATAGTAAAGAAAAGGTCATCAGTTAGTGTGCAATCAAAGTAAGCCATCATATATGATGGGGTTCGTTGCATAGAAAACAAAAAATTTCCTACCGCAAAGCGAATAAAACCAACAGATCTAATCTATGGAACACCCAAGATCCAATCTACTAGATCTAAGCAACGAGATGGAGATGAGACTAACCCTCGAAGATTCCAAAGCCTACGAGATTAATCTCGTTGTTGGTGTAGACGATCGTCCCCGGGCTGCAATCCGGCAGCACTTCCGTACTCGGTCGCGTGTACGGTGTCGATGAAGCTCCTTCCTCTCCCGTTCCAGCGGGCAGCGGAGGTGTGGTAGATCTCCTCCAACGTCCGGCAGCACGACGGCGTGGTGGTGGTGGTGGAGGAAGAAAACCGGCAGGGCTTCGCCTAAGCCCGGACGGCGTAGGTGGGGAGAGGCGGCGAGGAGGAGGCAATGGTGGGGTGGTGTGGCCGGCCACCCTCCCTCTTTATAGGGGGCTGGCCGGCCAAGGTGGCCCCCTTCCCATCTAGGGTTGGGCGGCGGCGGGGGAGAGGGCCCTCCCCAAGTTGATCCCCGGGAAACCCTAGGGGTTGGCCGGCCTGGGCCTTGGGGCCAAGTGCCCTGGCCCATTAAGCCAGGGAGCATCCCCTCGGCCCACGGTGGGCCTCCTAGGTCGTGGGCCCCATGGTGAACCCTTCCGAACCTTCTAGAACCTTCCAGTCAACAGGAATAATCCCGAACATTTCCAAAACCGAAATCAACTTCCTTATATGAATCTTATTCTCCGACATTCCGGACCTCCTCGTGACATCCTGGATCACATCGAGACTGAACAAACTTCGTCTCCATACCCTATTCAAATCTACTTATGCGACATCGAACCTTAAGCGCGTCACCCTACGGTTCGCGAACTATGCAGACATGGTCGAGACTCCTCTCCGAGCAATAACCAATAGTGGGATCTGGAGATCCATAATGGCTCCCACATATTCAACGATGACTTAGTGATCGATTGAACCATTTACATACGATGCCAATTCCTTTGTCTCGCGATATTTTACTTGTCCGAGGTTTGATCATCGGTATCTCCATACCTTGTTCAACCTCGTTACCGATAAGTACTCTTTAATCGTACCATGGTATGTGATCTCTTATGAACTATTCATATGCTTGCAAGCTAATCAGGATGACATTCCACCGAGAGGGCCGAGTATATCTATCCGTCATCAGGATGGACAAATCCCACTGTTGATCCATATGCCTCAACTCACACTTTCCAAATACTTAATCCCACCTTTATTGTCACCCATTTACGCAATGACGTTTGATGTAATCAAAGTACCCTTTCGATGTAAGTGATTTACATGATCTCATGGTCGAAGGATTAAGACAACTATGTATTGAAAGCTTATAGCAAATGAACTTAATGACTTGATCTTATGCTATGCTCATTTGGGTGTGTGTCCATTATATCATTCAACTAATGACATAACCTTGTTATTAATAACATCAATGTTCATGATCACGAAACCATGATCATCTATTAATCAACAAGCTAGTTATACAAGAGGCTTACTCGGGACTCCTTGTTGTTTACATAACACACATGTATCAATGTTTCGGTTAATACAATTATAGCATGGTATATAAACATTTATCATAAACCACTACAAGAAAAGTTGCCATGGCCGACGAAGTTGAAGTCGCGCCGTGGTTGCTGGTGTACCATGGCCGACGAGTTTGGTCCCTCCGTGGTGCATGTCAAAACTTTTTTCTCGTTTTGAGGCCACCTAGCCCGACGAAAGCGGCCAAAACGTCGCGTATGGTGGCCCGGACGTGGTGCATCTCGAAATCTCGGGTTCGCCGCCGAGTCAACGCAAATCCGCACGCCAGGGATGTAGGGCCCGATGGCAGCCTCTCTGGCATTGTTTTTTTCTAGATCGCGCCATCTCGTTCAACGTTCTCCGATCGAGCGTTTACGATGGGATCATGGGTCCCGCATGTCATCCTCTATGAACCAAAATTCTTTCTATTCTTGGATTTTTTTTGACCCCCGATTTACGCTACTTCCTTTTCTTTTGATCCCTTGCCGCCTTGGAAACGTTGAGACCGCTGCCTAAATGGGACCCATGTCATCCTCTATGCGCAATCAACTTTCTTTTCTTGGAGTTTTTGGCACCTCAAATTTGGTCACTTGCCTTTTCTTTCGATCCCTGCCGCCTCTCAAACGGATACCGCCTGCTAACCGGGACCCGCATGTCATCCTCTATGTACTATAAAACTTTCTTTTTTGAATTATTTTTGGCACCTCATATTTGGTCACTTACCTTTTTCTTTCGATCCCCCGCCGCCTCTCAAACGGTGATACCCGCTAAATGGGACCCGCATGTCATCCTCTATGTACTATAAAACTTTCTTTTCTTGGATTTTTTGGCACCTCATATTTGGTCACTTGACTTTTTCTTTCGATCACTTGCCTCTCAAACAGTTGATACCGCTGCAAATGGGACCCGCATGTCATCCTCTATGTACTATAAAACATTCTTTTCTTGGATTTTTTTGGCACCTCATATTTGGTCACTTGACTTTTTCTTTCGATCTCATGCCACGTTTGAAACGTTGAGGAACCTGCAGGCTCATGGGACCCGCATGTCATCCTCTATGTACTATAAAACTTTCTTTTCTTGGATTATTTTTGGCACCTCATATTTGGTCACTTGACTTTTTCTTTCGATCCCCTGCCCTCTCAACAGATACCGCTGCTGCAAATGGGACCCGCATGTCATCCTCTATGTACTATAAAACTTTCTTTTCTTG
This sequence comes from Lolium multiflorum, assembly GCA_030979885.1. Classification (NCBI taxonomy): domain Eukaryota; kingdom Viridiplantae; phylum Streptophyta; class Magnoliopsida; order Poales; family Poaceae; genus Lolium; species Lolium multiflorum. The sequence goes on from CM061750.1 coordinate 82,467,653, forward strand.
GATTTTTTTGCACCTCATATTTGGTCACTTGGCGTTTTCTTTCGATCACCTGCCTCTCAAATGTTGATACCGCTTGCTAAATGGGACCCGCATGTCATCCTCTATGTACTATAAAACTTTCTTTTCTTGGATTTTTTGGCACCTCATATTTGGTCACTTGACTTTTCTTTCGATCCCGCCGCCTCTCAAACGGTGATCTGCTGCTAAATGGGACCCGCATGTCATCCTCTATGTACTATAAAAGTTCATTTTCTTTTTTTTCACCCTTTGATTTTTGGCAATTTCTTTTTTCTTTTGATCCTCGCCTCTCAAACGGTGATACCGCTGCTGCTAAATGGGACCCGCATGTCATCCTCTATGTACTATAAAACTTTCTTTTCTTGAATTATTTTTGGCTCCTCATATTTGGTCACTTGCCTTTTTCTTTCGATCTCATGCCACGTTTGAAACGTTGAGGAACCCGCACTCATGGGACCCGCATGTCATCCTCTATGAGCAATCAACTTTCTTTTCTTGGATTTTTTTGGCACCTCATATTTGGGCACTTGCCTTTTCTTTCGATCTCATGCCACGTTTGAAACGTTGAGGTACCTGCTGGCTCATGGGACCCGCATGTCATCCTCTGTGCTATAAAAGTTTCCTTTGGTTTTTTTTTCACCCTGATTTTTGGCTTGCCTTTTCTTTTGATCCCCGCTTTGAAACGTTGAGTAAGCTGTTGGTTCAAGGGACCCGCATGTCATCCTCTATGTCCATCAACTTTCTTTTCTTGGATTTTCTTTCACCCCCTAATTACTAGCTACTTTCTTTTTCTTTGATCTCAAGCCGCATTACAAACATTGAGACCGCTGCTGCAAAATGGGACCCACATGTCATCCTCTATGTACAATAAATCTTGGAGTATTTTTGGCTCCTGATATTTGGTCACTTGCCTTTTCTTCGATCTCATGCCGCCTTTGAAACGTTGAGTAAGCGCTGGCTCATGGGTCCCATGTCATCCTCTACGAACAATAAAAGTTTCCTTTCTTGAAGTTATTTTTTACCCCTAATTTCTGGCTTTGCCTTTTTCTTTTGATCCCCGCCGCCTTGGAAACGATGAGGACGTTTTGGCAGGTCGGTCCCACATGTCATCCTCTATGAACAATAAAAGTTTCCTTTGGTGGATTTATTTTTGACCCTAATTAATTTCTGCTATTTCCTTTATTTTTCTTTTGATCCCCTGCTTTGGAATTGTTGAGAATGCTGCGCCTCATTTTCTTTTGGTCTGTGCCGCGGAAACGTTGAGACCTGCTACAAAATGGGACCCGCATGTCATCCTCTATGTACAATAAAGTTTCTTTTCTTGGATTATTTTTGGCTCCGATATTATGTCACTTGCCTTTTCTTTCGATCTCATGCCGACTTTGAAACGTTGAGGATGCTGCTGCCTCATGGGTCCCGCATGTCATCCTCTCGAACGATAAATGTTTTCTTTTCTTGTATTTTTACCAACTGATTTTTGGCTTTTTTATTTTCGATCCCCCGCCGCCTTTGAAACGTTGACTGTCGGCTCATGGGTCCCCGATGTCAGCCTCCCCGTACAAGAAACATGTGATATTTTATTTTGCGGACAATAAACGTTGTATTTCGCTCTGAGCTATTGCAAACGGATAAATTAAATCTTTATATCTACATAAACAAACTTATATGTTGAATCTCCTTGTTTTTTGTTTTTGCGAAGCATAGGACTTTCCTGTTTTTTGAGAAAAATCCGACCTTTCCTGTTTTGGAGTGGGCTGAAATACGAGTCAAAAGGCCAGATAGTTCGAAGGCCCAGATGTCCAGATACAGCCCAATTGAAATCTTTCTTTTCATGGATTTTTCACACCCGATTTTTGGCTACTTCATTCTTTTTTCGGTCCTGTGCCGCCTGAAGCGTTGAGACCGCTGCTACAAAATGGGACCCGCATGTCATCCTCTATGTACAATAAAGTTTCTTTTCTGGATTATTTTTGGCTCTGATATTATGTCACTTGACTTTTCTTTCAATCTCATGGTGCCGACTTTGAAACGTTGAGGAAGCTGCTGGCTCATGGGTCCCGCATGTCATCCTCTATGAACAATAAAAGTTTTCTTTGTTGGATTTATTTTTTCCCCTAATTTCTGGCTATTTGTCTTTTTCTTTTGATCCCCTGCCCCTTTGAAACGATGACGACGCAGCTGGCAAGTCGGTCCCACATGTCATCCTCTATGAACAATAAAAGTTTCCTTGATGGATTTATTTTTGACCCTAATTAATTTCTGGCTATTTCCTTTTTATTTTGATCCCCTGCCGCCTTGAAATAGTTGATGCTCTGCTCATGGGTCCCGCATGTCATCCTCTCGAAAGGTAAATGTTTCTTTTCTTGAATTTGTTACCAACGATTTTTGGCTTATTTTTTCTTTCGATCTCCTGCCACCTTTAAAACGTTGACGACGGCTGGCTCATGGGTCCCCAATGTCAGCCTCCCCATACTGCAAATCCTCTTCTGCAAAGGTTGTATTTCTATAGATATAAGGTGGATTCGAATCTGCCATGGTTCAGCAGCTCAGGTAAGCCTTCTTGCACTAATTAATGGAAGTAGTGTATCGCAAGGTCAAGACTGTGGCTGTAATGAATCTATATGAATCATGTTGTGGGTTCAATCTGATAGTTCTCTAACAGGTCAACCAAAATAGAAATTAAGTTTTTTTCTAAAAGGGAAATGCAAATTAAGATGAACACAAACATTAGTTATCATAATAGCTGATCATACGTACATACTTGCTAAGAGCAAAAGCTTGCCAGAGTTTTACCACCCATACAATTAATTAGCAGTTCAGATAAGATAACCTTATATAAGTATAACTACAAATGCATTTGCTAAGGGCTCATGGGACAACAGAACTAGACAACCGCGAACTTTATGACCAGCATGTCACAGCGGCATCGAAAGATCTTGACCTTCAACTTTGATCCAATGCGAAGTTTGGCACCGTCAATGAACTTTTTCCACCTGGAAGTAACAGCGGCCATCTGTGGGACTGACAGAGTACCGTCCCTCCACGGTGAGACCTTCACTCTCCATGACGAGGGATATCTTGCCCCTTCGGCCAGCATTGAGATCCTTGGAGATACTTTTAGGCAATTTCTGATTCAAAGCAAGAGATACCACCAAAAATTAGTCAATGGCACCAATGCACCGAACCATGTGAGACTTTGAGCAGAGAAGACATCAAGATAAGAGCAGTTATGCTGTCATATACTCACGAACATAGCCTTCAGATGCGTCCTGGTCAACACGGGTGGCCACAGCAATGAGCTGATCGGTATCGTGATGGGGCAGGTGCATGATCCTGGGCTGGTACACGAGCTGGTGTTGATGCAGGAGACTGCGGGCAGGTGCAGTGGGCCTCTAGAGGAACCGGTGCGGATGCAGGAGGGTGGGGTGGTGCAGAACGGTGCGCCTAGAGGAACCGTGTCGATGCAGGAGCTGGGCATGTGTAGTATATGGGGCCTCTCGGAACCAATGCTGATGTAGGGGACTGCAGATGCGCTGAGGCGGTACAGGAACCAGGCTGGATGTGAGAGTGGGAAGCCGGCTGGTGCTGGTGTGGTTGCCCTTTGTGACATCCGCTCCTGTTCCGTCAATCTGCAGCTTTGATCATGTTAAACCCAGCAAGCTAGAAAGAGGGAATGGTTTAGAACAACTGCTCAGAATGCGGTTATCAAAAGATATGAGTAGAAAAAGTTACATATTATATATTTGGAAGTGTCTCCAGCTCGGTAAGCAGTTACGTATATCTGCCCGTTTGAGTTTCTGATCCTCGGCTCGTCGCCCTTCTTCACACCGTAGTCAAAAGCAAACTTTCTCCAATCATGTCCATACAAATATGTGATGGCCTGCGTCTTGTAGACATACACCTCATAGACCGTGTAGGTGTTCATCAATTTGCCATTGCCATGCATAGTGAAAGATCCTTCATGCGGACACATCTGGTTAATCATTGGACGAAGTTCACAAGGTACATCTGCATGTGAAAATTGATACAAATGTAAGAAGCAGGAAGACTAAAAACAAGACTTTACTATATGCCAATTCATGCTAAACCACTGAGAATACATACCTGTAACTCTGTGAAGGAGCTACTAGAAAGGTAGATAGAGCCATAGGAGGTGTTATATGCGGGGTATGTACATGGGCCCGCCATATTCCCGCAAGCTCGGCATCGGGATGGTGAAGGAAACATGGGAGGTACTACTGGTGCGTAGCGCTGAACGTAAGTGGAAGAATTAGGTTGTGTAAAGTGCATAGTTCAGAGCAATGCAAATGTTGACAAGCAAGTGCATAACACTATGTTACAAACTGAACAGTGAAAAATTAGTGTATGATGAATATAAGCATGCTAATTTGGTGTTTCCGAATTCCAAAAAGCATTAGACAGATAATATCAGACATAAATCATGGCATGTATATGTGGCTTAAGAAAATATACCCGAACCCTTGGATGGTTACGGCCCGGCTGATCCTTGGACTTGAGCTTATATAAGCATCCAGAAGGTGGGGCTGACAGTAACTTGGTGGCAGCCTCTGCAGATGCCTCATCAGCAGCAGTTGCAATCCTTTTGACCAATGAAGGCTTAGCAGTTTCAGTCTGCATATAAAAATTGAAGAGCAACAGACATCAGCAGTGATATATAAAATGAATCTATGAGACACTGATGCATATAGTGCTGTAAGTGGAAGAATAGGTGTGTGTGTTTCTGAACTATTGGTAAGCATTAGACAAAGCCGGCAATAAACAGACAAAAATCAAATCATGTATGAGGATTAAGAAAATATACCTGCTTACTGAAAAGGGTACCACCCAGCTGGCCCGTGGCCTTGTGCTTGAGGAGGTTTTCAGAAGATGGTGGCAGCACCATCGTCTTCACAGCAGCCTCATCAGGATCATTTTTATCCATTTGAGTAGAGGAACAGAAGTTTCATCCTGATATGAATAGCAACAGAACTCATCATTGATATTTAATAAATCTATGAGATAGACTGATGCAAATAGTGCGGGTGTAAGTGGAAGAATAGGGTTGTGCATAGAGAACAGTTGACAACAATGCAAATGATTACAAAAGAAGCCAATGGAAATCAACAGTTTATATACTGGATGAGACAGACTGAAAAGTGAAAAATTAGTGTATGATGATTGTAAGCAAACGCAGTGTTTCTGAACTTTTGGTAAGCATTAGACAAAGCCAACAGTAATTAAACAGATAATAATGAAATCATGTATGTGGATTAAGAAAATATACCAGATTCATTAAAAGGTCACCACCCAGCTGGCCCATGGCCTCGTGCTTGTAGAGGTTTTCGGAAGATGGTGCCGGCACCATCGTCCTCACAGCAGCCTCATTAGCCCCATTTTGCATCCACTTGAGTAAAGGCGCAAGTTTCAGCCTGCATAAGAATGGGAACAGATCTCAGCAGTGATATTGAATGACTCTGAGACAGACGATGCATATAGTGCTAGATGTAAGTGGAAGGGTATGGCCGTGTATGGACAACAGTTCACAACAATGCAAGGGTGTGTTCGGTTCTGAAACAGCGTGGAATGGAATGGAATGGTTCCATTTCGAGGAATGGAATGGTTACATTTTTGTTCGGTTGGGAAAAATGGAGAGCAGAAGAGATCGAGGTTAAACTAACCAATTGTCTCAAAATTGTAATTAACAATTGCAAATGACATTTTAATCTCAAATTCGTAATTAACAGCGCCTAATGGTGCTCTTTTAATCTAAAAATCGAAATTAACATCATTTTATGTTGGGTTAGGGAACTGGAGTAGATGAACATTACTGTATGATGATTGTAAGCAAACGAATTTGGTGTTTCTAAACTTTTGGCTTCAAGATCTTATGGGTTTCAACTCTAGCCTACCCCAACTTGTTTGGGACTGAAAGGCTTGGTTGTTGTTGTAAACTTTTGGCAAGCATAGAAAAAACCGACAATAAACAGAGAAAAATCAAGGCATGTTTTGTGGATTAAGAAAATATACCATATTCATTAAAAGATCACCACCCAGCTGGTGCGTGGCCTTGTGCTTGTAGAGGCATTTAGAAGATGGGGGCGGCATCAACATACTGGCAGCCTGATCAGCCGTTTTGATCTTCCTTTTGAGTAAAGGCCCTAAAGTTTCAGTCTGCATATGAATAGCAAAACAAAAGGCAGACCTCAGCAGTGATATTGAATTACTGTATGAGATAGACTGATGCATATAGTGGATGCTCTTAGCCTTTTGCAGCGTGAACACTAGCTATGGACAGACAAAAAAACTAGTTAACTCAGCTTTGTCTAGATATGAATGTACTACCACCATCCAAAAGCTTAAGCCTTATTTATTTTTGAGAAATCAAAACAAGCAAAGTTTGACCAAAAATTTAGAACATTCTATCAACAAATATAATACTGTGTAGATACCGTAGGAAAATATATTTTATTATCTATTTAATGATATTAATTTTGTATTTTGCATGTTACTGATTTTTAAAAGCTTAGTCAAACATGGTATAGTTTGACTTTCTAAAAATAATATAAGCCCAAAGCTTTGGGATGGAGGCAATAGTATCTAGAGCTAAAACACATCTAGATACATCCGTATCTACAGATAGTTGAGTCAATTAATTTGGATCTGAGGGAGTATCAGATTCAGACTACATCATGGTAAGTTGGTTAAAAAAATTACCCCGGGGTCCCTGCCCAATTCGGCAGTTGGCATTTCGCTTCTTGTGCTGCAGATCGGGCCATGCTCCTGCAGCAGGTGGGCGCTATTCTCGTTCCCCATAGCCTCAGCACGGAACCTGGAGGTACCAACCTGATACAGAGAATATAGAGCATGGTGTCACAGAGGCTTTACGCACAAACAGCTGAAGACATGTGCTACTTTAAGCATATTCCAGAACAGGAAGATTGAGGATGCAGAGACACTTAAAAGGTAAAGAGTGGATAAGCAAACGGAGTACCTGCTTCGCGGGGCTGGGGACGCAGCTCAGGCTCAGCCAACTGCCCACATGCGTCGTGGCCTTACGCTCCATTGCCCCCACCGCCGAGGTCTTACCTTTCCTGTACAAGCTGACAAAAGATACAGTGAGGATCAGCAGAAACTACAAAGGTTGCAAATGTCGACAAATAAAGGAAGAACACCCCAATCCAAGCAAAGGTAGCCCCCGCCCCCCACCCCCATCAATCACTCCCAGCTCGAGGGTGACCAAAAGACACCCTTCGCCCAGAATAGGAAAGAGATGCGCAAGATATCGAGGAGAGGAAAAAAGAACCGATCTCGAGAAAGGAGAGAACATTACTAGTCCTACCTAATCCGCTTGGGCTAGATGCAGCTTGCCCCTCCAAGCTGGATGCCTGGACGTTGGAGGCGAAAGGAGGGGATCGAGCTAGCGGCTTGCATCCGTCGGCAATCGCACTCGATCGGAGAGAAGGGGTGCTACATAAAGGGAGGGGTAACATATTTTATTACACAGTGAACTTACTGATGTGACTAGTCATTACATGTCTCACTGAAACTAGGGCCCATAGTGTGGCACCCCAAATTTACTTGAAGCTGCCCGGCGGGACGCATTGGCGCGTCAAGAAACCCCCGAATTGTAGCGGGGAAATGAAACATTTCACAAAAATTCGAAATTCAAGCACACCGCCACGCGCCAAGCACGCGGCTGTTCCTTCCTCTTCCTTGGTTCCTCCTCCCCTATCCGAAAAACCCCAAATCCCAAGCTCAAACCCAAAAAACAAAAAACAAATCCCCTGGCCGCCATGCATGTCCTCGTTAACCCGCTGGAGATCGTTCCGGACGATGCGGACCACCCGCCCTGAGATTCGAATTCCGTCCACCTCGAGGCACCGCGTGCTGTCTCGCAGCAGCGGCTTGAGGGAAGTTCCGCCGAAAAGTGCTCATGGCAACCGTGCAAGCTCACCGTGCTGTATCCCGAGAGGAACTGGTCAAAGCTTTGCTATTCGCCACACAAAAAATTTGCGGGCCAAGATCTGGTCAAAGCTTCGTCGATGGCTTGCCGCGAGAGGCTTGGAGTCCAGAGTCAATAAACTAGCTGCTCGAGGACTTGGCGGACACGAGTCATATTAACTGACTCAAGTTTGTTAGTCTAGTTAACAAATGCATCTAGATACATCCATATCTAGACAGAATTGAGTCAATTAATATGAATCAGGGAGTACCTGAAAGTGTTTCATGCTACCAACTAATGCGCTGGCAGGATCGCTGTAGAAGTAATTGTGCTACTACTCGTACGATGAACTGATTGTGTGGGTGTCGAATTTTGCAACGCGATCATCCACGAATGCTTAATCTAGCGCCAAAGGCGTACAAATCATAACATACTACAGCACCGGAACATAAGAGTACGAATCATAAAGTAGCTCAACATTTTGCATCAGGGCTGGGTGGTCCTGAGACTACCGGGACGCCCCTGATGATCTCCGGGTGTGCATCCTCTTCAACGCAAAGCTGTGTACTCGGTCCACGGCCTCCTTCAGGCTAGATAATCTCAGGTGCAGGACCTTCGTCTGAGAGGCTCGTCATCGGTACCATCCACAGTGTGCATCAGATTGGGTGGTCTTGAGACTACCCGGACGCCCGTGATGATCTCCGGGCGTGCATCCACTTCAACGCAGCTGTGTACTCGGTCCACGGCCTCCTTCTGTAGGCTGGATAATCTCAGGTGCAGGACCTTCGTCTATGAAAGGCTCGTCATCAGTACCATCCACAGGTGCATCAAACTGAGATTCATCTTCAAATCTCCCATCAAACTGAGAGACCTCTTAACTCTATGCTTCTGCAATTAGTACATCAACCGATTAGACAAACATCTAAGGGATGCAACAACAAATGCCGTTTACATATTTACCTTCTCATCTGGCACAGCACATGTCCCGAGCTGAAACCCGTTTCCTGAAGCAAGCGCTTTTTCTCTCCTTCCCGTCCATCCATCTGCAACAAGTTAAATTTGAGTACGAACCTTGCACAGCAATGCAAACTATTGATTGAAACAGCGGCAGCATCAATATAAATAATTAACTACATATGCCAGCACACATACAGGTGAGCAAGATCTGCTTCTCCTGCTAAAGGATCATTATATGGTTCACCATGCTAAACCCGCCTAACATATGTGCGGTCCATCCCAAAAATGTGTAAATGATCTGCCACTACAGTGAGGCCTCTTCTCACCATTCATACATGTGCAGCGCGGGCAATACACGTCCAGGTTGTGACCATCATGAGCTCTAATAAACCCCATAAAGGGTTGAACACCATTTATATATGAAGGGGAACATAAGTGTCCATGCAGTTTCCAAGTTCTGTCCATCTGTTTAATTATGAGATACAGTGGTTGGTGATTAATTTAAGGCGAAGTAGGAAATGTATATCCATCGAGTACAAAACTATACTACATGATTATGCATTTCAGCAATCATGTCAGTACAAAACAAAAAATGCCCATCGACATTTGAGCAAACAGATCGTGTAAAAACTTGCCATGGCATTTCAGCAAATTAACGGATCGAGTGCAGAACTGACTCTATATGCCCACGCAAATGAAAAAATTGATCGATGACAAATCGAGCGGAAAACTATAAAGTGCCAATTAGTTCGAGCATACTGACGAATTTTTTTAGCAGCATCAAGAAAATATAAATCGTTAGGCTGTCTTGCCCGATACATGATTGAGCTAGAGATAGCAGCCCTACCGTGGATCAACTTGACCGCCGGTGCGTCTCGAGAAGAACGACGGGGAGGGGAAGCTTCTTCTTCGCATGGACGGGACGGGGAGGGGAAGCTCTTCGCACGGACGGGGATAAGTTGTGTACGGGTGGGTGGGGGTCATGCGGCCGGGCCGCCGGGGTGATAATTAAGGTCGGTAGGTGGCGTTTAATGGAGTTGCGTGTGTAATTTGCCGTGCACAAGGTTGAGGAATAGGCGGTTCCTTTTGCCGCGCGCACAATTCAAACTATCCCGCCCATGTAGTTTAAATTCGCCATATTTTCGTTAAATCGACATAAAGTCATGTGAGTGGGGGAAAATTAGCAAAGTTGCTTGAAAAATAGTAAAACTCTGGAATTATCCTTTAAATATGCTCTACTTCGTGTGAAAATCGGGGTGTGGAAGCATGTTGAGCTGTTTTATTTGTACTTTCTTCATTAAAACTCCCATTTTATGCACTTTGGATGGAAAGAAATCATTTGTACATAAATTTTGACAACGCCATTTTGCAAACACTAATTGTTTACATGCCAAGATGCACCCATCCACCAAATATATATGTGGCAAAAGTTTATCACAATCTAGCAGGATATGCATAATTAGTGAGGGACCCCTTTTGATTTTGTGCAATTTCCACTAATTAGGTAGAGATCGAGAAGGGTTAATTAATTAGGCCATGTTAGGGGTTATGTGTTTTAGATTAGGTTGTGTGGATTCAAATACAACTTCTTTATTTGTGTGCTATGATTAATCAAAACTAGATTGATCGACTGCGCACACATTATTAGAGGCGCATGCCTTTGCGCACAAAGTGCATGTGTGTGTTGTTGGCCACCAACGAGAGAGAGAGAGAGAGAGAGAGAGAGAGAGATAGAGAAAGAGAGAGAGAGAGAGAGCTACATACGAGAGAGCGATTGAAATCCCCAAATTAAACACATATATATGCATGGCACATTTAATTTAATTAGAGGACCGCGAGGCACCCCTGGCCTGCTTGATGCATAATTAAGTGTCATTGGCCTATATATAGGGTTTAATTAGGGTTTAGGGTTTAGGGTTAGGATTAGGGTTTAGGGTCTAGGGTTTAGGGTTTAATGTTTATGGTGTTTAGGGTTTAGGGATTAGGGATTAGGTTTATTTAGGGTTTAAGGTTTAGGGATCATCGATCGAGACACACATTATTAGAGGCACACGCGCCTTTGCACAAAGTGCATGCGTATATGTGTGTGTTTTTTGGCCACCAACGACATATAGATGATCGAGAGAGAGAGATTGAAATCCCCAAGAATATGTTCAAATATATATTAAAATATATGCACGAATTAATGCATGCATGGTAGGCCATGCATGCACACACTAATTATATATATATATATTATGAGGAAACTTAATCAAATGTGTTTTCATTCGAGAGAACTTGTCAAAATTCAAGTTAATTAATTTATCATCGATAATTATATAATTAATTAATGAATCTCAGGGAGATGTTATACAACATATGATCGATATATAGGCCATGTATATATTAATTGGTTTTAATCTACCGTTTAATTTGCTAGCTAGCTGCATGCTATATATAGAGCATGTTTTTATTAGATCGGGTTATAGCTAGTATAGTTTAGGGTTATGTGTTTTAATTAACTAGGGTTTGATTAGCTAGGGGTTAATTATATATATATGGTTTAGGTTAATGCATGTCACATTTAATTTAACTAGAGGACCGCGAGGCACCCCTGGCCTGCTTGATGCACAATTAAGTGTCGTTGGCCTATATATATAGGGTTTAATTAGGTTTAGGGTTAGCTAGTTGGGTTTAGGTTTAGTGTTTTGGGTGTTTAGCTAGGGTCTAGGGTTTAGGGTTTAGTGTTTACGGTGTTTAGAGGGTCTAGGGTTTAGTGTTTAGGGTGTTTAGGGTCTAGGGTTTAGGGTCTAGTGTTTAGGGTCTATGGTTTAGGGTTTAATTAGTGTTTAGGGTGTTTAGGGTTTAGGGTTTAGTGTTTACGGTGTGTTAGGGTCTAGGGTTTAGGGTTTAGTGTTTAGGGTCTAGGGTTTAGGGTTTAATTAGTGTTTAGGGTGTTTATAGGGTTTAGGGTTTAGGGTTTAGGGTTTAGGGTTTAGGGGTTTAGGGTTTAGGTGTTTAGGGTTTAGGGTTTAGGGTTTAGTGTTTAGTGGTGTTTAGGGTCTAGGTTTAGTGTGTTTAGGGTGTTTAGGGTTTAGGGATTAGGGATTAGGGTTTTAGGGTGTTTAAGGTTTAGGGATCATCGATCGAAAGGCACACACATTATTAGAGGCACGCGCTTTTCGCATCAAGTGCATGCGTATATATGTGTTTTTGGCCACTAACATATATAGATGATCGAGAGAGAGAGAGATTGAAATCCCCAAGAATATGTTCAAATATACATTAAAATATATGCACGAATGCATTGTAGGCCATGCATGCACACTAATTATATATATATTATGAGGCAACTTAATCAAATGTGTTTTCATTCGAGAGAACTTGTCAAAGTTCAAGTTAATTAATTTATCACGATAATTATATAATTAATTAATGAATCTCAGGGATATGTTATACAACATGATCGATATAGGCCATGTATATTTTAATTGGTGTTAATCTACGGTTTGCTAGCTAGCTGCTATATATAGAGCATGTTTTTATTAGATCGGGTTATAGCTAGCTAGTATAGTTTAGGGTTATGTGTTTTAATTAAGTAGGGTTGATTAGCTAGGGTTAGTTACATATATATGGTTTAGGGTTAATGCATGGCACATTTAATTTTATTAGAGGATCACGAGGCACCCATGACCCGCTCGATCGATGCACAATTAAGTGTCGTTGGCCTATACATAGGGTTTAATTGGGGTTTAGGATTAGCTAGGGTTTAGGGTTAGGGTTAGGTTAGGGTTAGGGTACGTTTAGGGTCTAGGGTTTAGGGTTTAGTGTTTAGGGTGTTTAGGGTTTAGGGATTAGGAATTTAGGGTTTTAGGGTTGTTTAAGGTTTAGGGATCATCGATCGAGTGCGCACACACATTATTAGAGGCACCCGCGCCTTTACGCATAAATTGCATGCATATATATGTGTGTTTTTTGGGCCACCAACGATATATAGATGATCGAGAGAGAGAGATTGAAATCCCCAAGAATATGTTCAAATATACATTAAAATATATGCACGAATGCATTGTAGGCCATGCATGCACACTAATTATATATATATTATGAGGCAACTTAATCAAATGTGTTTTCATTCGAGAGAACTTGTCAAAGTTCAAGTTAATTAATTTATCACGATAATTATATAATTAATTAATGAATCTCAGGGATATGTTATACAACATGATCGATATTGGCCATGTATATTTTAATTGGTGTTAATCTACGGTTTGCTAGCTAGCTGTTATATATAGAGCATGTTTTTATTAGATCGGGTTATAGCTAGCTAGTATAGTTTAGGGTTATGTGTTTTAATTAAGTAGGGTTGATTAGCTAGGGTTAGTTACATATATATGGTTTAGGGTTAATGCATGGCACATTTAATTTTATTAGAGGATCACGAGGCACCCATGACCCGCTCGATCGATGCACAATTAAGTGTCGTTGGCCTATACATAGGGTTTAATTGGGGTTTAGGATTAGCTAGGGTTTAGGGTTAGGGTTAGGGTTAGGGTACGTTTAGGGTCTAGGCCAGGGTTTAGGGTTTAGTGTTTAGGGTGTTTAGGGTTTAGGGATTAGGGATTTAAGGTTTTAGGGTTGTTTAATGTTTGGGGATCATCGATCGAGTGCGCACACACATTATTAGAGGCACCCGCGCCTTTACGCATAAATTGCATGCATATATATGTGTGTTTTTTGGGCCACCAACGATATATAGATGATCGAGAGAGAGAGAGAGATTGAAATCCCCAAGAATATGTTCAAATATACATTAAAATATATGCACGAATGCATTGTAGGCCATGCATGCACACTAATTATATATATATTATGAGGCAACTTAATCAAATGTGTTTTCATTCAAGAGAACTTGTCAAAGTTCAAGTTAATTAATTTATCACGATAATTATATAATTAATTAATGAATCTCAGGGATATGTTATACAACATGATCGATATAGGCCATGTATATTTTAATTGGTGTTAATCTAGGTTTGCTAGCTAGCTGCTATATATAGAGCATGTTTTTATTAGATCGGGTTATAGCTAGCTAGTATAGTTTAGGGTTATGTGTTTTAATTAAGTAGGGTTGATTAGCTAGGGTTAGTTACATATATATGGTTTAGGGTTAATGCATGGCACATTTAATTATTAGAGGATCACGAGGCACCCATGACCCGCTCGATCGATGCACAATTAAGTGTCGTTGGCCTATACATAGGGTTTAATTGGGGTTTAGGATTAGCTAGGGTTTAGGGTTAGGGTTAGGGTGTTTAGGGTCTAGGGTTTAGGGTTTAGTGTTTAGGGTGTTTAGGTTTAGGGATTAGGGATTTAAGTTTTTAGGGTTGTTTAAGGTTTAGGGATCATCGATCGAGTGCGCACACACATTATTAGAGGCACCCGCGCCTTTACGCATAAATTGCATGCATATATATGTGTGTTTTTTGGGCCACCAACGATATATAGATGATCGAGAGAGAGAGAGAGATTGAAATCCCCAAGAATATGTTCAAATATACATTAAAATATATGCACGAATGCATTGTAGGCCATGCATGCACACTAATTATATATATATATTATGAGGCAACTTAATCAAATGTGTTTTCATTCGAGAGAACTTGTCAAAGTTCAAGTTAATTAATTTATCACGATAATTATATAATTAATTAATGAATCTCAGGGATATGTTATACAACATGATCGATATAGGCCATGTATATTTTAATTGGTGTTAATCTACGGTTTGCTAGCTAGCTGCTATATATAGAGCATGTTTTTATTAGATCGGGTTATAGCTAGCTAGTATAGTTTAGGGTTATGTGTTTTAATTAAGTAGGGTTGATTAGCTAGGGTTAGTTACATATATATGGTTTAGGGTTAATGCATGGCACATTTAATTTTATTAGAGGATCACGAAGCACCCATGACCCGCTCGATCGATGCACAATTAAGTGTCGTTGGCCTATACATAGGGTTTAATTGGGGTTTAGGATTAGCTAGGTTTAGGGTTAGGTTAGGGTTAGGGCAGCTTAGGTGTAGGTCTAGGGTTTAGGTTTAGTGTTTAGGGTGTTTAGGTTTAGGATTAGGATTTAAGGTTTTAGGGTTGTTTAATGTTTAGGGATCATCGATCGAGGGCGCATACACATTATTAGAGGCACCGGCGTTTACGCATAAATTGCATGCATATATATGTGTGTTTTTTGGGCTACCAACGATATAGATGATCGAGAGAGAGAGATTGAAATCCCCAAGAATATGTTCAAATATATAACATTAAAAATATATGCACGAATGCATGGTAGGCCATGCATGCACACTAATTATATATATATTATGAGGCAACATAATCAAATGTGTTTTCATTCGAGAGAACTTGTCAAAATTAAAGTTAATTAATTTATCACGATAATTATATAATTAATTAATGAATCTCAGGATATGTTATACAACATGATCGAGTATAGGCCATGTATATATTAATTGGTGTTAATCTACTATTGTTGCTAGCTAGTCGCTATATATAGAGCATGTTTTATTAGATCGGGTTATATATAGCTAGTATAGTTTAGGGTTATGTGTTTGAATTAAGTAGGGTTTGATTAGCTAGGATTAGTCATATATATATGGTTTAGGGTTAATGCATGGCACATTTAATTTAATTAGAGGACCGCGAGGCACCCCTGCCTGGGCTGCTCGATGCCCATGTCGTTGGCTCATATATAGGGTTTAATGAGGGTTTAGGGTTAGGGTTGAAAATAGGGTCTAGGGTTTCGTGTGTTTAGGGTGTTTAGGGATTAGGGATTAGGGTTCTAGGTTGTATAAGGTTTAGGGATTATCGATCGAGTGCGCCCACACATTATTAGAGGCACTGGCGCCTCACAAAGTGCATGCGTATAGTTTTAGGTTATTTGTTTTAATTAAGTGGTTTGATGAGCTAGGGTTAGTTACATATATATGGTTTAGGGTTAATGCATGGCACATTACATATAGTTTAAATCTCAAGAATGTTTATACATGATAGGCCATATGTGCAAAGGAATTTTTTTCCTCGTGAACTTGTCAAAATTCAAGTTTATCGGTGCTAATGGAAACTAGTCCAAAAATTACATAGACACCCAAAATACTGTATAATAACTTTTTTTTGGCAACTTTACAAAAAGGACCTCAAAACATATAGAAGAAAATCAATCGAGTCTCTCGACCGCACATCGATCTCTCGCTCCGCATCCTTTTCCAAAGAACTCACACGGGGACGCACCACTGGGACTCGTGCCGCCGAGGTCGCCGGGACGAAGGAGAAGAAGGGCCTCAGCAACGACATATTGGCTCGGAGAAGGGTCGCTGAAAGTCTCAAGATGTGCACGGTGATACGTTCTCAACGTATCGATAATTTCTTATGTTCCATGCTACTTTATTGATGATACCTACATGTTTTATGCACATTATATGTCATATTTATGTATTTTCTCGAACTAACCTATTAACAAGATGCCGATGCCAGTTTGTATTGTTTTTGGTTTCAGAAATCCTATAAAGGAAATATTCTCGTAATGACGAAATCAACGCCCCTGGTCCTATTTTTGCACGAAGCTTCCAAGACCGAAGAGAGGAGTCTAAGTGGGGCCACGAGGTGCCCAGTGAGAAGGCGCGGCTGTGCCCTTGGTCACGCTCACTGGCTCCTGTGGCCCCCCGAAGGCGACCTTCCGCCTACTTAAAGCCTCCGTCGCGAAACCCCCAGTACCGAGAGCCACGACGAGAAACCTTCCAGAGACGCTGCGGCGCCGTGAATCCCATCTCGGGGATTCGAGAGACGCGTCCCGCAGACCACGGCAAGGCACTGGATCCCTGTCCGAGGACTCTACACCGCCATGGTCACCTCCGGAGTGATGAGTGAGTGTTCACCCTGGACTATGGTCCATAGAAGTAGCTAGATGGTCATTTTTCCTTGTTGTGCTTCATTGCTGGATCTTGTGAGCTGCCTAACATGATCAAGATCATCTATCTGTAATACTCTATGTTGTGTTTGTCGGGATCCGATGGATAGAGAGTACTATGATTATGGTGATTATCAATCTATCGTTTATGTGTTGTTTATGATCTTGCATGCTCTCCGTTATTATAGAGGCTCTGGCCAAGTTACTCTTAACTCCAAGAGGAGTATTTATGCTCGATAGTGGGTTCATGCCTCCAGCGAATCTGGGACAGTGACGTAAAGTTCTAAGGTTGTGGATGTGTCGTGTTGCCACTGGGATAAAACATTGATGCTATGTCTACATGTAGTTGCTGATTACACTACGCACCATACTTAATGCAATTGTCTCAATTGTCTAGAATCCTTAATACCGAATGGGGTTCGTGATAACTCGAAGGTGGACTTTTTAGGCATAGATGCGCTTGGATGGCGGTCATGTACTTTGTCGTAATGCCCAATTAAATCAAATTATTTATCATATCATGTATATGCATTGTTATGCCTTTTCATTTGTTAATTGCCCGACCGTAATTTGTTCACCCAACATGCTTTTATCTTACGGGAGAGAGACACCTCTAGTGAACTCTGTGGACCCCGGTCCTATTCTTTACATAGCATACACCCATCGCAGTAATTGTGTTTTACCGTTTTCTTTGCAAACATCTTCCACTCGGCACGTTTAATCCTTTGTTACAGCAAGCCGGGTGAGATTGACAACCTCACCGCTTCGCTAGCAAGTACTTGCTCTTGTTGTGCGCATTCCACGTTGGCTGCTTAATCATGAGCAGCACGCATCAGACTACGACCATCAACCTTCAACGGCTTCTTGGCTCCTACTGGTTCGATTAAACCTTGGTTTCATACTCGAGGGAAACTTGCTTCTATACGCATCATACCTTCCACTTGGGGTTCCAACGGACGTGTGCATCTACGCGTATCAAGCTAAATTCCTGGCGCCGCTGTCGGGGAGATCAAGACACGTTGTAAGGGGAGTCTCCACTTTCAATCTCTTTTACTTTGTTTTTGTCGTGCTTTATTTTATTTACTACTTTGTTTGCCGCACTAAATCAAAACACAAAAATTAGTTGCTAGTTTTACTTTATTTAATGCCTTGCTTCTATATCAAAAACGCAAAAAATTAGTTACTTGTCTTTACTTTGTTTGCCTAGTTTATTTTTTTGCTTATTGCATCATGTTTCCTTTTAATTTTACCACAAAAGACATACCTGTGTGGGACGTGGGTCCATAGTTGGGAGAAATAATATAGAAGAATTTTTTCAATCATGTTAGCATATCAAGATTTTGAAGATAGACACTTTGTAGAACTTGCACCTACCTATGAAATTGTCGCTGTTAATTCGCATGTTGGAAACTAAATTTGTTAATTCAATCATATAATCCAACACATGCACCTGGTGATATGGAAGAAGGGGAAAAGAAGATTTTGTTTTAGAAACCCTTTCTTAGAGAATTTGGTGGTCTATCAAGAGAGGCTAGAAAGGCTTTTGCTAAATTTAATATGTTAGGTTCTCACACCAATTTTATTGGTCTCCTTGAAAAATGGACATGGATAGAATAAGGCACACTCAATAATATTAATGATGGTGGAGATCAAAGCACTAATACCATGTAAACTCCTAGCTATGAATGATGCACTAGGAAAATAACTATGCTTGGCTTGTTCCCGAAAATTTGTTCGATGAGAGTAGCAAGCCTAAGACTAATGAAAAGGAGACGCTAAACTTATATATCAAACATAATATGCTTGGTTGAGAAAACTCCCAACACCCTTGGTAATGATGTTGATGCTTTATCTCTCGATGTTACTTGATTTGCACTTTCTCGCCTAAGCGTAAAGGCGTTAAAGAAAAGCGCCATGGGAGACAACCCAAGTTTTACTACAGCAATTTTTTGTTTTATTGAGTCTTGAAGTTGTTTTACTGTAGCAACTCTCCTTATCATGTTTTTGCACCAAGTAAAGTTTTCTGTGTCAAAGTTGATGTTATATTTAGACACGCGTTTAAATGTAAAGATTACACCTGTCACTAATCTAAGCACGCTTTCTGTAGAAAATTCTAAAAATCTGCCAATTTACGAGCTGATCCTCGGATATGTACGTAACTTTTCATTAGTTTTGAGTTTTTCCATTTGAGCACTGTGCCGCCTTAATTGGCTTTACTTATCGCCTGCTTTTTGATGATTCTGGCTTTTGGCTCGTATCGCTCTCTTTTTTGCTATGTTGGATTTATTTCTTTGATCCATTAATGTCCAAGTAGCATTATGCAATGTCCAAGTGAAAAATAATGATTGTGTCACCTCTGAATGTGCGAATTAACTCTCAACCCTCTAATGAGTTTGCTTGAAGTTTGGTGTGAAGGAAGCTTTCAAGGGTCAAGAGAGGAGAATGATATACTATGATCAAGAGAAGTGAAAGTTCTAAGCTTGGGATGCTCCCGTGGTTCACCCCTGCATATTTTAAGAAGACTCAAGTTTCCTAAGCTTGGGATGCCTAAGGCATCCCTCTTCATCGACAACATCATCATGTTCCTCCCCCGAAACTATATTTTTCAAATCACATCTTGTGTTCTTTACTTCGAGCCGCGTCGGCTTGTTTTTGTTTTTCTTTGTCAAAATGGATCCCTAGCATTCTTTTGTGGAGAGAGACACGCTCCGCTGTTGCATATGGACACATGTGTCCTTAGGCTTTACTCATAATGTTCATAGCGAAGTTTCTTCTTCGTTAAATTGTTATATGGTTGGAATTGGAAAATGTGTAGTAATTCTAAAATGTCTTGGATAATGTGATACTTGGCAATTGTTGTGCTCATGTTTAAGCTCTTGCATCATATGCTTTGCACCCATTAATGAAGAAATACATAGAGCTTGCTAAAATTCGATTTGCATATTTGGTCTCTCTAAGGTCTAGATAATATCTAGTATTGAGTTTTGAACAACAAGGAAGACGGTGTAAAGTCTTATAATGTTTATAATATGTCTTTTATGTGAGTTTTGCTGCACTTGTTCATCCTTGAGTTTGCTTCAAATAACCTTTGCTAGCCTAAACCTTGTATCGAGAGGGAATACTTCTCATGCATCCAAAATCCTTGGAGCTAACTACTATGCCATTTGTGTCCACCATACCTACCTACTACATGGTATTTCTCCGCCATTCCAAAGTAAATTGCTTGAGTGCTACCTTTAAAATTACATCATCTACCTTTGCAATATATAGCTCCTCATGGGACAAAATAGCCTTAAAACTATCGTAGTATTGAATATGTACTTATGCACTTTATATTTTATTGAGTTGCTTGTTGTGCGATAACCATGCTTCTGGGGAACGCCATCAACTATGGCATGGAACATAAGAAATTATAGATACGTTGGAGACGTATCAAGGATCTATCATTTTAGTGGTTGGAGCATGCAAAATTGTTAGAGAAGAACATTGGGCCGCTAACCAAAGCCATGAACCATGGTTGAAGTTTCGGTTTGGACATATCCTCAATCTCATATGAGAATAATAATTACTGCGATAACCATGCATTTAAGAGGAGTCCATTATCTGTTGTCCAGGTTGTCCCGAGATGTCTAAGCTGAGAATAATCAAAAGCGAGAAATCCAAAATGCTATTTTCTCCTTAGACCTTTGTACTGGCGGCATGGAGGTACCCCTTTTGGACACTTGGTTGAAACATGGCATGCGAAGATCCGTAGTCCAAGCTAAGTAGGACGAGGTGCGGCACTAGTATACTATGCATGAGGCTTGCAACTTGTAAGATATAATTTCATATAACTCATATGCTTTATTACTAACAAGCACAAAATTGTTTCATGTTTTCAAAATAAAAGCTTCAGCACAAATACAGCAATCGATGCTTTCCTCTTGAAGGACCTTTATTTTACCTTTATGTCGGTTCACCTATCTCTTTCCACCTTAGAAGCAAACACTTGTGTGAACTGTGCATTGATTCCTACATACTTGCATATCGCACTTGTTATATTACTTTATGTTGACAATATCCATGAGATATACATGTTATGAGTTGAAAGCAACCGCTGAAACTTAATCTTCCTTTGTGTTGCTTCAATACCTTTACTTGATTTATTGCTTTATGAGTTAACTCTTATGCAAGACTTATTGATGCTTGTCTTGAAGTACTATTCAGTGTCTTTGCTTTATGATTCATTTGTTTACTCATGTCATTACTTTCGTTTTTTGCTGTATTCATTACATATGTTTACAAATAGTATGATCAAGATTATGATGGCATGTCACTTCGTAAATTATCTTTGTTATCGTTTTACTCGGCTTCTGGACCCAAGGTAATCTGGCGCCAGATGTCAATACGTCTCAACGTATCGATAATTTCTATGTTCCATGCTACTTTATTGATGATACTCATATGCACTACAAGAAAAGTTCCTTCCGATAGACAACGTCCTCAAAAATCGTCCGCCAGGGGTATTTTTCACGCTGCGGGGCCTAACCCCACGATATGGGTTCCGTTGTGGAAACCGCGTCTCATGCAAAGTCCAACGACGATTTTTTCTGGCCCGTCGCTGGGCGCCTTCCATCACTTTAAAATTCCGGATCACAGTGGAAGTGTTTCGGGAGCCCAAGACCGGCCGACGCTATGCAAATCGACACGCAGATTGCCGTTAACTCGCTGAAGCACCTGCCTAACCTACGAAACCCCGTGGCAGATGGTAGGCTCACACGAGGCCTGCCACGTCTAAGCGGGCCGGGCCAGAGGACATAGTTTGACCGGGTCAACTATATAGCCGGGCCGGTCCATTAGTTACGTGGGCCGGGCCTAACCTCTTAGGTTGACTGGTCAAAACTTCAATGGGCCGGCCCATTTAATATGTGGGGTCCAACATATAGAAACTGGGCCTGCCCAAGAAGCAAGTGGACCGGCCAAAACACGGTGGGTCCCACTTTTCCCCGTTAAAAGGCCGGCCCATTTTTAGTGTGGGGTCCACCGTATAGCAAATGGGCCGGCCTAACAAGCCAGTGGGCCGGGCTGAACATGTGGGTCCCACTTTCAGCTTAAAGGTCACCATTTCGCTTGTGGGGTCCACCATACAAACTGGGCCCGGCCCAACAAAAAGGTGGGCCGGGCAGTCATAGGTGGTCCCCACTTTCCAGTTAAAGGGTCGCCCATTTAGTATGTGGGGTCCACCATATAGCAATGGCTGGCCCAAGATAGTGGGTCAGTTAAACATGTGTGGTCCCACTTTCCCCGGTAAAGGGCCTACTAATTAGTATGAGGGGTCCAATTATATAGCAGTGGGTTGCCCAAACAAAGATAGTGGGCCGGGCCAAAATCATGTGTGGGTCCCACTTTCCTCTTAAAGGGCTTGCGGCCATTTAGTATGTGGGACCACCATATAACAAGTGGGCTGGCCCACAAGTGCGCCGGGCCAAAATACATGTGGGTCCCACTTTCGTTAAAGGGCCGCTCAACTAGTATGTGGTCTGCACCATATAGCAGTGGCTTACTTAACAAGATAGTGTGTGGCTGTGCCAAAAAACATGTGTGGGTCCCACTTTCCTCTTAAAGGGCTTGGCCATTTATTATGTGGGGTCCACCAAAAAGCAAATGTACGTCTAACCAATTAGGTGGGCGTCAGAAAGGCGGGTCCACTCAAAGCAAGGGCCAGCCCACCAGTGTGTGGGGTCCACTGTAATCAAATGGGTCGCCCAAGAAGCAAGTGCTGCACCCTTGTTGTTTGAAGTATATGCTTACAATATGCGTTATATTTAAGGCAGGCACATATGTGATTTCGCTTTTAATTGGGCCGTTTAAGGATGTAATTCGTGATTTAGATACTGTGAGAACATTTACGCAGCATTGATTTCTCTCGGATGGCCTCACTTACCACAAGCACCAAAGAAAAATGCGCGAAAGAACTATAAAACTAACTAAATATTACATCACCGCAAGGCATTGGAAAAAAATATTACATAACCCACAAGAGAAATTGAATGGTAATTAAACCTAGCAATACAATGAAGCGATCCCAATCTTTTAAGTTGTCCATGCAACACCTATATTCGAAACAAAGACATTACAAGTTAAGACAAAGAACAATGGAAAGGCAAAGACACTACAATATTGTTTGGCAAAGAATTTGAACTCATCATTTCGTCGTTATAACAAGATCATTGTAATGCGCACAATAAGCAAACAAAGAGTGCATGCCGTGACACCAATGTACTCAATATAATGTAGCATGTTAGAACAATAAACAGACTTACTACCGTTTCTAGTCCTACAACCAACATAATTGTGGAGTACAAAATTGCATGAACAACATAGTAGCGTGCTATAAATTTTGTAACAACGATCAAAAGCAACATGAAGTTATGATGGCTACATCTACAGAAAGTATCGAGCAAACCAAAAATAGAAGTTACGATGGCAAAGCCAAAGAGGAGGGAATGTGAACCAACATGTGCTATGCAATTACTTCACTTTGGCCGTGAACTAAATAATACTCCCGAACTTATAGTGAAGAGGATGCAAATCAAGATGTTTCCTGGATATAAACTTGTAATGAGCAACACATGGAGGATAGTTAATGCTTGCGGAGCTTAGGATGGACCAGATAAAGTGAATATAGTGGGATCACCTGAAGAGGTAAGATGGAATGCAAACCAATATGTTCATTTTCCATATGTGAGCGTCATGCCAAGCCCTGAGAAACAAGTCAATAATGCAGCTTTGAAGAACAAGATGGCACGCAAAATTATTATCTAGTAGTATGACAAGTTTATTTTGTAGTAAGGCTAGATAGCGAGTGATAGCATGCCAAACTAAGTCCTTACTTTGTTAGCTTACAATGAACTAGATACAAAACAATGGCATCACCCGTAGTACAGTGGAATGCAAGCCAACATGTTCATGGAGTAAAAAATTGGCACAAACAATATAGTAGCAGCCACAATTTTTGTAACAACGATCGAGCAAGATAAAGTTATGATGGCTAGATCTACAGAAGATGGAATGTAAACCAAATATAGAAGTTACGATGCTAAAAGCTATAGAGCAGAATGCGAACCAACATGTGCAATTACTAAAATTGGCCATGAACTAAATAATAGCAGGATGTTACTATAATACCCACAGATAATTTTTGTAACAACGATCGAGCAAGATAGAAGTTATGATGGCTACATCTAGAGCAGAGCAGGAATGCAAACCAAAATGTTCAATCGCTAAAGTTAGCAATGAAGTAGAAAATAGCAACGTGTTACTGTTTATAGCTAGGAATGAACTAAAAAAGCTTCTCAGAAAAACAAGCATCTGAACCCAAAACATGGCGAAAACAATGGACTTACATTAGGAGAAGCACTCGGTGGGAGTCACAGCAGATCTTCCCGGGGTTGATAGATCCGGTGATGAAGTACGCCATATGTGCTACTTGGGGTTGGAGAGACGGCCATTACACTATGGTTACTCATCTCATCTGGAAAAACGTAACGGCTGCGTTAGGCACAAACAGGTTCCCCAAGATTAAACAAGAACTTGCAAGCAAGCAAAAGCGACAGAGAAGAGTTTAGATCATGCATCACATTAAGGAAGCATCCTGGCTCTCATGGCCAGCGTGTCAGAGCAAGATCCGATGGGTGCAGGACGTACTTGATCCTAGCGGCTGCTCCTGGTTGGGACGATACCGCACCCGGGCGATCATGTAGACTCCGCCGGATGAGCATATGGTTTCGAGGTTCAAGTGGGGATGATCCTGGCCCGCTGATGACGCGCGATGAAGGCTCCCAGCAGTGGTACGGGATGACGAGGATCGCGAGGGCTCCGGTAGGCCAGGGAAGTCCGCGGGGATGTTCCGGTACAGGTCGTGGAGGTGGTAGGGAGAGGGACTTGAGAAGTTCCTGTGGGTGGTCTCATATGAGAGACTGAAGGAAATGTATTTTTTGGGAGGGTTTCCCGGCTAGGGAGGTGGTGATCGAAAAATGACGGCCAAACCTCTCACCAACCGACTTTGTCGTCATTCCACAGGTAGAATGGGAATTTGAAGCGTGTGGAAATTTTTTGTA
The DNA here is from genome assembly GCA_030979885.1 of Lolium multiflorum. Lineage (NCBI taxonomy): Eukaryota > Viridiplantae > Streptophyta > Magnoliopsida > Poales > Poaceae > Lolium > Lolium multiflorum. Next base: position 82,492,627 of record CM061750.1, read on the forward strand.
TTTTGTGGGCGGAAGTTTTGCCGCTATGAGATTTGAATTTCGCTTAAGGTACAAGTAGCATAATGATAAAAATTCGTGGACACCGTACTAGTACTCCTCTCTCGTTCATGGCCGAGTGCAAACTCAAATCATCATCACGTTGAATATAGGTCACTACCATGATCATGACCTATCTTCTTAATCCCATTCAAAAATGCGTTTGAAATATTTCAGATTTGGTGGGCAGGATTGGTAGATTAAATTAAACCACACGTTCGACACAAACTTGAGACCTTGGCTATGATACCATTTAAGTTCGGACACCGATTCAAAAAAGGCTAGGCAATTAATTTATATAATATCCACAGAACAACTACCAAGTTGATCCCAACCGCAGAGCAAATGCATCCACCAACAAAAATCTGAAACGGTGTCTTAATCTAAGGAAACATTTCACAAGACCAATGTACTCACTATGTTAGTGTTCATCTCCAATTATCTATAGCATTTTCTTAGTCTTTGGGAGATTATAACGAACTTGATTGGCCTCGTGCAGGAGGGCATCACATGCTTCTAATCTCGATCTCAACATGTCAACTTTTGTTCTTAGCATAGTTGTTGCAACTCGTTCTACTTGGAGTTGTTCCTCCAAAACTTGAGCAGAGAAAGACTTGGACTTGGGCTTCAAAACCCAACATTTCGCAGGAAAGAGTTTTTGGTGATATCTTTATCTTTCCCGGGTTTTGCCATCTCAAATTTCATATTAGCCAGATAAGTTTTGAGTTGTGTAAAAAGAAAAGTTATTACGAAGAAAATGCAGATGGTAGATTTAATGTACGAACTACTTTAATCATACAAGTTGACATGCCCTGATTATAATAAGGACCATCTATCTTGCCAGCAGGCATAATTATTAATGGGCTCCATGCACGGGAACCGTATCCTCTAACGGGAAGGAGCTAAGTCAGAAAAAATAAAGAAGCAAATCGCTCCTGTAGCATAAGTACAAGGTTATGCACCGTCTTGTCCTTAACTAATAAAGGTGATTACCGTAGATGTTTAAAACTAAACTAAATTTTATTACACCATAATTTTCTCTGCATGTAATTACTTCAAATGCAAGACACAAGTTTGTATTGTGCAAATTAATTTAAATTATTTGGATTTTAGACATATGGTTTGTGGGAAGGTTAGAGTACCGTAGCTTCTCTAACTTTTCACCTTCTGCTAGAGTACCTGTAGCCTCTCTAACTTTTCACCCATGTACGTAGTCCTTCCAAGAAATAGCCTTTATTGCATTACGAGCGTAAAACAGTTCACACGTGCGCTCAGATCAAATTTTCAGCATGCACTCGATTTATGGTTTAATTGAAGTACATACAAGAAATTATTTCACACAAAATCACTGCAGCCACATGGAACATATCTAATTTTAGTACAACAACAAAATTTGCAATTATTAAAGACCACGAAAAAATTTTGAACGAAATTTTGAGCAGTAATTAGTTACAGCAATGGCATCAGCAGTCCACTTGATCGAACAACAGAATCAAAGTTTATTTAGACACCTTCAATTCCTAGACACAACTGCTTACCATGACAAGTGCATAGGAGATTCTTTAGAATATTTTCTGCCAAAGTTTGCCTATTTTTCAATTCATGTATCTTCTTGGCGTGTCTTAATTAATTCATCAAAGACTTTGTTTTCCCGCTCTAAATATCAACTGCCTCTGCATCCCCCGAAATCTCTTGTGCCTGATTGTTGACTAATAGATACCATGGGCCTATGCGAGCAATATGCACTTCACCGTCGCTTTGTGAAACATCATTACTTGAGGCATTGGCCCTTGCTTCTGGCATTGTAGCCTTATTTGAAGCCTGAAATTTAGATAAAACAAGCTACAACATCATATGATGCAATAAAAGACCTCCAATTTCAAGAACATCATTGAGCTGATATAACACAACAAGCAATCAAAAATAGAGCCTCGTACATCTATTTCTTCTGGAATGGTTGGTGTACCGGACTCAGTTGACCAATGAGAGCACGTGCCACTGTCACTCGTTGCTCCGTGAAATGACCGCAACACTTGATAAATGGGTTGTCCTTAATGACATTACAGCTTTGTTTGCAGCTGAAACTAAGACAAAACAAGCTAAATGCAATACAATACAAGGCAAACAACCAGCATTGTATTGTTGACACAATTTTGAAAGAACCATGGGCAAATACAACAAAGAAACCAGTTAAGCCACATGCCTCTTAGAACAAACCAAACTAGATCATGGCGATGATGTATACAATGAAACAAGCAACTAGACATCATGTGCCCAATAACGAAGCCAGGTCACTGCACAGAAGAAATCTAGCAAATAGCCAAATACAGTTAAAAGATGTGCATGTTGGATTTGATACTATTAGAAAATAATGTATGATTGATTTAAGCATGACTCGGATAGTGCACATCGCACAAGGTCAATGCAACAATTAATTGTATGGCTTGTATGAAGTGCTATAACATTTAAATTAAGCATAACGAGGCATTGCTTAATCTGAGAACTGAGTGCTAGCTCAGTGGCAAGGCTTGCGAGTGCGCAGCCCGCCCACCCGGTTCGAGTCCCAACAGGACCGAATTAAACGGGGTGTTATCTAGCGCGTATAAATTCGCTGCTAGAGATGTCTCATCATCTATCTCACAACGTATAGACAAGGGAGGGAATCTTCCTACGTTGGTCAACGTTTAGGCAATGCTTAATCTGAATTCATGATCAAACTCAAACAAAAAAGGGCATATAACAAGTAGCACCATGCGCATCATGTATAATAGATTACTAGAAACTGAATGAAGCAATTGAACATGGAGCGTATTATATAAACAGACAGATCATTTGAATATGGATATACCACATCATGTCAATGGGACTCAGAAAAACAAAGCTAGACATTTAAACAAGTAATATAACTATTTTTTCACCATGTTTCAAGTAGAATAGGAAGCCAGGTTAGGAATAAAGCAATCATGTTTCAAGTAGAATAGGAAGCTAGGTTAGGAATATAGTGCAATAAAAAACACAAAGTGCATCATTTCAGCTAGGATCATTTATCAAACTTCATGCACTAGCCATGGAACAACAAGCAAAAGAAACAAACAAAAAATTAACATAATAGAATTTCAGGACTTGTATTAATATACCAAATCATGTAACTTATACCTAGGCATGCCGGATGCCGATGGGTCAAAGGCACTGTGCAATGTTCCATATGGTCATTGTTTATATTTTATTAGGATTCCATTAGCTTTATTTCAGTTGAGGCTTTATATTTTAATGATGCAATTGAACTATGCACGGGAGGTAAATTAACATTCCAAAAAAAAAACAAAGGAACTTACGTGAGCTTTTTTTTGAGTCACACGGACTTCATCGGGTACTTCGCTGTCTCGGTGCTCTCACTGCTTTCGTGCTCCTGATTGTAGATCGCAGGCCAATTGTAAACAGAAACATGTCCAAGATATAGAAGTTTGCATTAAGCAACATACAAAAAAACAGCAGTACTTACATGATTATAAAGTAGCTTTACTCTACGTCATGAGGCAAGATGTGCCTGGCCGCACGGTAATAATAACAAACAAATAGTCACTATTGCTATAATTAAATTGACACCAACAGTAGTAGAAGCTATGACCAAAAAGCGCACGCCAGGCACGCTTAAGCGCGCTGCGCTCGAGCGGTTGTCTTCCGCTTTCGCTTTGGCCTAAGCGTTCGATTAAGCGAGACAGGGAATCTGGCCGTGTTTTGTGCTAGAATCTCCTCTATGCGAGTGTTGGTGTGTTGCCTGTGGTGCTCTGCTCCTTGCTCGATGCATTGATGGTGATTAGGTCTGGCTTAGCTGCTTGCTACTCCTCTACTGCTTAGCTGCTTGCTACTCCAGTAAAGCTTAGCTGTTTGTTTGTGTTTGTTACATTGTTTGCTTAGCTGCTTGTGTGTTTATAAGAAATTGGAGCAAAAACCGAGGCTAACCAAGGTATTAATCCCCGTATTTCTCAGAAATGTAGCATTACATGCTTAGGATACAAATTTACAGCATATTATAGCGGTATATGTGCCCATCTTGACTTCCCCGTTTCACAACTGTGACGTATTTTAGCTCGAGCGCTAAGCGGCGCTGCTTTCTCGCGAAGCAGCAGCCTCTTGGGCAGTGCCTCACCGTCGCTTAGCGCCTAGCGCTTTTTGAACCTTGGTAGAAGCATTATGACGTACATAAACATGTACAGGATGGCAGAAAGATATCAAACATGATGTAACTAGGGCAGTAGCCTACGGCCAAATAGTGAGAAATTGTAATCGTGTCAATTGTGGACTTGTATAGCCTACCCCAACTTGTTTGGGAATAAAGGCTTTGTTGTTGTTGTTGTTGTCAACCGTGGACATGTAGAGCATTCAACGGCTCATGATTGGTGGCTCATATTTTGTAGAGTTTCAGCGAATGGGTGGGTTAGTTTACTCAGACCACCACACTGTATTTATATTATCTGAGTTAGGGTTACAATACCACTGGACATGGCCTCTATGGGCCTCACACTGATACAATATTACTACAGCGCTACTACTAAACTCTACTCATGGTAACACACCCCTCAAGATGATCATGGTAAACAACCATGGCCATCTTCGCAACAACAACATGACACATATGACAACTACCAGTAATGAAATATCTCAAAGATAAATGAATTTATACATGACAGGATTGCACTTTCCATCATCTTGTCATCTCGATTCATCTCTTCATCAAGCAGTCAAGATATCCAAACAACCATCCGGGGATACGCACAACCCTAACCATACACGTCTCAACAACCCCGCCGCTCACCACACAAGTTCCGCAGAACCATCCACACTCGCCCAATGTCCTCAGCCTCTCTTCTCCACTCCGCCCGGCCACTCCTTCCGTCTCTCCCACAAACTCCCAGCCCCAACTTCTGCCTCAACCATCCACTCCTCAAGCACCCATGCCTATCCCTCGGTCAGGCCTCAACCAGTCTCACCTCAGGCACGCATGCCTTTCCCCTGGACATATCCACAACCATCACCATCACCACTAAACCGCAGCCCCATCAACTCCATCACGACTCATCCGCAGCCTCATCAACTCCATCACCACATATCCTCACGGCCTACATTTCCATTTTCTCCTCACTTCCACTGATGGCGTCGTTCCCACAGCGCTTCGGCACCTCACAGACGACTGGGTTACATCGATCGCGTTCATACTGGTCGTTTGCCCAAAGACTAACCTCCGTCTCCGCCTCGTTACTCAAAGGTCGCCCCACCCGCACGCTTCCAACTTCTCGCTCTCACACGGATCCGCATCTCTCCTCACACGATTCACTTCCTCTTCTCCTTTCTAAACCAAAACGATCTTCACCTTCTTCTTTCTCCCCGCGCGAGCAGCTGCCAAGGCCGATCTCACACAGCTCACATCGCTGTGTGGGATAGCCGCAACCGACGCAGCGCACCTGATGCGGCCTCCCGCCGCCTGGGATTTCTACATCTCACCGGTGGGTTTTGTGATCAAAGAAGAACTTGTTTGGCACTGTTTGTGGCGGCTAGCAGAAGGAAACCTAGGCTCCGATACCATGTAGAGTTTCAGAAAATAATGGGTGGGTTTGGTCACGGAAAACATACTTATGCTGCCGTGTTAAACCCAAAGGATGTGAGGTGGTTATCACCCTAGCACTTGTAAGTTAGAAATATAGCACGTAATTCAGAACATACCACCGCAATACCCTAATGTACAAAACGCAGGGATGTCTGGTTACCTATTTCTGGGAGGCGTTTAGACGTGTTCCGCGTTTGACGGTGACGTGAGGTCGGCGAGGATCATTGCTGCAGCTGGGAAGCAGATCTTGGGGCCTGAGAAGGACATGCTGGCGTGGTCGATGAAGGTTTTGAATACACGGCTTAACTAGAAGGTCTGAAGGAGATGATGCGTGCTGCACTGGCACGTGGTGTCATGTTTGGTCAAAGTGGTTTATAGAGTCGGCGAACAGATACTAAGGCGGTGGACGCGTGAGTAGGTGCTATAGGGCAGCCCTGGTTTGAAGCCGGGCAGCTTTGAACGGCGGGTTGCTACGCACGTGAAGACTGAGGCAGGCAAGAGGGGCGGTTTCTCCGAGGGCTTGCGGGCGAAACTAGGCGAGTCAAGCGAGCAGAGGAGAGAAGGGAATTTCGGTAGTCCTTCTTTGAGGAAAAATATTCGCAGACCTGAAACTTCACACATGAGATATTTGGGCGTCAGCGGGGAATTTTACCGCTCGAGGATATTAAATTTTGGCTGCAATGAGGTTTTTTTTTTAGAGTATGTAATAATAATAAATAGTAGGCCCTACTACTCTGTACGTCTGCTCAGGAATCCAAGGGGTAGAGGTAGAGGTATAGATATATAGACAATATAGAGATATAAGAAATGGCGGGGGCTAGCGGAAATGCACTTTGCCTCATAGGAGCAGATGCTCCCATTATGTGAATCCATATTTCAAAGTGTCAAAAAATTCTAAACTAAAATTTTACATGTATATCTAGACATTTTATGTTGGTATACAAAAAATTATGTGGTTCCTATAAAAAAGACAAATTTTGATGTTGTAACACGACTACTTACGTATATTTTTTGCCTTTTTTTACACGCCACACAAAATGTCGTTTTCCACGAAAACTTGGGAACGAACATATGATGTCACAATGTATACCAAAAATTTAACATTTATATAATTTTTTTAATCATTTTCTATAATTAGTGCATATGCACGCGTGTGCTAAAACGCCACCTCCGCAGGCCAGGTTTCTAAACCTCTTATGGCACATCAAATAAAATGTTGTTCAAACAATAATAATAATGCGCTTATTTGCTACCCTTCCACCATGAATAAAGTCCACATCGGTTTCGTGTCAAACTTTGACTCGAGATTTAGGTACCTACATGATAGTGCTAGTATCATAGCTAGTATCATACACATTGGTCCCACAAAAATGTTGATGTTGCAGCTAATTAAGTAGGAGAGAGGAGATTAGTGTAACATAGGTAGATACCGTATCATAGCGCAAACAACGAGAAAACTTAATGCTAAACAAATCTTGTACACAAATTTGCATTGAGATTCTAAAAATAATAAATGTAGCATTACTATGATACTACTCCATGATACTACCCACTATAGAAATAGTATGACCAGCCTAATTTTAAGACATCCGCAGTATACATTGGAAAGTTCATCGCAACAAGCATCCGATGATATAGTTTTAATGACATGTAACTTTTATTGATCCAATTATTAGTCAACATATGCC